>RHGI01000005.1:298781-469428 GCA_005281525.1 Taphrina communis | reverse complement strand
TTATGCGCAGCCTGCGAGCCAATCAGAGGCCGTGTTTTGGAATTTTAGCAGGACGACCGGCCGTTGAATAGGGGTAGAACCTAGGGTCAGGTTCTGAGGATCAGTTATAGTGTAAGTGCGCTAACAGGTGCGCGTCAAAAATTACATCACAATCTGTCCTCTATCAAAAGAGTGTGCTCTAACGTGAGGAAGTAGCATCACGATCCATGAGAGTACGAGTTTTCATTGGTGGAGAAGCAATTTGCATCACAATCCGTGGGCAGCGCCACCATCAATAGGAATGCGAGTTTTACGGAGCCTCTAAGCCAATTAAAACTCGTGTTGTGGCATTTTAGCATCACAATCCGTCTGAGAATAGGGGTAGATCGAGCTTCAGAGTTACCAACCTTGTCAAGTAGACCGTACTGTTCAAGATTCTCCCAGATCCATTTAGCCATGTTCAAGCCAATGTGTATGCCGGCAAGCATTTCAAACCCCAGGATTTCCCGCCTCATTCTGAAGTGATTGTCGACAAAATGTATCACAAATCCCAGAAATGGGTGATGGTTTGGCAACGTCCAGGCGTCTGGGACACACTGACTCTTGACTTGAGCATCTTCAACTCCTCTGTGAGATCTTGCCAAGCCTGGCTTGCGTTGTACGCCAATGACCTTGCCAACTTCTTTCAATTTGAGACTTCCTTGTTACTGGGTAACTTTCGAACAAGGTCCAGGAAATCCAGGAACTCAGGTCTCTCAAACGTTGTGAAGGGTATATTACAACATACCGCTAAAGCCAGCTGAGCTTCTTTTAGCTTCTTTGTAGAGTACGCATAATCGGAGGCTCTCCAATGGCCATCTTCCTGGAAGCTTGCCATGGTTTTTGCTCTGGCTGGACTTGCATTACAATTGCAAACGTGCTCTTTGAGCGCGTTCAGGTTGCCTTTTGCCAGGGCAGATGCCAAAGGGTGTGCTTGGATCCTACCGCAATACTGACAAGCTACCTTAGCGCGGTGTGGTGACTCAGTATCAATACCGACGGCAAAGCTGCTCCACAATTTGTCCTTGCGCCTGCAGTCAGATTCCTATTTAATGTGGGGACAGTACTCTGCAGCAAGATCGTTGAAAGCTTCCCTCTCTGTTTCTTTAATACCGGGGTCTTTGTCCTAATAGTATTAGACCTGTTCTGCCATCTATGAATCTGCAGATATTCATTAGACACAGCAAAAAGGTTAAGTCCTTGTGTGGACGGCATATGTGTCGAGCTCTGTAGACAGCGCTGGCTCTGTACTCGCGCCCGATTGTTGTAATCAAGGCAGCTGGATGTATTGTCTCCATCTGTGTCCTTGTCCTGAGTGTTAATACTGCAATTGTCAACACCTGGGTAATTGTCACTGGAGTCATCGAGTGATTTGTCTCCTGCTTCAGACTCAATTAGAGAGATAACCTGGCGCCGTGTAGACTTTGAGTGCTTGCCATGCGGAATATTAACAGATCTTTCCTGCAGCACTGGTGTGCGGACCTGCATAGCTGCGCGGCTCATATTGCGGGTACTGCAGTTGTAGTAACCAGTACAGCATTTCAGGGAATGAACAGCACAATATGTCACCAGATCAAGCGACGTATCTATGAATACAAGATAAGCACTCCACTTTGCTTACAAGTTTCTCCAACCGAGAACCCGGATCTCAGTCGGTTAACCATGTCTAGTGTTGGGGCAGCCACCATCGATAAGGGTACGACCCGTACGGAGGTCTTCAGCTAATCAGTAGCCGCAATTTTGAAATTTAGCAGGACGATGTGTTGTTGAATAGGGATAGACAATGTACGGTTGAATAGGGGTAGCTTTAATGTAAATTCTTATTTTTAAGGTTATATCTTAACCATTATAAGTAATATATGTTTTATGTACTGTAGCATTATCTTACTTAGAAATGCTCTCTCTAGAGCTCTTAGATACTAAATCAGATATCTCTAACATAGTAAACTATATTATTGAGATTATTACCTGCTGTAAAAGATCTGTTATAGACACTAGTAAACTAAAAGTTCTCTTATAGAGACATTTCTACGATATCTCCCGGTCTAGGATTTGTGTCTAGTACGGTCCACTAGGCCGGCATTTTGGTACAATTTAGTCAACCGTACCGGATTTCCGGTATGATCTTGGCATGTATCTGTAACAGTATAGCCTGTATTTACAATGGAAAGATCTTATTTTCACCGCACATAGTAAGTTAAGGTTGTGCAAAGTTAAGTACATTTAAGCTGGTCTTACGTTGTGTACATCTATGCAAATTTGAAAGAGCTTTACATTGTGCAATTTGTGTAGTTTTGCGTATATCCGTGTAAACTTGTGTAAATTATATGCATACAAGCTAGCTACATGTTGTGGGAAGTTGTGTGAATTTATATATTTGAGACAGCTTTACGTCATGCAAATTTGTCTAGTTTTGCATAAATTTGTGTGAACTCATACAAATTTGAGCCGCCTTCACGTTGTGCAAATTTGTCTTCTTCTGTGTAGAATCTATAGAGCTAGCATTGTGTTATTCAAGCTAGCTGCGCACAAGCCTATCTCAGTAATTAGTAAAGCGATCTGTAGACTGAGTAGCACAATAATTTACCTAACAAGGCTAGTAGAAATTTACTGGGTGCCGGATTCCGGTTAAGTAGCTATATCTATATAAAGCTACTTTATCTCTATCAAATTCTATTTTCTAAGTCTCTATACATTTGCGCAAGCTAAGCTCTCTTACTTTATGGTACTCTTATACAAGTAGTGTTATGGCATAGTACTACCAATTTTTACTTGAGAAATCCTTCTGTTCTCTCAAGTACCAAAATCGAGCATAATGTAAAAAGACTCTATGTACTATAATAGTTGTAAAGATTAGTATCAAAAGTTCTTAGCAAATTGTACATCTCTAAAGCTTGTTGCATATTCATTAAGTAGATGAGACATTACTAATGGACTTTAGTCTCATTGTATATTCTTAGTAATATTCACTTTTTAGATGCTATATAAGGTTTATAAGAATTCTTGATAAATCAAGGCTCTATAGACTAATAGCACTTTATTTCTCCTATCTAAAGAGTTACACTTGTTTAGCTAGGTCATTTGCACTTCTAAGGAGCTTTGTAGATAGAGGAAGTAAATTCTTATTAGCTATACAGTAAGTGTAGATATGGCCAATTAAACGGAGCCTAGAATCTCATATAGAGAAACCAGTGCACAATCACTTTGTATTAACTCCGTTCAGAGAATTAGTGCACAATTACCTTGTATTAATCCTGTTTAAAGAGACCTATACACAATTGCCTTGTATTAGAGATGTGTAGCCTTGTCAGGTAACATATTGTGCTGCTTAGTTAACTACACGCCTAGTTACCTTGCTACTCAAGCAGACTTATGCTTAGCTACTGCAGCTGACTCAAATTGGCATGACATTAGCTCAAATTGGCTTGAATTAAGTCAATGAATAGCTGAATGAATTGACTTGAATTGGCTCGACTTGCTATAATAGAGTGTCTCAAACTAGCTTGATAAGTTAGCTCAACCAATTAGCTCAATAAATTGGCTTAAATTAGCTTGATGAATTAGCTTAATGAATTGGCTTGATGAATTGACTTAATGATTTGGCTCAATGAATTGGCTCAATGAATTGGCTCAATGAAGTGGTTCGGATTGACTTAAGCAAATGGCTCAAGTTGCTCCAATAAATTAGCTCAAATTGACACAACACTAGATCAAAGCTACACATCTCTGTAAAGCTGGGCTGAATTAGCTCGAATTGACACGGCTGGCTCAAATCTCTATAGCTTGGTAAAGCTAGCTTGTAATTACACAAATTTGCAAGTTGAAACGACGTGTAGCTAGCTCGAATTGGCTCAAATGATGAAGAACTACACAAATTTGCACAACGTAAAGCTTCCTCAAATCTGCACAGGTGTACACAAAACTACATGACATAAGACTAGCTTAAATATATATGACTCCGCGCAACCTTAATTTATCATGTGCTAGTGACAACTAGACATGGCCAACCAACCGGGATCCGGGATTACAGTACGGTTGGTGGAACATGGACCGGGATACGGTCCTAGTTCCACTGACTGTGATTGGTATACGGTCCCGGTTCCACCAACCGTACCGGGATCCCGGTCAGAGAAACCCGTGTACAATTACCTCGTATCATAGATTCCAAGCCTTGTCATGTAACATATTGTGCTGATGAGGCCACAAAACGCGTCACCAGTCACCTAAATTCGAATCTCTATAGCTTGGTGAAGCTGACTTGAAATTGCACAAAGTTACACGGTTGCACGACATCTAGCTGGTTCGAATTAGCTCAAACCACACGAATTTGCACGAAGATAAGCTAGCTCAAATTCGCACAGATTCACACAAAACCACACGAATTTGCACGAAGATAAGCTAGCTCAAATTCGCACAGATTCACACAAAACTACACAAATTTGCACGACGTGAAGCTGGCTTGAAAGCACACGAAGTCACACAACTTTACACAACATGTAGCTGGTTCAAATGCACACGAATGCACACAAATGCACACGAATTTGCACGACAATGAGCTGGCTCGAATTCACATGGATTTACACAAAACCACACAAATTCACACAAAGTGAAGCTGGCTCGAATTTGCATAGATGTACACAAACTCACACAAATTGCACAACGTGAAGCTCGCTCAAGTTTACACGAATCTACACGACATAAGACTAGCTTGAATTTGTGCAACCTTGACTTACCATGTGCCGGTGACAACAAGATCTTTTCATCGTGAATACAGGCTATACTGTCACCAGGTGAGTTTGCAGATATATACCGGGATTATACTGGGATCCCGGTACGGTACGGTCCAAAAGACCATGTCGGGATCCCGGTACGGTAAAAATGAACCGTGCTGGGATCCCGACACAGTGAACCGTACCGGAGAAAAATCCCGGACTGGGATCCGGTCGGTTGGCCATGTCTAGTGACAACGAGATCTTTCAATTGTAAATGTAGGCTATACTGTTACTAGGTAAATTTGCAGATATGCATCAAGGTTATACCGGGTTCCCGGTATACCCGGTCGTTTAGCCATATCTAGGTATACCTTTATCTATTATGTCAGAATAGATACTATAAACTTCCTTCTACCAAATAACAGCTAAGCTATGTAAAGATACTGGGCTATTTGCTGCTAATACAGTTATCTTTTCTAGTAGTAGGAATTCTTTAAGCTCTAGATGTCCCAAATTTATCTATAGTAAATACTTTATTCATACAAGTTATAAAGCTAGCTAGAGTGTATAAGCTATATAGACTAGTATGTTCTGTTTAAAACCTTAGAGCTATGTAGTTCCAGATTTACTTAGACTATTAGAATCATATAGAACTGTATTCATTGATCTGCAATTAAAGTTAGCTGATTTGTGAATGAGCGCTAATAAGCTATATGCACTAGAAGCTAATTGATTTTCAATTGATATATATTTGTTCAGAGCTAGTAACAAGTAAATTATAGATCTTGCAAAAATCGTTCTTGCTATGTAGCAGGTATCTCAGTTTACACAAGAATAGTATGTGTCAAAGTAAAAGGACTTGGCTGAGCAAGAAGGGGATAGGACTGCTCTGTCTACTTAATCCGATTCATTATGTATTCTCTGCTTCCAAAGTACTATACCGCCAACCCAGCTTCGAACAATAGACGATAGAATACACTATTTATGTCCATTGTGGACTGCTCAATTTCTTTTGGTCTGTATGCATTCAAAGTTGATCTAGCATCGCTGCAAGGTCTCGGCAATCGAAAGACTTGTAATAAGTGTAGAGGCAGCATGTGAAGTGCCCGGCGCAATAAACTAGCTAAGAATGGCCACCACTGTGTACATTTTGGTCCACGAGTATCTAGCAGGTTATCGGAATGTACTGGATTGTGCTTATCCAAGCGGTATGTTGTCTACCACTTTTCAAGAGCTTGATGTTCTCGGACAGCCAAGACCTGAATTAGATTCGGTGCAGATTGCACGTTCGTGGTCAATTGCTCAACGCCTTGAATATTGCCAGGTCCTGTCAGGGTCATGTATAGTCTACAGGGACACTTCGATGATGCGCCAAAAGCTGCGTGCCGTGAACAATCTTTTCGACTTACTTGCTATTTCTGCTAATTGAGTCATGATTTCGAGCCTCCAATTCTGCCGCAGTCGGTACAGAAAATCCACGAAAGCGTGTCAAGAGACATTGCGCATAATGCCACTCCAAAATCTTTGGATGCGGAAGTAAATTTGATCGCGGATACCTCCATTCGATACGTTTGCCGTGAAGATGAGGTTGAACATTTTTGAAGTCATGCACATAAAAATTTTCTTCATGGTGATAGATTCCAAGTGCAAATGTGTCGAATAGCTTGTGCAGATTTGGCAATAAGAGCAACCCATTTGAGGGACTATCCAATGCGATCTCGACATCATATACACCATCATCATCATCACTACCACAAATTTCGTCAACTTTCGCTTGTCCCAGACTGACGGGTACGATATGACACCCGATACACGAATCGATCTTTGCGGATAGTCCAGTCATGATGCAGGACTGATCTCTGGCCGCTAAGTGCAATAAAAATCTTGACTGACCTATACTGGACCTCCCAGAATCGCTCCATGTCTGGTCCGAGGCTGACTCCTGAAATGGCTTCCGTCTACTCTTACCCTCGGGACCGGGTCGCAGGGGAAAGCTGCCATTTAGAAAGAGTGGTCCTGGAGTGATGGTGACTGACGGATCAAGAGGACCCGTGACGTCTGAGAGTAACAACTCAACATCGCCAGGCACTAAAAGTATCAGACGACATATATATAAAAGGTATGCAATTGTCATTGTGTTGGTTCCTGCAGCGCGAAGGAAGCTAATAGGAAATTTCCCAACCTCTTCGTTGTTTTCATCGAGAATCTTGACAGTGCCGTTAGTCTTAGACCAATAGTGACTGGCACGCGCATAAGTGACCATCGATACAGACGGTCTTGGAGTAACTTCTGGTGGCATACTTTGATATGCTGGAACAGGGACGTTGAATACCGTGGATAGTCTAGATCTGGATGTTCATGCATCATGAATGCTAGCCTTCTTCGTCTCGGAAGTGCATGCAGCCACAAAGCCACATGCAGCTGAGGATGTTGAACAACGTTTGTATCGCAAATGGTTGCCGAGACAGTCCAACCTTTCTCACAATCATATTGTACGTATCTGGATGTCGATGTCTCTTCGATCCTTTGCACACAATACTGGTACTTCGTGCGGGGAACTTCTTCGTTCTCCAGAAACCTAGATTTGCCACATCTCACAAAAGAAGAGCTTACATGCATATGAAGCTAGAGAACAGAGATGTTTATGGCTCTGGTCAAGTCTGACATGAAATTGACACACAAGGGACTTTGTGAACATTGGTAACACACAGTGATGGCAGCAGTACGCACTCCGATTCAGCATGTCGGGAATGAAGACAGCAGAATGTTGCTTGTCGTATGAGAAACCAACAGGTCGTGTTTAATCAACATCTTCGAACTCATCTTCAGACTCATCCATATCTGTGGCTGGTTGCATGTCTGATGCGGTGCTCAAAATGGAATTGGGCACATTCACGCGTCCATGACCGTTTTCGTCTTCTTCCACGTCCTCGCCCTCAGTCCTGTCCCAATCAGACTCGCTATCTGTTCCTGCTTGTCGATTACGCAAAGCTCGATAGTACTCTGCGACTTGATCACTTGCTACAGCATCGAGTTGAATATCTTTGATATCGTCGACAACTTGTGAGCCTGTACCGCTGAGTCTTCCTGCTATGGTTTCTCCAGAAATTGTAGATTGCAGATGCCACTCAGGCAATGCATTCATCTGCTTTTGTGCCGTTTTTCGTGCCTTTTCCTCCACGGAGTCTTGCTGCGTCGCATCATAATCGATCCGCACACCGAGTGCGCTTGTCGTAGTTCTTGCTGTATTACTATTGTCGTACATACCAGGCAAACCTAATGCCTGCGTATTGACATTTAGATGCTCGAGGTTCGGTGGTATTGCAGTTGCTAACGCACTGGTAAAATCATTATCCGGTACAAACGAAACGTCGATCTGCTTTAATGTGGCCACTACTTGCTGCGTTTGCTGCTGTAGTCTAGCAAGCCGCTCTTGTGAGACCTTGCTCTCCATAGAGTCCTCATCGTCCGCTAAGACATTCCGACAATCTGCACATTCGAAATGCTGACCGTCGACTGATACCAGTGGTAACACGTCAAGCGCACCATAACGGCGATGACAATAAGGACACACATACCCTTTGGATTCGAAGTCCTGCTTGCATCAGACCGTGTTGAGAATTTCAGGGCAACTTTACGTTCTTGGATTGATCCTCTATAACACGAACAAGACGGTGTATGCGATATTTTATAGCGTCTACAGCATCACGGTTCTCGACAAAATAATATGTTCTGCTGACCATGCGAGTCTGGCCAGGCTTTGGCTCCTGTCGAGTGTGACTATCGCAGTTCAGCATTCTGCCATGAAATGAGCAGAGCACGGTCGCACATTGTCAGAATCCTATCTTCACGCAGTCTACCACATAGCTTTCTAACTTCCTGATTCTGCAGACCCATCATCTGTGAAAGATAATCGTCCCTGATTGCAGAATGCTTCAGAATTATGTCTAGCACTATACTGTGTTTGGTCGAATAGAAGCCTCGGACGACTCGCCTTAGCAGTGAATGAAGAAGTTCCAAGCCATTGAGATCAGTGATGTCACGAAGTGAGCCCATCGCCAAGCAGTGACTGTTTCGAAACTGCCCCAGATGCTCTTATATGGTGCCTGGCATGATATTGAATTAGTTACACTTCATTTGGACGCAAGATCTTGCGAGATATAGGGAAGTGTCATGATCAGTACAGCTAAGTGACAATTCCAGTGTCGTACATTCCGTCATTGATGCTCACAAGCGGAATATGTAGCAGTATTGTGCCCAAGTTAAGATGATGCGGTACGACCTCGCTTTGTTTCGTAGGCTGATTCGCTCGGAGCTCACCTGAGGCAGTGAAAGCCACACAAGCAATTAGACTATCCGCCACGTCCGGAACTGTATTAATGTGGCAAGCCACCATCAAAATATTCTTGAATTTTTGAACTACCGATAGCTATAACGTCACATGAGCAACCTTGAAGCACTTGCTGCGGCGCAAGAAATTGACGATAGCACGAACACTGCGACATACACGCGACACCTCTGAACAATGCACAAGGTAGACTGAACTGTACCAGCATGTCACCTGTGACCCTGCCTGCCAAGAAGCATAAAGCTATGCCGGTCGCATATCAGAAGACATCCTCATCAAGCACAACCAAGGGTCTTGGCAGGCTGCAGACTATGAAGGTCTCCTCTTCGAAAGCCTCTCACAAAGGCAACAAGCGTCAATTTGTAGAGATTGTGCATAACGAGGAGAGGGAATTATCCGAAGACGAGCTCAAAGACTTCGAAGGATATGAGCACTTTGGAGATTTTCTTCAGGTTCTAGATCCTCGTGCCTTAGCTGTGAAGGTCCAAAAACAAGAACGCAAACCTTTCATGTCCCATCGGTCTACGAAGCCTCAGGAAGAAGAACCCAGTGCGATACGACAGAGAGTCCACGAAGCAGAAGTTGAAGACCGTTCGGACCTCTCGCGAAGTGCATCAGATCGTCCGATGCTCAAAAGCGAGCTTCCTGCCATGGCAAAGAGAGATCAGCACGCAAAGCCCGAGTACGAAGAGCAGGCAAGGTCGTTCTCTCACAATTCCACGGCGCAAGTTTCGAGTCGATTGCCTATAAAATTGAGGGATGGTCGTGTACAAGCTGTCAATAACGACATAATTAGTGATGATAATTCATCTGCCAAACCACACGCAGAATCCACTGCCAATGTTATGCGAGGCCAGAATTTACAACAAGAACACGATACAATGTCGTCAACTCATGAACCTGGTCAAACTCTCTTGAACACACAAGAGCAATTGGCTAGAATAGCACTCGAGATTATCGAGGACCCGGAGGAAAAAATAGGACAAATTGGTCGTTTGCGAGATATACAACAAAACGGAAACTTGACTGAGAGACGTTTCGCTATCCTTACGCTTTCGAGTGTTTTCCGTGACATAATTCCAGGTTATCGCATTCGTCCTTTGACTGACCTGGAAAGAGCTGAGAAGGTTACTAAAGAGGTCCGCAAGCTTCGCAATTTCGAGCAAGTGTTGATTGAGCAATATAAGCTGTTCGTGATGAGTCTTATACAACTAAGCAAAACTTCACGAAAGGACACTACTCCCGATAACGATAGTCTGTCTATGAAGACGATTGCGATAAAAGCAGCTTGTTCTTTGCTCGAATCTGTACCACACTTCAACTTTCGCACAGAGCTCTTCAGCATCCTTGCTGGGCAAGTGGCACGCAAAAGAGTTGATGCACTGTTCGTTCGCTGTCGCGAGACTATCGAGGCTTTGTTCAGGAACGATGGCGAAGGAGAGACTTCCTTCGAATGCATGCGTATTTTGTGCAAGAAAATCAAAGATCGAGAGTTTCATATTGACCAGAGCACAATTGGTGTGTTCTTACACTTGCGCCTGCTGAAGGAAATGGAAATTCGTGGGTCGACTTCCAAGACCGATCGTGAGAAGCCGAAGAAGAAAGAAAGAATTTTCAGAACGAAACGACGTGAGTCAGTTTTCCATGCCCTGGCAACTTCTAATGGTGCTAGTGAAAAAGTTGATGAAAGATCAGAAAGAAATCGAGAGGGACATGGAAGAAGCGCAAGCTACGGTCAACACAGAACTTCGAGAGAAATTGCAAGGCGATATACTTAAGCTTGTTTTCACTACATACTTCAGAATATTGAAAGAGCCTACCAGCCCAATCCTAGGATCCGCTTTAGAAGGTCTTGCAAGGTTTGCTACTCTCATAAATGTTGACTTTTTTGGAGATCTTCTCGAAATCTTAAAGGAAGTGATGCTAGCGCATTCATCACAGAGAACGGAACTTAATACCAGGGAATTACTGTTATGCATAGTCACAGCTTTCACGTTACTATCTGGCCAAGCACCGACAAAAGAAACCATGAGTCTTGACTTGTCCGTGTTTCTGAGTAAACTGTATCAGGTACTGCTTCCACTATCCCTCAACACGCAATTGGAGCAATCCGACCAGGCCGGACATCACAATGTGAATGGCACACAAGACCAATTGGTGGTGTCCAAAGTCAATGTCGCGACAGAAACTGAAATGGTGCTGCGTACTCTCGACGCTGCCTTCTTCAAAGATCGTACTCAAGGAGTAAACAGGGTGGCTCCCTTCGTGAAGAGACTGATGTCCATGACTTTACATTTACCCGAGAAGTCCTCGACAGCAGTCATCGAGCTCATCAACAGATTGCTCAAGAGATACGGTAAATTACATGCTCTGTGGTCGACCGAGGAGAGTGCAGGGGACGGCACATATGATGGCTACACAGATAGCTACGAATTGAGCAATTCAGCGACAACATCGATCTGGGAGATGTCATTACTACGACAACATTTCTCTCAGAAAGTCAAACATGCAGCGAATGCAATACTGGAGACCATTTTGGAGGCTAACAATGCGCCTCGGTAATCACTTGAGGAGGCTACAGTCCCGGACCAGGTGATCTCTCGATTAATTGCTCATGATATATTCGGATTGCATGCCATTATGCATAAAATGTTTTACGTTACGCTCAAATTAATCATTTATTCTTCTACACCTTCACCCAGTAGACTAGTCTCATCTGATAACGGATCGTCTTTGGGCTTGTGAAGTGCACTGAGTTGTTCCTCTGTGTGCTGGACTTCTCCATATAGATATGAAAACTCGCCGGCGGAAGCGTAGGCGTCTGTAGATGCTAGAAATACATGAAAAACGTTGTCTCGTTCCTCCTCTGCATATATCTTGTCATAAATGTGAGACATTTTGAAGTTGTTGACGATTTCATCCTGCTCTGCAAGCTCAATTTTTGACTTATCCGCGGATTCGCATGCTTTCTTGTTATAAACATCGAAGATGGGCCGCTCAAGCAGGAGACCGAGACTGGGAGCTTTTGGTATGTTAATTTTTTCACGTTCGAAGCTGCGGTCCATCCGTTCTAGTGGACAACTGGAACGGATCACAAGCAGGACCATAGCTACCATTTTTCTGATCTGGTGTAGCATAAATGACTGTCCATGAACCTTCAGAGACAACCATTCAGTGCCGTTAATGAGAAAAGGATCACTAGCTGTGAACGATCTGATGACTCGCTTGGAATTTGGTTGGTTGTAAGTTTGCCCAAGGGTATAGTTGTGAAAATTTTTGGTGCCCAGAAAGACACGAAAAGCATTTCGAATCCTGTCTAAGCGATCTGATGAGATGCGAAAGTCGCGTTTCTGTGCAGTGACGATTGATCTGATGAGTTTGCTTCTTTTCAGATTTGCGTGTGCCACGGGCTTCTCGATATCAGGCACACTCGAGTCTAGAGCCAAGACACCTAAGTCCGGATCATTGTCCCTGATGCTCAGGTATTGATCAGTCCTTTTCAACGCATCGAGACTCGCCTGCAGCTTCTGCCAGAATTGCGAGGCGTTATCCTTTAAAATATGATCACAATTCTTTTCCCGAATTTTCGCTGCAAATGCTGTGTTATCGGCTGGAGGAAGAAAGGCTGAGGTGGGAATCAAATATTCGTACACGCGCGAATCACAGCTGGTGCGCGGATTGAACGACTTCATAGTCCGAATGATATTCCAGATACGGATCTCATCGGGAAGCTCGGAATTGATTCTTGCCACGAGCTGAGGATCTTCTATGATCATCTTGAGCGAAATGGCGTTGACGGCAGCATGGACACCCTTGTCGGTTCTAGCTGCACGTAAGAATGACACCTAGAATAAAAGTTATGGAATGTTCGTGATCAGACTTTGGTGCCGTACCTTCTTCGGATCGTCTGCATTGTCCGCTGAGACTGCTCCACATTTGACAAACGCCTCGAAAAGTGTGCTTTCAATGGTTTTATTGGGAGGATTGAGTTGCATACCGTGGAAACCTGTACCACAATAGCCTATCAAGCACGCGACCTTGCGTTTCGGTTTGCGAGCCTCCTTTTGTGTGTCTTCTTCCGCTGTCCTTGATCTTTTGCTTTCCTCCCAAATTTGTCTACTGGCTTCATCCCAATTATTGCCTCGCTTTACTTTCTTCTTGGCCTCACTCTGGGAAGTTGCTGCGTCTTCAGGACGGGACAAGCTTGCATTTTCCTGTTCAGGCAAGCTCAATGTTGCACTAGGGATATCGGTCTTGTCCATGAACCACCCTGTATATGGTCTGATACCACTGTTTATCCTCGTAGCAATGTGTTCGGTTGTCTTGAAGCACTGATTTGAAACCGATTGCCGGCACAGCTGAGCTGAGTGCCTGGTCACGATAGACGCCCTCACAATAATGACCAAGGATTTTAGGTGTTCATAACTGCTGTGAATGACCACGAGCTCTACGCTGCTCACGATAATTATTCGTTTGAGGACACAAATCTCAATTCTTACACTACTGGATATTTGTCAGTGGCTGTGATTGAGCTGTGGAGCATGAGAGGCAGCCAGGCTGGAGATGTGATTATCCAGGCACAAGAAGCCACACAAAAGTGGTGGCGCCAGAGTAATTATTGACAGCGCGTGAGCTCGAGGGGCAGTATCCTCAAGCGCTAGCAACCTCGCATGTCACTAAAGCTAGCTATAGTGAAATTGTAGCGAGTCAGCAAACTTTATATCTTCTGAATCGCACAGATCATTCGTCGTCAGTTCTGAACTAGGACCAGAGTCGCTGCAATCATCGGACGTCTTTGTGCTCACGGTTGTGTTGTGCTTCATCCTCCGGACAGACAAATTTCGGGTTCATGCGACCACTTACTGAGAGCGAAACCCGAACCTTATTCGACAAACTCGCATCTTATATTGGACGGAACATAGTGCATCTGATCGACAGGCCAGATGATCCACACTGTTTCCGGCTGCAAAAAGATCGTGTATACTATGTCAGCGAACGCATCATGAAAATTGCAATCTCCGTGTCGAGGGATAACCTTGTCAGCTTAGGCACACCTATAGGGTATGATTTTCGATCCCACAATGCACGAGTCGCAAGCTAAGTGCTCAGGAAATTCTCAAAGACTGGCAAATTCCGACTTCACGTCACGTCCCTTGATATGATTGCCAAATATGCCAAGTACCGAGTGTGGGTCAAGGCCAATGGCGAAATGCCGTATCTCTATGGAAATCATGTTCTGAAAGCGCATGTGGGAAGGATCAGTGAAGATACGCCCGAGCATCAAGGAGTTGTGATTTATGCCATGAATGATGCTCCTTTGGTAAGCGTGTTGTCACAGAGGCATACTAGCATGGACTAATTTATCCAAGGGTTTTGGTGTTACGGCTCGCTCAACTGTGGATTCGCGGAAATTGCAACCTACAGATATCATATGCTTCCATCAATCGGATATCGGGGAATATCTGCGCGATGAGGCAACGCTGTTCTAAATCTATTTATGTCCCAAGCAAATTGAGCCAGGCACGGCATAGTTGTCTAAGTCCCCAATGACCACTCAATCGATGCGAAATAGAATGAGTACGTATACACGGCTGTCCTATTTTCAGCCACTTATCGTGTGAGCCTGAGGTTGTCTGCTTCTGCTTCACGATGAGTCGCTCGATACCTTCTTGAAAGAGCAATGCTCTACATGTGGGGACATCAGCATTTCTATCATTTGCGTGGCCTGGCTCTACTCCTTGCAAATCTCAAGCTCTCAAAAGGAAAGACACGATTGTCTTGTTGTGGACTTCGTGAAGCATATAGTTTGGCATTAGCACTAAATCGTAGGTTCAGAAAACTTGTCGGGACAACGAAAAAGGTATGAACTTTCCATGCGCTTGAATATGAGTAGCCTGTACACCAGGCCTCAAGGCCGTGCTATTTCGTCAGTTTATGAACGTACGCGCAACTTGTGCACTTACGATGCCATTTCGCGCATTCGCAGAAACTTGTGTCTACGACGAACGGGCATAAGAGCCTTAGTTGATGGTGTTCGAGCAGTGGAACGAGCAACGGCTTCCATAACAGCAGCGACTTCTTCGTCCGAATCTACAGGAGGAATGCCATCATCGTAGTCGCCAGCGGCTTGATCAGCCGCAGCTTCTATCGTATGTTTAGTACAAGCGTCCAAACACGACGGGGAATTTGCTCACTCATTGACAATTTGGCATGATTCTTTTTCTGATACTGGGCAAGCAGAAAATCATATGGCTGACTTCGCCCTGTTACAGCTCGTTTAGAACCCATGGAGTGCGACTTGCAGGTTAAACTTCTCGCACACATTCCACCTTGAGGCAATGGCACACCACACTGCTTTTCCACGTCCACTGGACCTTTCGGCTTTGCTTCAGTCTTCTTGACCTTTTTCTCCTTCTTTGCTGGTTCAGTAGTCTTGGAGCTCTTCATTGGGGCCTTTTTCGCGTCATTCGAGTCTTCGGGATTCTTCCTCTTCTTTGGAACTTTCGTGCTTTTACTTGCTTTAGAACCTTTGACAGATGCGACCACCGAGCCCTCATGATCTGAGCCGTTGGTGGAGCCTGTATCTTTAGACGCCAACTTGATCTTGAAAGACTTTGCTTTCTTGTCGTCGGTGTCACTCTTTTTGGGTGCCTCAGGCACTCCAGCACTGCCTGTGTCCATACGTCGTCAAGCAGTGTGCCTCACAAGCACTTGAGACAGAAGAGAATTCCGATGTTTCAGCTGATAGTGGCGAAGTTTGCTCCGATGGTCAGGTTCGCTGGTAGTTCCAGTGAACAAGCAATCACGACATACGAGTCAAGCAAATGTCGTGGAGTGTTTGTACTTCCATATTGACATGGAGATATACACGCAACGACGCAACAATTAAGCTCTGAATTGCGCCGGCAAGATGTTTTGTGGAGCTCTCTGGTATCGTTCTTGCATGTGATTCGATCTGCATCCTCATTTGTAAAGCCAAATTTAATGTGGCATTTTACTGTGTGTTTCGAAATTTGTTTGAGAAACTCGAGCTCATGCATGCATGTACACGTAATATAATCAATATGATGAATTATGGTCTTATGTCGTGATAGCGTACAGCACTGCACAAGGTTATTACGGAATTTGCAGCTCACAGGTCATCTCCAGGCATTGCACTTTCCGTGATTACACATTTGAAAAGAAAGTTGAAAGCGAGCACGTAGGCGCGCAGAAGGTCTTGCCATCGATGAGTTGTTTGTTGAGGTCACGATGCTTGCAAGCGCCTGCTGTGATTCGAGGTTATCGAAGACGTCTCAATTCTACGCTGCGATATCCAATTGGCATACAAGACTCGATGAGGCAAACAACACCAATTCTTGCCAGAGATAGTGCTTCACAGAGTGCCAGACAGCCTGGCAAGGTTGTTGGTTATTGGCTATTGGGGACTGCAGGGCTGGTGTATGGGATTGTTGTACTTGGAGGCTTGACGCGGCTTACAGAGTCTGGTCTCTCGATAACGGAGTGGAAACCTGTCACAGGCTCTATTCCCCCCATGACTGATGCGGCTTGGAATGCGGAATTCGATTTATACAAATCTTCGCCTGAGTTCAAGTTACTTAATGCTGACTTGACGCTCGATGAATTCAAATTCATATATAATATGGAATGGTCTCATCGCCAACTTGGCAGGACCATCGGATTAGTGTTTGCAGTCCCAACTTTGGCTATCATTCTACGACGCAGATACCCGGTCAAATTCCGTGCAAAGTTAGGAGCGATTTCAAGTCTTATAGGTTTTCAGGGTTTTATCGGGTGGTGGATGGTCAGTTCTGGTCTGAAGGAGGATCTTACCAATCCGCGAGTGTCTCAATATCGACTAGCGGCACATCTCGGCACGGCTTTTCTTGTGTATTTGAGTATGTTGCACACTTCATTAACGGTCTTGGCACCTAGCAACAGACAGCTCACCGAGTCGGCCAACCTCAACTCGAAGCAATTGATGGCACTTCCAAGCTTCCGACGGTCCTTATTGGCCCTCGGAGGCTTGACATTTCTTACTGCACTGTCTGGTGCCTTCGTAGCAGGACTTGATGCTGGTCTGATTTACAACGATTTTCCATACATGGGCAATGCATATATTCCGCCCACTGGAGAATTGCTGATTGGGCTACCGACCTTGAACGAAACGTCCTCGACATTCACTAAAATAATTCATAATATGTTTGAGAACCCGGTTCTGGCACAACTCGATCACAGAATCCTAGCAATGACCACAGCAACTTCTACACTGGTTATGGCAGGTTGGACAAGTATGAAGCGTCACAATGGAGTTTTACCGAAGGTTGCAATGCGAGGAATGGCTGGCGTGACGGTCTTAGTCCTTATGCAAGCTTCCCTCGGTATTTGTACCTTGTGGTATCTTGTTCCGACGCCACTTGCGGCTGCACACCAAGCTGGCAGTCTCGCCGTTCTCACTGCTATAGTATTATGCCTGGCAAGAACACGCACAGGCAATGCAACAAGATTCATCTCGACTGTAGGATTACGTGCGTGAACTACTATCATCACGCCACCTTAGATTCCCTGCAACAGCATTCTCCCCTACAAAGACAACCATGACTTTGTTTCACAGATTGACCTCGACAATCATCAGAAGAGCTCAACCTCTGGTTTGAGACCATGTATGCTCGACAAAAATACTCATCTTCAACCTAATTTCACCTTGAGTGCTTTCGTTGATACAATTTAGTGCTCACATGATACGCATACTTATATCTGCTGCACATAGCAATTGAGCGTGAGCTCTAAGCATAGATAAAGCATTTCGTTCCCATTGAGCTTATACAGCAGCTATTTAACATATCACGCACATTTCTGAAGAACAATTGGGACGAGCAGAAGGATCAAATTGATATGCATTGAGCGTCAAAATGGGCACTTGAGCAGATTGCACGCATATGGTATGTGTATGCATATGGTGATTTCAACATTTCCATTCTGTGTGTGAACGGGAATTGCACTAAGCAATGCAGCTTGACGTCATTCACAGCGATTGGTCCTGGTAGTGGAATCGCCATTTGAGTTGGCGCCAAAGTTCATACAACGCTTGTCATGCAAAATCGAACGTGAGTGCTCGGTAGTTGCAATGCATGCACGGATTCCAACGTCTCACATGCACAAGAATTCACCGAGGCAGTATGATAAAACACTAATTCGACTGTGCATAGTTTGATTCTCGTGACAAGACTCCCGATAAGACTGTTGAGCGATTTACGATGGGCGACGATTTACATTACATGAAAATCGCATATCAAGAAGCAAAGTCAGGCTATGAAGAAGGAGGTATACCTATTGTAAGTGGTTACTTGTCCGTTTCGAGCCATCACTCATGAGAAGGGTGCCGTGCTAGTTGCTGCAGATGGGACAATACTGGGCCGTGGCAGGAATTTACGTATTCAGCAAAAGAGTGCTACTCTTCATGCAGAAATTTCTGCTCTCGAGAATGCGGGCCGATTAGATGCCGGATCCTACTCGGGTTCGACCATGTACACTACTCTATCTCCATGTCAAATGTGCACAGGAGCTTGTCGTCAGTAGAGCATCATGATGATCTTTCGTGGGTTAACATATAAACTAGTGCTTTACAAGGTTTCGCGTGTAGTGTTGGGAGAGAACGAGAGTAAGAATTCCAAAACTCGTGGCCAAATGCTGAGGATGATAGATTTCCATGGTGGAGAAGAGCTACTCAAGCAAAGTGGTGTCGAAGTGATCAACATGCGCCACGAACCTTGTCGTACATTGATGCAGAAGTATATTATGGAGAATGCTAAGGACTGGTATCAGGATATCGGCGAACCTGTACCGACGCTCTAATAGTGAATGCTATGATATCATATATTTGTTCCTTCCGGAACCATGCTAGGGAAAGTTTCTAGATGATTGAGTTACATGAAATCAAGCCCAAGTCCAAATTGCAGGCCTTTCCTTGTTCTATCACTGCTGCGACTGATGATAGGCAAGCAGAAATTAACCTCTATGCGAGCTACAGGATGTTGGAATGCAAGGCCAATGCCAGCACTGACACTCTGTTGCAGAATGACCTGTTTCAAGCTCTTCAACGACTCATTTTTTGTCATGTCGGTCAGTGAGCCCCCATTAACGAACGAATGCATTCGGATTGGCCAGTGTGTGGGAGCCCCTGGTAGCGGACTAAAGAGACTAATGCACGAAGCCAGGTATGCTTCACCGCCGAGACTGTCCTGACCACTTCGTGGGCCCAGTCCGTTGTACATGAAGCCTCTGACACTTTGAGGGCCGCCTAACTGAAATTTGTCACTGAGATGTGGCGTGTGTCTCGAGTCCTGGTTTAGCAAGACTCCCGATTTGAAGGACAGATTCATCACCGAGCGTGTGTCTTTACTCAGAGGTATATGCTGTGAACCATCAACCTCGATCTTGAGAAAGCTCGCACTGGCCCCGAACATTGCATCAGTGGCCACTTCCTGTGAGGTGCGAATCCTGTAACCCCGAGAAGGTATGAGTGGATTGTCTCTTGTGTCTCGAGACAAGGTGTGCACAAGACTAACCTTCCGGGATACTCCGGCACATCTGCGTACAGCCATACTTGCCCCACGAGCGATATCAGTGACCTCTCGATCAGCCGCATGTAAAGCCACTTCTTGTAACCACTCAGGCCTGGCCATCTTGACCCTGGCAATCACACCTTGCACATTTTCTGTATGACTGGCATAATTGTTCAGCCTGGAGGCTCCATATCCCACAAGCTCGACCAACTTGTTAAAATCCGCATTGATTGGTGACGTCAACTTGATCTCATACGAAGTCTTTGTTCGTGTACCGAATGAGATATTGCCTTCAAGCGTTTCTGCTCCTCCAAAAATATTCCGTAAGTTCGCTGATGCATAAGCATTGCCCTCCTGGTTGCCAAAATCGGTGCCAGTTCGAAGCCACATACGCGAGCGCTCTCTAACACGGATTACTGCCTCCAGATCTATCACGCCGTTCGACCTGGAATGGGACTCGTCCAGCACGACTTCGACAGAATCAAAGATACCGGATTGAGTGAGCCTTGCAGTAGCTGAAGCTAATTGATCAAGAGCTCTCTTCAGAGTACTTGGATCATCCGCCCGTGTCACTGGCTCTAGTAACGTCCTCAGAAAGCCACGGCGTGTGTTGTTACTCCCCAAAACCCGTATATCGGCAATCCTGAATCGTGATGAATCATTAGCATCAAGGACAAGTCCAAGTCGTCGTGCTGCAAAGCGATTGTAAGGCTCTGCATTGTCGCTTGTGCCCGTGATATCATCAGTACCGTCTCCTGGCCGTTGGCGATCGAGTATACTCTCTTCATCTGAGTCCATGCCACGTATCTCTCTAACAGTGCAGCTGCGTAAAAGTCCCAAGTCACGAGCCGAAAGCAAGAATCTTACCACATCGGTATCCTATAGCTATCAGAGTCAAAAATACCGTACACTCCAAAGATAAATTTCCGTGCCATTGACAACGGCTTCGCGAATCTTGGCGTCCATCCGTTCGTGGAAGCGGAGTTTAGCCGATTTGTGGGTAGAACTCAGTGCTCGGCTTAACCACCGAATGTATCTACAATGGGTAGGCATGTATACCTATACACATATGGCTATCGCTACTGGCCGGCCTCTGCTTTTGATGTACAGCAGATCATCTGCTCCTTCGGTATACCACGACAGGTGACCGTGATCGGCGCCAGAGCTCAGGCTGCTCTTTTGTCGACTGCTTGTTTTGTGCAGTAGATCACGCCTATAAAATCTTGAAGGGCTTCAGATTTGGCATCCCGAGCACCCTTCTCAGAAGACCTCAGAAGAGTGCGAACGGACTGTGTATCGGTGGAACCTGTTCTTCTCGGATTTCCGTCATTCAGTTTTCTGTGCGATCACACCGGCTTATGTGGCAATCTATTTTCTTCTCAAAACAACTAATTTGCTCGACTATATTTCTGGCATAACGAGGTCGAAACCGAAGAATGTTTACATTACTTATCTTATGCACCATCATGTTTTTGGCCTCTTACGGCATTGGCGTGCTACCCTTGTACATGCACCTGGAAGACAAGTCGGTTCATCGTTTATCAATTGCTGGGACTGGAGTCTTGATAGCTTCCGCTTTAGCAATCGTGATTCCTGAAGGATGCGAAGCTGTCCTCGGTCACCACAGCGAGTCGCACTTATACAATGACTCAAGTCAACCGGAGGTAGCGCTCCAACGCTATCTCGGTGCTGCGATTGTATTTGGTTTCGCATTGATGCTCTGCATCGAGCAAAGCACTTCACAAATCTTTGCACAACATGCCACGGTGTCGTATATCGCAGTTGACAACCTGCATGAGCTCAGCGATAGAAATGCCAGCACCGAGCATGGACACGAACACATTGCACAGCAAAAGTCATCCTCGAAGAGTGCAATGGCGAGCACTCTGGGGCTATGCATTCATTCACTAGCTGATGGTGTTGCCCTTGGCTCATCCGCACATTCGACAACTTCCCTGAGCATTGTCGTCTTCTTCGCCATACTACTGCACAAAGGACCGGCCGCATTCAGCTTGACTTCAATCCTGCTAAGCAAGCGAATTACCCGCAAATTTGTGCAGCTACATCTCCTCGCTTTTTCGATTGCAGCTCCGATTGGCGCTATAGTCACATATACGTGTATACTACTGTTTAATGTTGTGGACACTTCTTCGAGTGGCACGGGTCTACTATTGGCGTTTTCCGGAGGCACATTTCTCTACGTCGCGGTCTCTCATGTCCCGCATGTGCATCTGGATCTGTCACAATTGATGTGTCTCCTGGCAGGTCTCGCTGTTCCCACGATTGTTTCCGTTGCCATGACGCACGATCATTAAGGCCCGGCCGTTACCGAACACATGCAATTGCTCATGTTACGTGTCGCAATACCAATAATGATAGTCATCTAGACAATAAAAATCATAATGTCTATAATTCTTCGGTGCATGTCGATTGCACAGCACAGGTATGTCGACATCGCTCCACACTTCCTTTTTGTGATGATTTCCCTGCAATAGTGCCTGCAATAGTGCAACATAGACAAGGATTTCTCGCAGCTATGTTTGTGAAGGGTTGCCTCGCTCATGATCAATTGCAAAATGCTCGCACTGTTCAAATATGCCGTACCGAACCGCAACTCTGGACGGCCCCACAGATGAGATTCGTGAATGAATCGAGTCTGTACTCGTACAGATGAAACCATTCTTGACTGTACATGTACATATATCTACGAGCTAGGACTGCCGGGAGGTGCGGCAGTTTTCAACAAGTCGAGATCTTACAAGGGTCGAAAATGTCGAAACTCCTCTCTGATACATACTCGCCACATGTCGTGCCGAAGACAATTCGGATGGACGACTAGAACATAGGCGATCATACTCAGCACATTGACAGGCATTTATTACAGCTACACGGCCTCCTAGAGTGAGCTTACCACGTGTAACAACGGTCGATTCCAGTGTCTCGGCGTACCATGGCTGTTGAGCCCCCTCCAATACCAGGCACCTTATTACTAGGACCCGAAGCCGAACGGCGTCGCCAAGACGTCAGCCGTCTTCTCAAATGCGGCAATCACTTCCCAGGAGCACAGCCTGTATCGTTTACAAAGGACCATCTCAACACTCTTGTGGAAGAGGACTATTTCGTCTGCGAAAAATCGGATGGCACTCGGCTCTTGATGTATTGTACAGAGACCGATGACGATAGAGAAGTAGTCTTTCTAGTGGATCGGAAGAACTCATACTACGCAATACCAAGACTCCACTTTCCCATTCCCAATGACAAAACGTGCAAGGCCTTCCACAAAGATACCATACTGGACGGTGAGCTTGTGCTGGATATCGTTGACGGCCAGAAACGTCTCGTCTACCTTACATTTGATCTCTTGATGTATCAAGGGAAAGACATGCGATCCCGTGACCTGGCTGGGCGTCTCGGGAAGCTCAAGGATCTCTTCCTCCAACCTCTTAACAAGTTCTTAAGGGCAAACCCGGAACAGCGTAAGCGCTTCCCGTTCCAGGTGGAGTTCAAGTATATGCAGCTAAGTTATGGAATTGAAATGATGTATCGAGAAGTCATTCCGAAGCTCAACCATGGCAATGATGGGCTCATTTTCACTTCTCAGAAGGCTCCTTATACTTCTGGCACGGATGAGACCTTGCTGAAGTGGAAGCCCGCGGAGGAAAATTCCATCGACTTCATGTTGCGACTCAAGTTTCCCATCAAACCTGACAATACTGAAGATTTTGAGGCTATGCCTAGCCTCGGGCTCTTTGCTTATTATGGTGAAGATAGACGCACGAGAACGGAGGACTATCGATTCTATGAAGAGTTGTTTGTCGACGAGCATGACTGGGAACGCTTAAAGGATGAGGGAATGCGCCGCAATGGACTCGAAGAATTAATTATCGAATGCAACAAGGACAAGCAAGGAAGATGGCGATTCATGCGCTTTCGAGACGACAAACAGCACGCGAACCATATATCCGTCGTGGGAAAGGTTCTTGACAGCATACGTGATGGAGTCACTATGGAACAACTACTAGCTCGATCCTATGCGATGCGTAAAGCATACAAAGAACGCCATGCACCAAAAGCGGACAAAGTAAGTGACGAGCATTGACCCAAGGTCTAACTGGCCATGTAAAACCTCACAAAGGTGGCAAAAGTCCTGATAAATCCCATTGTGATAAGGCGAGACACGGTTTAGCATGAAAGACTACTCAAAATCCTATGTAGTCGTTCCGCCTTTGCTTCTCCTGATACTTTTTCCAGGCTACGAAGGCTCCTCCGACGAGCGCAAGGAACAGTAAGAATTTCAAGAAGAAGCCCGTCCACGACTTGCGAGGTACATTATTTTTTGTGCTTTTAGCTTTTCCAGGCCGTGAGTTAATAGTATCGGCAGCTTGGAAGATGTTCTTGGTATTTACATAGACAATCTAGATCAGAGTTAGCGAGCCTATGGCAGTCTTCGGAGAACAGCTTACATCGTGATTATCAGAGACCTCACCAGTGATTGCGGTGAAGCCCAAGTACATGACATTTGGTAAATTCGTGCCTTGAATGTTGAAACACTCTTCCCATTCATCCTCTCTCTTGTATTGCAGCTCCAGCTTCAGGTAGCCATCCTTGTAATATGTCATTCGAGCTTTCGTAGGAACAGATGCCATTCGAATACCCCGGGCTGAGCACCCGGCGACTTCGGTGGCCTTTCCATCATGTTGCGAATCGTATCTTGTCTTTCCATCGCCAATCATGGCTGACACGTAGGGAAAAGTGGTACCCGTACGGCCGTTCTTGTAAGTGTCAAAGAATATGCCCAATCCCTCAAACTCGTCCTTGTTCCCAAAGACAGGTCCGGTTTCGGCTCGAGAAGACGTCAACCACATTGCCATACCATCGCCGAATATGCCTGAGCCTTTACCATGGATTTTGAACTCAAATTCGACCTCGTAATTGGTTGCCGTTATGGGCAATCTTGACCATAACCATCCCGTTGAATGCTGTTGATCGTATGTCAATCGTATTTGATTTGCAGCATCAATGACTGTCGTGCCACCGAAGTCCCACCATCTTGATTGGAAGTCCTGGTCAAGATATGGTTTGTTGATCGAATGCGTTCTCAACTGTACATGCCGAAAATCGCCGTCATGTGACTGACTGGTAGCGGCAAACACCGTTCCTACTGCATAGGTGATCAAGTGACGCAGATGCATCGTGAAGATTGATGATCCCCTGCTTGCGACTATAATATAAAGACAGACACTTGACTACATAGACAAGACATAGACGTGGTTGTAAGCTTGAGCTGCAAGCCGGTTCGTGGTGGCAGCACGCGGTTCGAGCGTGACTCGGGAACTTTTGCTTGTCTGGGATCTAGTCAGCCCACGCCACTTTCACTCGTCTACGTTCAGAAAAGCATCAGACTCAGGATTACATGTTTAAAAATCCATACACCAATCCGAGGGTAGCAAGCTTTTGTTATTACAAGCACGAGCTCTTGTTAGAACAAGCACGGTACACACATCCAAGCGCTACTGAACTCAAATCGTTGTTTCTCGACCAAGATCGACGAGTCAAATCGACCTTTTTTACCTCACGTATACCATCCCTTCGACCATAAATGTTCGGCTTCGGTGGCTCGGGCAATAAAACACAACCTGCAGAGCAAAATGCATCTACAACACTTCCTGCCTTGAGCGAAATGGGTGGCTCAAACAAAATCAAGCAATTGAAGGCTCAAGTTCGTCAAGAAATGTCTGTGGCTCATGCTCAAGAACTCGTACAGACGATGACGAAACATTGCTTCGATGCATGCGTGCCTGTTCCGAATGAGTCATTATCATCAAGTCAACAGAAGTGCGTGAATCAGTGTATGGGACTATATACACAGGTAAGCTGAGCTTCAAACGTCCGACAACCTTTCGAAACTCATGATTATAGGCTTGGAGTGTGATTCAGAGGTCCTACATTGATCGTGTTCAACAAGAACAAGCCAGTGGAAATTTATGATTCTTGCACTGCATCTTAGTGGCAATCCTTCAACTACTGGTAGCTCGGGCACAGTCGCACCAGATCGTGGCCCGATGTCCTCCTGCTGGATCTTCACAATCTAGCTTTGGGTGCTGGAAGAGCTTTCTGCTTGTTGTTGTTCTCGAAGAATCGAACCACAATCGAGCAGTCCACTTCTCGACAAAGATCAAGCCTCTTGTTTGCAGGCAATCGAGAGAGCAGTTCGAGTCCGGACGCCCGCTCGATTGCGTCAACGGGTACCAGAAAGTCTGTCAACTTGGTTTCATTAGGAATTACCGCATTAGGTAGAACAAAACCTCCGACCGCAGGTATCTCGCCTGGTCTTCCCTGATCAGCCACAATGACTTTAAAGAAATGTGTTGGGACAGCGACACTCGCTGGAGTGCCGATGACCTCGTATGTGACTCTCCACTTGCCGTCCTCGTGCTGTCGAGGTAAATACAGCGGGCCAGTGATGACCCGAACGGACTTGTACTTTTTCGTCAGCCGGCGACAAAAGTCCTCAAAGTGTGCCCAATAGTCTCGATTGAAACCATCCCCGACTTGTGGACAAATATTCATCAAGGAGAATGTTTCATCCATTGCTTGCTGACTGAACTTGCAATCAGCAGCTGGAACTTGATGCCCTCTATCGTAGCCGCTACGAGCATAGTCTGCAAGCTTTGCTCGGAACTTTGGCGGGATGGAGTCTTCCTCGAAGAAAACTGACTTTCCTCGATTACCATCTTTTTGCGCCAATTTTTCTGAGGTGAGATGTTCTGCCACCCAGGCTGGATTCCTCATTCTGCGCTCGTAGCCTGCTACAAAGCCTTGCTTGATGGACACATCCGAGATAGGACCTGGCAAGCCGAACTGAAGGATCGTTGCCGGGGACAGATGTGTCGTCGGGGCAGCGAGATCAGAGGGCAAGCGGCCTAGAGGTGCAGGCACAGGTGCGTCGAGCTGCACGGTTCTTTGTCTAGTGGAGTAGACGATTGCTCCACCGGAAACAAGCCCTAGAGAGAATAGTCCGAGAGCATGGAGAGTACTCGACGACATATTGTCCTATGCCTGATACTCCAAAGCTCGCGGTCCGGTAGAAGGATTTGATGAATACGCTATAGATTACCCAGCAGAATCAAGTACAATTTTTCGAATCAATCACTTGTAGCGGCACAAAAGTATCATGCCAGGCTGGACCTCCAGTCGAAGATGCAGGTTCACTTGTAGTAAACACACTGCCGTTCAGTACATGTGCAAGTATATACATGTACAAATGCATGAATGACAAAACACGAAGGTCGAGGAGCACAAATCTTCGTGGCGGCGCGGATCGCGACGGGTGGCTTAGCAGCCTAGTGTTAGCCACAATCAGCCGTCGAAGTCATCGATGCGCGGCATATATTTTTCGTTGTCCGCGACCAAGTACTGCTGACTCTGAACAACGCAGTAGCGTCACAAAGAGAGTGGTGTTTCATCTTTCATCATTGCGCAGCAGCTTCTCGCGTTCTCTTCTCTCGTGGTTTGGCCACGCGCACTGTTGTAGCTTCATCATTTAAGACAACTGCGACTTGAAATCTCGGTAGAAGTCCAGACGACTGATCGATCCACCTCTATTCGGACAACTTTCCCTTGTCCTTAATGGGAGCCTCCGGCAGTGATTCTCAGGCCTGGATTCTTACTTTGGCGAGCTCGCTTGCATGTGCGATAGGCTCTCTGTTCATCTACCTCGATCTCCTTGTCCGTCTGATTCCTGGTCATGATTCGTTCGATTTTCAGAAGGATAAGCGTTTCCTGGTCGGTAGTTTGAGTCTAGGCGCCGGAGTCTTGCTTTTCACCGCTTTGAATCGGATATTGCCGGAAGGAGCAGAGTATTTGGCAGCGAAAGATCGACACGGCAAGCGACTATTTGCAAAGAAAAGCTATTCCGACGCCGTCCTCATGGCGTCCTTCATCGGTGGCATTATCCTTTGTATTGCACTGAACGCCGTTCTGCACAGACTTACTCCACAATCGATAGTACACTGTGGTGACGAGGACGAGCACAGTCATGAAGAGGGCAGTACTGAAAGTCCTGCAGACACATCTCGCCACGGGCGAGACGAATCTTCCAGCCAGCCAAGCTCTGAAGCTGCGCCTTTATTGCCAAAGAACTTGACAAAGAGACAAAAGAGGTCGGTCTCGTTTATGCGAGCTTGCAAGCACTCTGAAAGCTCACAGTGTGCTGGCTTCACGGATCCGTGCAAGCATGATGATATCTGTTGTGTCCACTCCAAGGATGCACCTCACAATAGCGAAAGCCATAGATCTTCCGTCAGGAGAAATGCGAGCCATCGATCTGAGGCTGGCTCAGAGCATCATCACCACATCACACAGGAACGTAAGTCGAATTGTCCCATTGACTTCAGAAACACAGACGCTAATGTTCAGGGCACGATCTCTTGCGCATCGGATTCCAGACGGCAATTGCCATTACATTGCACAAGATTCCAGAAGGATTCATCACATTTATGGCGAACCACCGCGATGCCTCGGTCGGATTCAGCATATTCCTGGCACTGGGAATCCACAACATTGTCGAAGGCTTCACGATTGCCTTTCCCCTGTACCTCGCTTGGCAGTCTCGCACAAAGGCAATCTTGGTCGCCCTGGCACTCGGGGGACTGTCACAACCTCTCGGTGCCTTGATTGCCTATGGCGTCACCCGCACCAAATTTGGTCGTAACGAAGACAGTCCACATCTCGATCTTGCCTATGGCATTCTGTTCGGAGCGACGTAAGCCTCGGCATAGCACACGATCGGGCCACATTTACTGACTGTGTAATAGTTCCGGCTTCATGTCTGTCATTGCTGTATCCTCCATGTTACCACAAGCAATCCGTAATGATGCTCATGATGGATTCCTGTTTACATTGTTCTTTTTCCTCGGCACGGCCATCATCGGTCTCAGTGGGGTACTTTCAGACTGAGCGATGTGGAGACGTTCATCACGATTGCTCCGGGTACTCTGTCATCAGTATCAGGCCATGCTTTGGGAGTGTGATGGTTTATATGGAGCAACTAGCATCGAGCTGCGGAGCGAAATGAGTCGCATTAATCTTTTTATTGTACAAAGTTGGGCCGGAAGCTTATTCTATTTTGACACTGCGTCCTTGGCATCTTGAATCTTGTCTGAGATGACTCCAGTCACACTCTGGTCAATCGCTCCACCTTCCAACCACGCTCGCACTTTTTCATACACAGCAAATGTCACAGCTTGACCAGGAGCGACCCTGCATTCATGTCAGTCCACAGCAGGCATTTAGCATAAAGGACGTCTTACCTCAAGACTCTCGGTGTAATTCCCTTGTACAAAGCACTGACACCCTCTTTTGCAACCAGATCCTTCACTACATTGATGATGCGCTGGAGACCTTTTGATCCATCTGCTGATGCACCACGCTGAATTCGTGTTTTGATGGTGTCAATGGGAGCATTCGACATTGGCCCCATGGCACCTGAAATTCCTCCTAGAAGGAAATTCTGATACGATGGAAGGGTAGAGATGTTCTGATACTCTTTTGCCCATTTCTGGAATTCCTGGTACGCGGTGAAATTAACGGCTGACAAGAATGAGTTCACGACTTCTGTGATCTATGCGTTATAGTCTTACCTTGATTAGTAGCCTGTCGGGTCGCCGTCAGGGTCACACCCCGATAAAGTGTAGCAAAGCCTTCTTCACGCACGATGGTATAGGCCGCATGAGCAGCATTTCGGTACCGCGGAACGTCCAGTGGATCGGCCATGGAGTGGTGTTGAGCTTGCAATCGAATCTTGATACATTCCATCGGGGACACGACTGCCACAGCTTCTGTCACACCCGCGCCGAGTCCAGCGAGGAATACTGAGCCTGTAGCGACCTTCCCGGTGGTCTTGTCGGCCAGGAAACCTTTATAAGCTTCGAAAGACGAGAATCTGATTGCCATTTTTGGGACGATACCAGCGACGACCGCTCCTAATCCTTTGTACAATGCTAAAGGCGACTCTTTCTTGACAATGTCACGACCGACAGTAAAGAATCCTCGTTTCTTGGCCTGCACGGTGTTAACGATCATTTCACGACTTCTTTCGTGTGCACTTACACCGGGTAATCGAGCTCGAGTGGAGAGCTGCATACGAACTTTGATGGTGTCTAGAGGATGACATGCAAGAGCTTCGCACAGTCCTGCAGTGCCACCGGCCACCAAGTGGACTGGCGAAGATGTCTTTTTCTTAGTCTCAGACATGATGTTAAATCAGGCAAATGACGAGAGAAACAACCGGGTGCGTTCTGTGCGAGCTTGAATGAGAGATACCACCACGACAGCCGAGTCACTAGGATTTGCGTCACTTGCGATATATGAAAAGGTCAAGAAAGATGGTTTTGTACCACCAATTGAGCTTGAACCGAGCAAGCAGCAAGAGAGAAGTGAACTCCGCTCCGGATGTCAAATGTACCGTAACCTTCACGAAATGTGTCACACGTGCTGCGGGATCCCCAGATTCCGCTATCGGAAGAATGATCAGCAAGCTTTGAGACTCAAGACTGCTGCAGGACAGAACACTGGCCCTTGGTCTGCATGTAGCGGTATTTCGATCGCGGTCGTTCCGGTCATGATTGTTTTCAGAATGCTACAGAACTAGAGAGATAATACATAAAGAGCACTCTGCTCAATACACTTCTATAGGAAGACTTCCATCGAGACCGAGCCAGCCTCAATTCTGTCTACCCTCGGCTTGTGTGGAGAAGACAGTCTGCATTCGCCGGCTTCCACCGGATCAGCCTTCCGTGCCTTCGGAGAATCTCGGAAATTTTGGGAAAGCTGGCATTCGAGTCACATGCTTGCACTCCCTCGGTGCATATATATCTCTCTCAGATACATGTGATGCTAATGTATTATCAAGGCAGTCATGGCGTGGACACATCGTGACAGCCTTTGCAATTGGCGGACTTTGACAATCTTCAGCACTTGCAATTGGAAACGATATAATATTACTAGCACCGACAAGGCACACGTGCTTTGGCACGTAGCTTCATGCAGATGGTCATCATTGACAAGTGCCGAAGCGAAGACTGCTTTTATGTTGTAGATATGAGTATCGGATCAACACCGGTACCAGTGTTCCATAAGTGTTTCTTGCAAACGTTTTCAATGATTGACGTCTTGCATTGATGGAATAGTTGGGTTGTAGCGTAAAGCCTTCACTACTTGTCTGATTGACTGAGCTCCTACCATAATTTGTTGGATTGCATGGCCCCACATATTGTCTATTTTGTACTTTGTAGACATTTCTTCAGCTGTAGGTCATGCAATGGTGTGAATCCTGGAGTACGTTGATGCCAGCAGATTCATTCTTGTCGATCGCATCTATCTGTGATGGCAAAGTAGATGCTTGCAAACATGTCCAATGGAGCTGAGCATAGCTCTGCAAAATCGAATCATTTCGACTTTGCAGGTGTTGCAGTCCGTGCCGCGGTTTTGGGCTGTCTTTCAGGAGTATCCTTGGTCACGGCGTTCTTCTTTCGTTCTGGTACAACGCCTGGATTGCCTCTCTATGTAGCGGCACTTTCACTCTTTCATCTTCTAGAATTCTGGACAACGGCTGCATATAATCCCGAAAATCTCAAGGTCGATTCTTTCCTACTTTCTAGCAATGGAATAGCTTATTGGGCAGCTCAAGCCGTCGGCGTCATAGAGCATATTCTCATTCACTACACTCGACCCGTTTGGCATGCCAGTAATTATGCTGCCGCAGCATTCTTCCTCGGACTCGCGTGCCTAACGTGTGGACAGTTCATCAGATCTGTAGCCATGGCACAAGCCGCACAAAGCTTCTCGCACAGCTTAGCTTATACCAAGAAGGATGGTCATGTCTTGGTCACGCGAGGACTCTATTCGTGAGTCGAATGTTGTTTCCCCAGTGCATAACTCAACGTTTAGAATGTCAAGGCACCCATCGTATCTTGGATTCTTTCTTTTTGGCCTCGGCACGCAAATCATGCTCGGAAATCCAGTTTCATTTGTTCTCTTTTCGATCATCCTTTGGAGATTCTTCAGCGAGAGAATAAGATAAGAATGTCATGCTTTCTTGCATAAACGAGCTGACCGATTTACAGCGGAAGAATTTTGGCTGATGCGCTTCTTCGGCAAAGACTATCAAGAATACAAGGCAAAAGTGGGGACTTGCATTCCATTTATACCATGATCTGACTGCCTTGGTGCCCCAGCTCAGACTCAATCGCTTAGTGCTTGGATCTCGGCCGTGAGAGTGCGATGCGACCGTTCCCACCGGTCGGCTCTGTCAGGTACTGTTCTGTGCAAAATTTCTAATTCCGTAGCTGCGATTTGCAGCCTGACCTTTAGATTGCTCAGTCCACGACTCTTATTGTCTATCATACCTTGCAACTCGTCCAGTCTATTCAGAATCACTTTGCTGCCGTGGAAGTGGTCAAATTGGTCGATGCCTTTGTCAGATTCTAGCAAGGCTTGTATCGGTGGGATCAACCACAAGCCATAATCCAGCTCACCCTTGTGACTCTCTTTGATAAGACCAAGAAACACGTCCATTATTCCATTGGCATCACGATGGGCACTTTCATCCTCTTCGAGCCATAGTGCAAGCGCTTGAGTTCCTGCAATCACTGATGGATCTTTCATTATATCGAAGTCTTGTGAAGCGGCCAGAGCATGGTTGCCAACATGCCACGCAGCTGTAGGACATAAAGGACTATGATCCCAGCGATCTCGAAGATATGCGCTAAGGAGATTAGCTGGATAGTCGAACCCATGTTTGACTTACATGGTTTCTGTGTACGCTGCACTGAAGTTGTCTCTGACTTTCAAAATGGCATCAGCACTGAGTGTCAAGGTCTCTGTATTGACAAGGTATACGCAAACAAGCCTCGTGATGTCAAAACAACTAGCAACCTTGAGAGCAGCTATGCTATAAGTCGGATCATGTATGTGGTCGACCAGCCACGCGAGAGCACTTCTAATCTCGGACGAAGCCAGAGCAGCAACAAGAACCATGAATTGTTGATCCTCTTTGCATGCTTCATCTTGCAATAAGAATTTGTGACCTTTGAGTCTCATCAAGGAGCCAATCAGGATCAGGGTGTCAGCATAATCAACAGCCTTACCTGGGTGGAGCAGTTCTGTTCTGATGGCATATCTGATCTTCTCAATGGCAGTCTGACTGAAATAAGTGGTCAGTCTATCAGTAGCGATCGTTGCTACGAGAGATTGCAGAAGACCAATATACGAGTTGTACGTAGCAGGAGTTTCTGCAAACTTTGTAGTGATTAAATCGGTCGTTTCGACGAATTTCTCATGAAAAAGATCTGCTGTAGTACTTTCTACGGATACAGCATATGTCAAAACCATGGCTATGGTCGACACTCCTTGAGAGTTCGCTCTATTCGTAGTCTTTCTAGTGTACTCCAAGAATGAATCGTTGCTGATCAGATTGATCGCGCCTTCCTGTAAAGTGGCCATTCGATACAGGATTTGATCGACCTGTGAAATTTGAGAATCAGAAGACGTACTACACCATCATTATCGGTAGAGCCTTCATTCCGGCATGACTCACGTTCGTAGGTATAGTCTCAGCAGTATGTCGGAGCGCCGCAGATAGGTGCTGCTTTGCAGCACATCCTCGATCTCTGAATATGCTAGCAGGATGGAGCAGCCCATAGACTGTAAATCCTGTGCTTCCTGGAGACTTGTGCCTTTGCTTGGATCTATCACAGTCAGCAATCGATCACACTGAACAATTTTATTACTAACTTGCAAGCACAAGTTTGTCTAGAAACACAGGGTCCAGAACCGACCAACACTTTGTGGCGATCGCTCTGTGGTTCGAGAGAATGTCGAGCAACAGGAACAGTGCCACGAACTTTGAGGTACCATCCTTTTGCCTCATCATGGTCTGGAATTTGACCAGGATCTCATCATCACTAGTCATATGTGTCCACAGCCGCCTTGCCTAGCGACAACCAATCTGTCTGTGATACGAATCGATCCAGACTATACTACAGAACTAGAAGAAGACGGACTGATTGGACACAAGGGAAAGAAGACTACTGCATTAATCAGAGCTTGTGCCGTAGATTTCTCTTGAGCTGTGATTCGTGATCACTGGGACAAGCTGATCAGCTCAGACCAGATGCATGAGCTGATCGTCGTAGAAGAGCGGCGGGTCCCACGGGCAGCACGCCCGCCCGCACTTCGCCGAGTGCCCGGCGCCTACAGCGACTTCCCGGCCCCTCCAACCTGCGTCTCCTTCCAAGGTTCTGTTATTTTTTGTGGGTGGGAGGGATTTCGTGTGATTGGTGGTGTGGCGCAGGTTATCTCGCCCTACGCCGAGAGGCTCTTCGCTCGACTATGGGAGATAAGGTGGTTATAAGCTCAGCTTGCCTACCACCTGTTTAACAATCAGTGTAGGTTTGATTTGCAACGCAGCAACAAAACGAGGCGCTTATAGGACGACAGCATGGCTGAAGTCTACATCAAACACAATAGATATGGCAAAGAATTGGTGAAATTCATGAAGAAGGTCGTGGACCCAAAAGACCCGAAGAAGCACACAGCATACGAATATACCGTACTGATCCTCCTTCGAGGTGACTTTGATGAATCGTACACAAAGGAAGATAATGCCTCGGTGGTTCCCACAGACACAATGAAGAACACAGTTTACGTCCTGGCCAAGACAACGGAATTCGATCAACCAGAGGTCTTTGCAGCAATCATGGCCAACCACTTTACTTCTCACAGTCGATTTGCGCATGTCAGCAGTGCAGAATGTACAGTCTCTGCTCAGCGGTGGTCACGCATAATCATGTCCGATGGTTCGGCACACCCACACTCTTTCTTCCGTGATGGAGAAGAGTTAAGGACTGGGTACTGTGAGGCCACTCGAGGCGGGTCATTCAGTGTCTCATCAGAGATCAAGGATCTCTCGATCCTAAAGACAACGGGTTCTGCGTTCTACGGGTTTTTCAAGGACGAATACACGACCTTGCCAGAAGTTACAGACCGCATCTTTAGTACCAATGTCAATTGCTCATACAAGTGGGGCATCTTTAAGGACCTCGAACAGGTCCAGAAATACTCGGAAACATTCGGCAAAGCATGGGCCAGCGCACGACAAATAACTTTCGAGACCTTTGCGACAGATAACTCTTGCTCGGTACAGGCAACTCTCGTGAGTCTCTTCCTAGACAGTGCATGTCGAGTTACGACATGGCTAACACGACGTAGTACAAGATGTGCGAGAAAATAATAGCTACAAGTCCAGGCGTCGCAGAAGTCGAATATACCCTGCCGAACGTGAGTCTCGTCGTTTCTCATGCATGAGAGTCATGGCTAACAATCACCCAACAGAAGCACTACTTTGAGGCAAATCTCAACCCATTCAACATCGCCAACACAGGATCGGACGCCACGATCTACCTGCCTCAAGCCTGGCCTTCAGGTCACATCAATGCCTGCATTGCTCGCAAAGGCGACGCGACCATTGCATAGACGACTTCTTTTCTAGTTTGTGGAATGTAGGATTTTAATTAGAATAGTTATGTAAATTGCGGGATATGCTCCTTAGTATTGCGGTGGTCGTCTAGACAGGATATAAGCTCAATGGAGAAACGCAAAATCCTGGAGATGATGCCCCTACAACCGGGTGATTCAAAACCCTTCCTGATAGAGAAATGTTGCCAGACCGCGATAAAATTCATCCACATCGAATTTCGTGCCTGGCAGACCTCGACCACGAAGTGTCCAGTGATCGCAATCCACCGTGCCCACAAATTGACCCCACTTGGAACTTTCCACGCTCACCAGTCCGTCGTTGACATTGCCCTCGGCTTCGCTGACCACCAGATGCGGCAGATACAGCGGGTGCCAAATTGGAAAAGATGTCGGGGCAGAGGCGGCAAAGGAATAGTACTTGACCTGATCGCTGTCTGGCGTCAGGGGATTGAAGACCTTGTTGCAGTATGCGGTCGTGAGATTGGCATACGCCGGACAATCAATCGTCCTCGCGAGCATCGTGCGCGTGAGGATGGCGGACGACAAGGGGATCGCCTTGTTGATGGCAGTCTCCTTCAAAATGAATTCCTCGTCCTCCATCTTGTGGTTTGGCGCCGTGGCCGGATTGGTCGAGTCGGCATTGGCTTGTGACAGCTTGGGAATGACCCGGCCAAGGCCGAGGTAATCACGGCACCAGTCCATGAATGGTGACCCACGATGTGGACATGAAAGGGTCGTCAGTGACACGGGCCGGTAGGACTGAGGATTGATGTGTGTGATGAGATGCCTGCAATCGAGCCCACCCATCGAGTGCGCCAGGAAATTGACTTTTGTGCCCGGATCGAGCAGTCCTTCCAATTGTGCATGTAGAGCACGAGCTCTTTCCGCTATCGTGCCTGTAGACGGTACACGAGCAATGATGATTTCCGTCCCTACCTTGCGCATGGCTTCTATGATTGAGCCCCAGTAGTGTAATTGAAACCTGGGCAAAGCTTCGGGTGTCTTGTCGAAGAAGCCCAGACCATGACAGAGCACAGTGACATGTCTGAGCCCATGATGCGAATTGTGAACGGGCAGCCAGTCCCAATGATGTTTGACTTGTGTCTTTTGATCGTCGGCGGATATGTCAGCGCGTTGAATTCGACCGAAAGTGGATGACGATGATGACGTTGATGCTTTGGGGGTTTCCGTCAGGTATGGAACAGCCAGTAAAGACTTGAGCGTGATTTTATTGGATAATCTGAGTCGCAGAAGCTCTCCCAGCGTCGTCGTCATATCGACATCGATTGAATCTTCCTCGCTCTCTCGTGTCTGAACCGCAAACAATCGCAGACAAGATTGCCCTAGTGATTCAGAAAGCTTTCAGGGACAACAACCTTAAATCTGAAAAGGCGTTCTCGAGAATGAAAGCAGGAACCTCCAGTACCCACTGAATGAAACGAGCGTTGTGATGCACGACGAAAAGAGACTGTATTGAACTTCTGCTAGACTTTTGTTCTAGCAGTGTTTTTTGTTTCGGGTGTTTGCGCTTCCTGCTTGCTGTGGGTGCTTGGGGATCGAATCGAGCCTCGATCTGTGGCGAGTGCAATTTACACGTGACCAAGCATAAATCGGTAATATTGCAATTGGTACATTACACTTTGGTTTGTCTCCTTGTTGCAAATGTTATAAAGAGGAAGGAACATATGCATCAACAAAACACATTTGGAGACGAGCGACAAGGACGAATGGAGGTTAGGATTATGATACAACACTGCACTCACTTCACTCGTGCCACACCGCCATTGAGTGCTTGTGAACTCGTCGTATAATATTACAATACTTTTACATCCGAGGCAATCCTTTTGTCTACAATTACCGTGGGACAGAGTACGGCTAGCGTTGTTCTAGTCTATTTGCATTCCGTCCAATCCACCATCAGCTGCACCTTCTGAAGCGACTCCGGCTCCAGCATCGGCGACTTTTTGTGAATCGCCGTTGTTGCGCTGATTAATGTAGTTGTCCAGCTCAGCATCGAGATCGTCCGCGGTGACGGGGCCACGGCGTGCCGTCGACTTCTTTTCATTTCTCGGTCGTCCTCCTCGTCCTCCACGTGGTCCTGCCCGTCGCGGCTCATCATCGCGACGGTCGCGTGGTTCGCTGGAGATCCTGCTCGCGAGATCACGGCCGCCATTGTTACGTGGAGGCGGCACGACTGAATCGAGCTCGACTTCGAGCAGCTGGCCAAGGGCTGACTGACCGTCGTATTCCTGTATGGCCGTCTTTGCGTCCACATACCGATCATAGGTCACGAATGCTATACCTTCGGATCTGTTGCATAGTAAGTAAAATCGAGTTGAAAATCGTGCTTGGTGATGTCGTACCGGCCGGCGCGATCGAAGCGCATGTTGAACCTCGCGACGGGAGCGATTCTCTCAAAGAGATCTCTGACCTCGTCCTGCGCAAGATCGTAATGGATATTCGACACCTTCAACCTTGTGGCCCGACTGTCTCGTCCGTCTCGTTGCGATCGATATCCCCGATCGTAGTCGTCGTCCCTGCGCTCTCGACGGTCGTCATCGTAGCGGTCGTGGGTCCATCGTCGAGCACTGTCCGGGCTGCGGTATCCCGGACTCCGATAGCCACGTCCTGCATAGTTCTCGCGTGCATAACGAGCATCTCTGTTGTCTCGTGCATACGGAGTTTTTCTCGAATCTTTTCTGGCACCGCGGGACGAACGTGAATTGCTGCGAGCATTGGAAGGCTTTTCGCCTATAATCTCGTCCAAGCTTTTCTCCAACGCAGCGGAAGCCATAAGAGATACTCCTTGCGACTACACAACACTTTGATGGCTGGGCTAGGTACTTGACGATTGGCACGGTAGCAATCTTGTCTGCTGGTAGCTTCCATCGGTGGTGTGTTCATCGTGAGAAATCGTGGAGTCGTGGAAGTGTGCGGCTATAGATTAAGCAGACTGTAGGTAGATGCTCAAATTGACCTTGCAGTTGTAACGTGGACATTGTCCAAATGCACATAGCTCTCTTATTGACAACAACGAAGAACACACATTAATAATGATAGCACGGATTCTGGTTTCGTCGCCCAGAAGAGTGATTGTTCAAGGTCAACACAACGAGAGTCAAGATGCGTGAGAGCATCTGCCGAGGCAATGCGCTGAAAGCATTCTGCAATAAATGCTGAAAACCCATATACATATCATTCGCTACAACTCGAACTTAAGCTCTTCGAATGTACATCAGTAGTCTTATGGCCGGGTCTTTTCGTTCCGTGCATCGTGGCAGATATACATGATCAAATCGTCTTTAGCTCTATAGCTATGCATATGAAGCAAAATCGAGTGTAGAATTGATGCCAAGACGCGCATGCAAAGGCACCCGAGACCAGAATGACATGCACGACATCAGTGGCGTGCTGTCAAAATACGGCAAACCCGGCAATTCTCACCCAGCGCGGACATTAACGCAATTGCAAGGCCTAGGATGCTGGCATGACTGTGGTCTCACGGACGTCTACATGTCGTGACCAGCTGTATATTGATTGTTCTCAATTCTCGAAATGATCGGGTCGCGAGAGATCTCTCGCGACAATCAAACACGCGAGGGGGAGAGTGGAAGATATATCACCGATTCGTGTATTATCATTTGTTTTAAGGTAGTAGAGATTGTAGACTAATACGTAATATGTAGAAGCTAGCTTCATGAGAGTGCAGGGAGTTTGCTCGTGAGCGGATACCACGAGCGGATACCAGTAGATGGTAGTATCGTGATATATGCTGAAGTTTGCGCTATGCCAGAAAAATGAAAAGCAATGCCAGAGCTAATGAACAAGAAGACCAAAGTGTCAAGAGGACGAAGGAGCTTCAGACACAGATCGAAGGCATCGATGGTTGATCATTGATACTCTGGGGTTTGTCGAAAAGTCCGACAGCAGGATAAGATGCGAGCTTGTGGTGGGTGTCTAGAAACCGTTGAACAGCACTCTCGCAGTCGTAGAAATGGTCTGGATGGTTTTCATCATCGCTCTCATCGCCATCGGAGTGGTAGAGAGCGGGAATGGATATAGCACTGACCTGCCTCGATAGTGTCGGCATGTCATCCAGTTCCGTCTCGGTAATGTCAATCTCGCCAAGATCTTCACTCATCAAGTCCTCTGCGTCGACTTCGTAGACTCCACTGACGATAGCTCCGGACGACCCTGCAAGTTGTGCGACAGAATGTGTTGCAGAATGTGTGACATCAAGCTGAGACTGTTGAGAAGACTCGACATCGGTGTCAGCTTCCAGATCGACCTCATCAATTGCCACGGCACTCTGCATCTCACAGAGCACTTCATCATCTTGATAGTCTACCATCATTGACTCACTTGCGTTCAGCTCTTCTGCATCCTCTTCGTCCTCGTCCACCTCGATCAATGTCGTGGTAGCACTGCCAAGGTTGCGGAAATCGGTGTGACGGTATATGGGAGTTCGAACCTGAATGGCTTGTTCGTTGTGCAGGTAATCGTTGAGTCTTTGAGCTACTCTCGACAACTGAAGTGCCTTGAGAGGGTTGCTGGAATCAAGGATATGCTCTTCAGTTTGTAATTTGCGTTGTGTAGCGTTGAGTAATAGCAGTGTTCTCATGACACTGAGATGCCCCTCGGGACTTTCCATCGACATCATGCTGACTTGTTCACCTATGTGGCTCACCAGAATTTATTGAGGCAGGCGTCAGACTATGTGCTGTGGTTGATATGTGTGTATACACCAGGACAGAGATAAACTGAAGTAGAATGTTTGAGATAGAGTGCAATGTTTGAAGAATGATGTGTCAGGAAAACAAGGAGAAGGCAAAGAGACGCTCGAGACAAATTATATCATTCGGAAGCGGATGAGTCAACAAAAATCGCGCAACCTTGGAAGGCGTGGTTCATGGCTTGTGGCTGACGTGGCGTCAAAGACCACAGCCGCCGCCCGATCCGATCTCCCGCGCGTGCGGGTTTTGCACGGTGTAGGTGAGACCTTCTAGCACCTTCACATATATGCTTCTACTACTTTTTAGGCGATAGAGTAGTAGGCAACCGACAGCTCATATATCAACGAGTTTTTTGTGTGCAAGTCAGCATGGCCTGCCGACTGGTCAGCATGAGCAACATGGTTCGTATGAGTCATAGCTATGCATAGACTAGTACTCGAGTTCCGTGACGTGGCGGCTCATGGAGGTACACAGAACAGCAACTGAGTAGCAAGACAGCCGCCATTGAGCTAATCAGCCTCACAAGTTTCGGGCAAGTATTGGACAAGTGTTGGACAAGTATCGGGGACAAAACTTCCAGGTGAGCGGCAGGTCGCCAAGGTGCTACCAAGGCAAGGTCGCAGCACCGCAGCCTGGGAAGCAACTCTTAAAGTGCTGGCTTCGTGGGAGAACCGAGTTGCAGTCCTTCATCAGCAGTGGCAGCGCAGTTGCATAATTGCTGGCCTTTGTCCTTAGCTCAAATTGAGCCACCTTGTGTAGGCGCCGTAGTAGTGCGGAATTGGAACTGACCGGCCGATGCCGTCAAGGATGTGCACGACTTGGCGCCGCCAAAAACAGGCTTGTCCACCAGCTTTGAAATGCAGTCCATGGGCGGATGTTTGAAGGGCGATCCACAGCCTTGTGGACGCTTTTACCGCGAGCGATCCGCGTACGGCGGCTGCCACGGCGGCTGCTGGAGTACTACGTACTTGGTACTGGCCTAGCTACTACTCGTACGGAACTAGTACTAGTACTCGTTGGTAGTGACTGCAGACGTGGCTGAAAACTGCACTCGTTATACACGCGACCTCGGGAAATTTATCTGCACAACTCCCGAGCACGAAAGAATCACATGTTGCGATTCTTCACCATCTGTACATATCCAATCTGCAGTCTAATGTATGGTAACTACATATGTGCCCTGCAATCAATGGCGCAGGCTTAGCTGAGCATGTCGCTGTACATTACTCGTTTCGCCATCATATTTCTCTCATCATATGACCTCGGAGCGCGCTTTGATCTTTCTGCGCGCGCAAATCCGTGTATCGCGCGTTGTCGGCTCGGGCAGGTGTGCGGATGATCAATCAATGGAGGGGCGCCCTGCCATGCATGAGACAATCGAGCTCTTTCCTTGCACTACAACGCACTCCAGGATTCCTCCTATGCTATTGCTGAAATTCGCACGTCTTGTCCAAAATATCACGCGCGTTTCAATCTTGGTGTGTTTGTTTCTGGTCTATGAGTTATCTCAAAATATGGTAAAAAAAGTAGTAGAATGCTCAGTGCAATAGAGAAGAAACCCCCATGCGTCTTTCTTCGGTACGACCTGTCAACTGCAATAGCCACCATGCTACGCAGCCTCGGATTCCCTGCTACATTGTGCATGTAAACTCGCCATTGCGCGTGGCAGCTCAGAACCCGTTGGCACCCGTAAGCTACCCCAGATCATCGCGGCTTTTGCGGGGTATCGGCCTTTGCAAACAATGCATATGCTCAGGTGATCCTTGGATCGTCCCCAATTGCAAAGAAGCCCATAAGAGCACATTTTGGAAAGACGTGATTGATAAGCACGCCTAGGCTGTCGCATTGCGTTGCGCCTTCGCGCCTTCGCGCCTTCACGCCCTCCTCGCAAATGTACACCCGACTTCCGCATGAAGTATAGCGATGGCCGGCTCGTGAAGGTAAAGTTGTCGTAGGTCATTTTCCCAGCAGCTTCAGATATGATTACTCAGGTTGTTGTGACCAGGGTCATGAGTTTATAAAAACTTGCTTTTCTCCTCGGCTCTCTTGCGATACATGATGTATGCCTAAGCTTGTCAGTTGCGTGAGAAGAAAGGCTGACGGACCACCTACTCCACATATCATGAGTTGTACAAAGATGAGCACATAGACTGCCGTTTTGAGCGGCTTCGCAACTGGAGGCAGCGAAGCAACGATATGGTCGGTCTGTTTCTCGATGTGCTTCTCCATTCGAATGAACTTATCTTCCATGCTACGAATCTCGCGCTTCAACTCGTCGTGCATGGATTTTGAGTAGCCTGACGAATCTGTCGCTGGACTATTGTGCTGAGCTGATGTCAGTGCTCCAATTGAAGCCTCTATTCGCTCAATCGTCGCCTTCATGCGAGCAACTTCCTCTATCCTGCCCGACATTCGATCTGAGTCTGCGATCAATTTTGTTATTATCTTTTGCATGGCAGAGTCAAGAGCAGCCGGAGCATTCTGCTTCGGCTGTGCGGGCCGTGTGCGCTCTTGCGAGGGCACTTGTTCTCGCGTGCCGGAGATGTGACTCTGTTGTGTCGCCTCGAATGCGAAGAGCTCGTGACTATCCGGTGCTTCGCTAGCTTGTGCAGAGACACCAAAGTAGTAGCCTGTCGGCAGAGTTATATCGAAATTTTCGAAACAAAGCTCCTCATCGTGCATGACCTTGAGGGAATTTGCGTTATAGGAAACTTTGATGCTATTGATGGTTCCAACATTTCGATACTTGAAGGAACAGCTCCCAAAAGCGTTTTTTTCTGCATCCGTCTTAGCAAAGAGACGGTTGATTGAGAATGGACTCCCACCGGCACTTTCGAGTTTTGCGTAGGAGGTACTTCGATCATTGAGATGACCCCGTAGTGCCCCTGATCCATCCGGCTGAGCGGTCAGAAAGAGGCCGAGGCCGTCCCAGTGGTCTACTGATCCATATATAGGACCACCTCTGCCTCTATCTAAAAGTCGTCAGTACATGTCGAATTGAACCCCTGACACATAGCATACCCGCTGCATACCATATCACCATTCCCTTTCCTCCATGTTCAGGTCCGTTCACTCGATACTTGACTTCAAGAGTCCATTCTTTTTGTACATTGGCAGCATGCGCCCAGATCGCTCCCATCTGTGACGCGACAGGAGGATTCAGTGAGACCAGATCCGAATATGCTTTGGCAGCCCCGAACTTGTCATGCTGCATGAAGTGCTTCATCGCCATCGTTACCGGCACAAGGAGCGCCAGAACAAAGCTGGACTTCATGATGACTGACCTGAAAAACGCAGCAATGCCAATTCTACCTCGATTGAACCACCCCTTTCATGTCAATTAGAGCCAGTGCATCTCTTGAAGGGTTCGCGGTTGCTGCTACGTAGCAACAGTAACCCATGAATTGCATTCGAAGCGCGAGGAACGTAAGAGGAAATTGCACCCGCAGCTGGCCGCAACTTTCCCGCGCTTCACAAAGCTCTTGGTCGTGGGAGTTGAGTAAGATTTGGTCGCATCTCAGCTGAGCAAGCCTTGGTACGTCCGCGGGTGCATCAGTGCTACAGCATCTCCCAGGACGGACCGTGGTAGGAGTATTCATACTAGAGTTCTCTGGTCCTTGTCAATCATTTGTCATATTCGGCTCCTTCTTCGATCCGATTGTCGATTGAAAGCTACATAGCTAGTGCGAGATGTCGTTCGTTCGACATGTTTGCTTAGCTCCAGCTTCGAGGGGTGGCAGCTTGTGTCAGGTCAGGAACGCTTCTCGAGTGTCCAGAAGGCGGTCTCCCGACGAAGTCAACCAAATGACAATAGCAGAGGCTTCCCGCTATCTGCGTGCATCCGAGGCAGGATATTCAACGAAGAGTATGCAACTAGCCATTCGCCTGAAATGCGACAAACAGTCAGTACCTCTGCGAGGCTCCATCGCGCTTCCACGACAATTACCGACCAAGACAAAAATTGCGGTTTTCGCTCGAGGCCAGGATGCCCTTGCTGCGAAAGAAGCAGGAGCTTACGTTGTTGGTGCCGAAGATCTGGTCAAGAGAATCACAGACGGTTTCATAGACTTCAACAAGTGCCTTGCCACGCCAGAGTGTGTCCCGCTGATTGCGAAGCTCGCAAGAACCTTGGGACCGAAAGGACTGATGCCAAATGTCAAGCGAGGAACTGTCACGAAGAATGTCGCAGCTGCCATATTAGCCGCTGACCGCAATCTCGACTTTCGACAACGTTCTGGGGATGTCGTAAGGATGCCTGTTGCACACACCACCTTCTCGGACGACGAGATCGAGAAGAACATAAAAGCAGTTCTGAAGAAAGTTACGGAGATGGGATCTAAGGAGGATGGTAAGAAGGGTGTGAGTTCGATTGACCAGATTGTCTTTAGTTCTACCCATGGTCCTGGCATCCCACTCGTGATCGAAGCCACAGTGTAAGGCAAGGGTCGAGTCATGTATCAATCTACACAATGCATTTTCACGTAGCGGAGCTGGCGAATGTCATATATACACAAGCTACTTTTTGAATCTAGCTTCAGCAGCCCTCGCTCGTCGCTCACGCTCAACTTTTTTCCTCATCTCCGGCGTCATACCATCTAGGCTTGTCATGCTCGAGTTGCCCATTACCCCGATTGCCAATGACCGACCGGGTCCACGTCTCCGTTCTTCCTCTGCTTTGGCTGCCGCTTGAGACTCGGCTGCTTCCTGTTCAAGCCTAGCCAGCTCCGTCATTCGCCTCTGGTCCTCCTCGGCATCAAGCAAAGCCTTCTCTTGAGCCTGTCGAGCTTTCCGAGCCTTCAGTTGTTCGGCCGACAATGCCGCTGGCACTCGTGCTGCGTCCCAGTCCCATGCGCTCTCGTGCCCTTCCGAACCCCTCCAAATACGAAATGCATCCCGAGCGTCCTTTGATCCCGCCACCTCGAACGCAGTCTTGCCCACATCATTGACAATGCGCGGATCACTGCCTAGATCGAGTAATGTCGTGATCGCAGGACTTGCTTCTGTGAATGCGGCAAAGTGTAGAAGCTTTGGGGTGTGAAGATAGCTCTTCTTTGGTTCAAGCTCAAATGCGTTGACCTCTATGCCATGATCTGCGATATAAGATTTTATTGCGGGTGACTTATTTCTTCTAATCAGTGAAGTCAATTTTTCAGTATGCTCAATCTGCTTAGCATCTGGTTTGACTTCTACTGGCTTGGCCGTTGTCGTTGCGATTTTGTCAGTGACCGGTATGCTTTCCTTGATATCGTCCTCGGTAGATCCTACTTGAAGCCTGGACAATATGTGGAAACTACGGACGATTTCTGACTGCGTGGCTCGTCTGGTATTAAGGGGAAAGCCGCGAACTCTCGAGTCATGCTTGTCTATTCCATTTTCGTATAGCAGTTTCTTGCTAGAAGGACCACTGGCACGTATTAAGATGACCTCAACTGCAGCTAGCATCTTCTCCCATTCCTTGAGCAGCTCACGAACGTCTTGCGCAAGCGCAACTTCATTGTACCTTCGAATCTGAGCACCAGCAGAATTGGCAGCCCCCTTTGCATTGTCATTTGCTGATTGCGCTCCACCTTGTTTCCTCCTCGTGGTGTAACGATGAAAACCCTTCGAAGCTTTGATGCTACACTTGTCCACAGACGATTCATATAAAGATATTATGGTCCCTTGAAAGTGTCCTCCTCCTACCATAAACATGGCTATAGTCCGATCTACGCCTGGCGTGGCTGCAAGCTGAATGTCCAATAATGTGCTTTCTGTGTTGGGCAGCATAGCTTTGTAGGCCCCGACCTTGGTCAAAGCTGGCAGTGAAGGAGACGTATACCAAGATATCGGAGAACCAGCAGTGCTTGTGCGTGCGGCCAGCTGGAGGGGTGCTTCAGCAAGAGACGTAGCCACAAAGGCTTTCTGTGTGTTTGTCAAATTTGCATCATCTGTCCCGTCTTCTTCCTCTTCATATTCCTCTTCCTCACTCGAGCTCTCGTGTGATTGTGGTGGTACATTACTGGAGACCTCATCATGGTTTCTTGGTTGCAGCGACCCAAGAACGTCAAGCGGCAGATTATATATATAGATCTGATTCAAAGCGTCCATTACAGTGTCCTTCGATTACACCACTCCTGATATCTTCTCATAAACGAAATTCTGGCATGCCAAGTATGCAAGGACAAACACACTGATCCCGTGCTCTAGTAGTGAGACCGTATCAATTTGCCGGACGGATGTGAAGATGAAGCTAATGAATTCGTGATATCCTTGCACAACCGATTACCATCTTAAGAACATCTGACTACAATAATTCATGTGCGAGAACATCTATATAGCTACGATATATATGCAATCGAAGATCTAGAGCGAAACGTCAGTGAAGCAAAGCCACGTCAGCCGCCACCACAACCACACAATTGCAATGTATGTTAATTTTCACTTACAGCGCTAGCGCTAGCAGGACATTAGTATTAGCCTGTGCATCGCATTATTGTACACTCGACTGAATCCGTGCCTCATCAATTTTGTCAACGCGAGCATTCGCGAGGATTGATTTGTCCTGCATAACTATCGCATAGTCTGCGCCGAAACGACTTCGACAACTTCTCTGTCAACAGCACAGTCTAGAGTGCTTGTGGAGCCGATTCTCGTAGGACACAATCTCGTCATCATTATAAGCTTAAGAGGATCTTGTAGCAGCGGTGGATCTGTGCTGCAAGGATACCCATGTACAGCTTGAGCAAGGAGTATATCGGACATGAGCAGGATGTTCGAGCCTTGGCATCACACGAGACGAGATTGTATTCGTGCTCGAGGGATGGCACTGTTCGAGAATGGGACACTTCCAATGGTATGGATACCGAGGTTCAGCAATACCGCACGCATCAAGGTTTCGTCAACTCAATAGCGTATTTTGATAATTGCATTATTTCCGGCGGCCAAGATTCGGTCATCAACGTTGTTAGGCTGGGCACGACCGAACCTTCTTTTACTTTGCTCGGACATACATCGAATGTCTGTGCCCTGAATGTCAGTCCTCATGGTTCCATCGTCAGTGGTAGTTGGGACGGCACTGCAAAGTTATGGAAAGACGGTGCGTGTCTAGAGACCATGGAAGGACATGAAGGTGCTGTCTGGGCAGTGCTGTACACGGACCAAGGAATACTTACAGGAGGAGCTGACCGAACAATTCGCTTATGGCGCGACGGCAAACAAGTGAAGAACTTCCCAGCCGGAAAAGACTGTGTAAGAGCACTTGCCTTGCATCCTCTAGGCTTCGTCTCTGCTGGTAACGACGCCATCATACGACTTCATACATTCGAGGGCGAAGTGCTCAAAGAATTAGAGGGACACGAATCATTCATTTACAACTTAGCCACCAACGATGAGGGCGATATTTTCTCTGTCGGAGAAGATCGCACATTGAGGATATGGCACAATACCACCATCAAACAAAGCATATCCTTACCAGCTGTCTCTGTCTGGTCTGTGGCATTGCTCAATAATGGTGATGTAGCCACTGGTTCGTCTGATGCTGTTGTGAGAGTCTTTACACAAGCTGCTGAGAGAAAAGCGTCAGAAAGCGAACTGAAATCCTTCGACGACGCTGTTTCAGCTTCGGCGATTCCAGCACAGGCGACCAATATTCCCAATAATTTACCAGGACTGGAAGCGCTTGCAGGTCCAGGCAAGAAGGAGGGTGAGGTGAAGATGGTTCGCGTTTCGGCAGATATGGTTGAAGCACATCAATGGTCTGGAGGTGTATGGACCAAGATTGGCGAGGTCATGGGCGCAAGTGCCAAACGTGTCGAGTATGAAGGCAAGGAATGGGACTTTGTCTTTGATGTGGATATTGCAGAAGGCGTGCCTCCACTCAAATTGCCCTACAACACGGATGAAAACCCTTATGAGGCTGCAAATCGTTTCATTGCCAAGTACGAGCTGGATGTAGGTTTCCAGGCTCAAATCGTCAAATTCATTGAGACAAACACGGGTGGTATTCCCCTTGGTGTGCCCAAATCACAAGCAGTCCCAGACACCGATCCCAGCGAAACACCATCGGCAAGTCTTACTCCTCAACTAACAATGCTTCCCATGGTCGCTGGCAATTCGGCACCGATCGTGAAGAAACTCCAGGAATTCGCCGCTGGCCTTCAACTAAAGGACTCCTTCAGCATACTCGCAGACCTGAACACAAAGAAGCCATCAGCGGCACAGATGTCACTTCTGCTACAGGCCATTGAACAGTTACCGCGCGAACAACGCTTTCCCGCCCTCGATTTACTGCGAATGTGTATTCCTCAAGGTCCAAATTCCTCCGATGCTAACGCGATATTGAAGATTGTGCTTCATGCCGGCGAATTCAAGTCAGAGATTCCCAACGACAAGGCACGAGAGACGAATAACATGTTGGCACTTCGGTGCTTGGCCAACTTGTACACGACGAAAGACGGCCGATCGCTGATGCAAGCGCAATCTGAATCCATTATCGAAGCTGTCAGTGCCGTGCACTCTCCGACCAACAGAAATCTTTCCTTGGCACAGAGTACGTTCCTGCTGAACGCCTCCGTGGCCGCCCATCTCGACTCGTCCACAGTGGATGCCATCAATCTGATTGATCCACTCCTGCGCACCATCAGGGACACGACAGACTCGGAAATCTTGTTTCGATCCTTGATTGCACTGGGCACATTGCTACGTATATCGGAAGATGTGGTTGAAGCCGCGAAAGATGTCTTTGAAGCTCCCCGAGCATTGCAGGTTCATGCTGAAAATAAGGAAGATCGTATCAAGGCCGCGTTGAGTGAAGTGCATGGTCTGCTAAAATGATGTTGATAATGACTAGCTTGCTGAGAAATGCAGCACTAGTATAGACAATATGCCACCGCTAGAATACCACGAAAAGATTATCTACAATCCTCGATTGTCTAGTCCTTGGAATCATGCCGTATGCGTGGTAAAGAATGCAAGATTATCTCGGTGGGCGACGTACTCCGTGTCGGAGTATCCCAAGAGTGACTCCAACTCGTTGCTCTGGTGTCCCTTGATGCGATCCACCTCGATCGAGCTGTAATTCGTCAGTGCCCGACCGACCTCGCGCACGGCACCACCGGCGGCGGCGGCGGCGGAATCCCTCACGCACAGGGAGACTGCCTGTTGCGAGGCAAAGTGACCCTCTACGCCGACAATCCCCGCCGGCAAGAGACCGGCCTTGTCTCGTCTCGTGAGCGCCTTGAGTGCACCCTCGTCAATAATAATGGTGCCCTCGACATGCAGACCGTGCAGCAGCCAGATGTGTCGATCGCGAACGGGATGGTCCGAGGGCGTAAATCGTGTGTGCAGTGGCAGTTTCGGGATGGTGATGGAAGCGTCTTGTAGGGCACCGGTGATGAGTGTCGTGGAGGGCGGATTATCGGTGGACACGCTGGCCTTGGTGGTACCGTTGAGCATGGACGGCGTCTGAGGTCGCGAAGGTGTCGCGAGACCATTGACAATCCTGGGGATATTGCTCGGTATCGAGCCTCGCGTGATGACGGTGGTGACTCCTGCGCTGGTGGCCAACTTTGCCGCGATAATCTTGGTGTACATTCCTCCCGTGCCTACGGCACTCCCTGCACTGCTCACGTCCGCCGTGAGGGTCGCAAAGTCCGAGACGACGTGGATAGGCACAGCATCCGGATTCGTGCGGGGATTGTCGGTGTAGAGACAGTCCACATCAGTCATCAGGAACAAGTAATCCGCCGCGACCATGGCGGCAGTGATGGCGGACAAGGTGTCGTTGTCTCCGAACTTGATTTCACTCACGGCGAGAGTGTCATTCTCGTTGACGATAGGAATGACTCCCATATTGAGCAACTCACTCAGCGTGTTCTTGGCATTCAGATACTGTGATCGATCGGCAATGTCGTTACGAGTCAGGAGGATCTGCGCTATCGGTTGTCGGAGCTGCTGGAATAATTCGTCCCACAGCGCAATGAGCCTACACTGTCCGATGGCCGCGATGGCTTGCACAGTAGACAACTGCTTTGGACGCTTCGGCAAGTCGAGTCGACGCAATCCCATCGCAATTCCGCCCGAAGAGACGATGACGACCTTGTGTCCATCACGACGCAGTTTCGTGGCCGTCTCGATGACGAGTGAAAGGTTCGAGATGAGTGGTTCATGCGATACTTCGTCACATATCGAGGACGTCCCCAGCTTGATGACGATGGTCTTGCTTGACTTTACCATATCTCTGTACCGAAACCAGATCGATGATGATGAAGATGATGAAATTTATTGTCAGAAGAATTACTACCAAGTTCTTGTGTACGGAACATCCGAAATCTTTTGACACGAGTTCCAATCCTCAGCTTCTCCACCAAAATTTCTTGAACTCTCCTGCAGTAGTTTACTTTATGGTTCAACCAATTTGACTTCTAAGACACGGCTTTGTGTGTATCGTGCAGCAATAGAGCACTACTGGCAGGAGATGGCTTCGACAGGATCGAAGGACTCGCTGCTAGATGACTACAATTCACTGTCCTCCTTCGATCAATGGCGCCTGTCAATGAGTGTAGCGACTGGTTTCGCTTCTCCTGCTCAAGTAGCGCAGTACCAGGCGTACAGGGACGACACGCACCGGCTGCCACAACTCGAGAGGTGTCGCTCGACGCGGGACTACCTCATCAGCACATCGCCCGGCGTGCTCTTCATGCTCAACGAATTGAAAAAAGTGGGCTGCGAGATGCCGACGGACGCCATATCCTGCGAACCTTGCGTCGCGCAAAAGGGCGGTTTCCAGCCGGGGCAAGGGGTCAAGATCTGCAGCAACCAAGTGGTCAAGACGGGCGAGGTCGAAAAGACGCTGATGCACGAACTCATCCACGCCTTTGACCACTGCCGCTTCAAGGTGGACTGGATGAACACGAAACACCACGCCTGTTCCGAGATTCGTGCCGCCAGTCTCAGCGGCGAGTGCGGCTGGTGGCGAGAGTACAAGGCCGGCAATACGGGCATGACGGACATTGCCAAGCATCATCAGGACTGCGTCCGCCGGCGCGCCATCAGGAGTGTCGCCTGCCATCCCAAGGTCAAGGACCAGGAAGAGGCCACCTTTCTCGTCAACGCCGTCTTTGATTCCTGTTTTCAGGACACGAGGCCATTCGAGCGAATGTACTAATTGGTCCATCAAGACTAGATACTCGTCACCTGCACAACTGGCACTACAAAGTGCTATTGAGTATAAATCGAAGGTCTGACAATCATGATCCCGTAGTCGACGCAAGAGCGCGACCATTGATACAGGAGTTGATGTCTCCGCTCCAGGACTACGCTATGCATATGGGCAACGAGCACTCCTTAAATAGGTGTGTGAACGAGGTTCGAACAGTGCCGCTGCCCACGACCGATCATGGACAACAAGAAAAATGGTTTCAAGAATACCAGTCGAGCATCGCAGGCATGGTCGAAACACAACCAGGGGCATAGTTGGAAGCATTAATTGAAATTTTCACTAAATACCAATGTACATTTATGATGCATATGGATCTCTTTCATGAATCCCATTTCTAGATGTATATAAACTGGATAAGCATTACAAATGTCAATGTTTGAGCAACAAGTTGAAAATCAACTCGTAATCGTGTGCCGTACCGAGTAAATCCTTCATCTTGATGTGTTCGTTGTCCCCATGAGCCAACAAGATACTTCCCGGTCCAAAGAGGTACCTCTTACCGGTGGCGACTTCTCTCGACAAATTCGGCACATCAGTAGAGTAACTACAGTCAGTCAGAAACCTGGTTAATCGATCAGCTTGGAGATGGATTTTGGACTCACTTGACCACAATTTCCTCAAACTTGGTGCCCTGGATTGAGTCTAGCACAGTCGGCTCGACCGCCTGATAAATCTCGAAAGAAGTGTCGGGACTGGTTGCAACCACGTTTCGCAAGTAAGTCAAGATGTCGTCCAGAGACCGCGACACGCGCACAGACAAGTCGGCCGATGCAGAGGCTGGCACCACGTTCGCGGCCACGCCACCCTCGATCCGGCCAATGTTGAAGGTCGTGTTGCCTAGATACTTGTCCACCGGCCAGTCGTGATGCCTCAGTTCGTGCAGGACATCAACCAGCTTCTCGTTCGCTGACGATCCGAGTTCCGGGTACCCCGAATGTGAGGCCTTGCCGGAGCAAGAGACGTTGAAGAGGATCATACCCTTATGTCCCACGGCCACTTTGTTCTCCGTCGGCTCACCAAAGACGACCGTCTCCCATGTCCGATTTTCCTTGATCATGTCTTGCGAGAACGACTTCATGCCATCCTGTGCTTGATTAGTATGCAACTGAAATTGTCACCACAGCCCTTCTCACGCCTGCAGTCTCTTCTCCTGGTTTCGTCAGTCATCTACTCTATTGCTTTGAAGGCAACAGGACTTACCAACGACGTATAACAGTGCGACGTCATCCGGAGAAATCATGTCCTTTTCAATCAACCTCTTGACGGCTTCGATTTGTGTAGCGACCGACGCTTTCGCATCGGCGCTCCCTCGTCCCCAGATGGCACCATCGTGGACCGAGTATGAGATGTACGGCGGGACAGTATCAATGTGGCTCGTCACCAGCAATCGTGTATGATTCGACTTGCCGGGCCACGCCAGGACATTACTTCGCGAGGCATCCCCAAAGGTCGGGAATAATTGGACGTTCCAGTCGAGGTACTGAAAGTACTCCACCAACACATCCGCCGCGTTCTTCTCCAGTCGATGAGAGGTCGACTCGGCCTCAATCAGACTCCGATGCAATTCCAGCAAGGCCCGGTCGTCCGCACTCAACTTTGAGAGATCCGTGACGTCCGTGGCTGATATCTTCTCCTGCTTGCCAAGCACAACTTGTGGACCATTGTCAAAGAGCGCTGCCCCAACCACCGCCGCAAGTGCAGCGAGATGAGCGACACGCATGACTGCCGACGACTAATTTACAATGCCTATGATTGCTGCAGAAGAAAGTGACGAGCTGATAACCAGAAGCAAAGTTCAAGTCGAGACGATTCGCCTGAAATGGCAAGCGGGCAGCCACATAATCTTCTCGTTTGGGCAAGTGGAGCCTCGTACATGTCGCATCTCTTGGTTGAAGTAGAAGAAGGTAAAAACTGCTCAGTCCGCTGCACGGTGGCCATGCGAGACCTGCTGAAGATACATTTCATCAATCTATCATTACGTATGTAAATTATTGTAGGGCCTGTCGCTAGAGTAAGCAAAATCAGTCGCTCGAGTCTGTTTCGTGTACAGGAAAAGGACTAGCTGCTAGAGCGCTTCACAAAAGTGTCCTTGTGCTTCAGAATCCATGGATGAGTCTGAATTTGATCCAAGCCCAGGCGCTTGTCTGGATTGTGCTGCAGCAACTGGCAATATCAGCATGATCATGTGGTGGCGGGTGAGATAGCACATACCTTTGTGATGAGATCTTTCGCCTCGGAGCTGACGTAGTCTGGAATCTTGAGATCGACCTTTGCGATCCGGCGATACGTGGCTGCGTGCCCCGACATGTCCTCAAAGGGCGGATTACCCACGATGAACTCGTACGCGAGCACGCCCAGCGACCACAGGTCCACCTTTTCATTGTGATCGCGACCTTCCACCATTTCCGGTGGCAAGTAGTCCAATGTGCCACAGAGCGTCGCTCGTCTCGTGTTTGGAGCGTGTACCGACCAGCCAAAGTCACTAATTTTCAAGAGACCATTCAGATCGAGCAAGATGTTTTCGGGCTTGATGTCGCGGTGAATGACATGCTTCTTGTGCAGGTAGAGGAGACCAGATGCCATTTGCGAGATGTAATCTGCAGCTCGACTCTCGCTGAATTTACCCTTTTTTCGCAAATGCTTGTACAGCTCTCCCTGTCCTGCAAACTCGATAATTAAGAATATACGGTCCTTGTCGTAGAAATGCCCGTACAATCGCAGAATATTCGGATGTCGCAAATTGCTCTGGATCTCGATTTCCCGACGGACCTGTTTCTCAACCTTTGACTGCATCAATTCCGACTTTTGCAGCATCTTCAAGGCACAAATGAAGCCTGAATTCTTCTCCTGCGCCAAGTAGACGCGTCCGAATTTACCTTTCCCCAACGGCCGTCCAATTTCAAACATGGACAAGTGCCACTCGATTGGTTCTGTAGGCGTTTTCAGTACAGGGGCTTCGTCAGATTTGCGATCCGTCCTCTCCGGTGCAGAGGAGAGCCGCCATTGATTCGATGAGATTGTAATGGCCTTGTTTGAAGTCTGATTATGGACGGCCAATTTCAACAGGGGCATGCGATTCGACGATTGTTGTGCCGGTTTCTTCATATTCGTTGTGTTTTGAGAACTCTCCGTGAGGACCTTGTTCTCAGACACGGACAAGCGTGACAGTGATGTCGTGATGTCCATCGTTGGCGCTAGTCCTTGTAGAGATTCTTAATCCAGTGATATTTAGGATTGATCGGTAGATTGCTAGGAGTGGTACCGACTCTAACGATAGATATCACAAGCAGGGAGGGAATTATCGTTGTGCTTATGACTCGCTGTACTTCTATGGCCTGGGTCTTAACAGCGGTGTACACGGTCTGGAAGAATGTGCCGGTTCGTCCTTTTGTTTTGAGGTTTGGCGTTGTGCGGGCGTTGCTACCTCGATCTTGTGCGCTGTGATCAGTGAACTTGGAAAAACTTCGGGTAAGGATTCCTCCCACCATGTTTTCTCCCACACAAGTTTCCAGTCATCCCACACTCTGCTGAATTGGCATGAATTATGGCTATATGCATATGACTACATGCATGTGTATGTGAGCCTGTCTTGCAATCACACTCTTAGGCTTTCTGGCTCGAGCAATGGTGGATATACTAGACATTCGAATGCCCAGCAATTCACCGTTTTGTTGTGCTATCATTTCCGCTGAACGGACTCCGGTCAAGTGTTGGCAATACTGCGCGCAAGTTTCAGTGGACGGATTCTCTACTATTTTGTCATTTCTCTACATATCATAAACATCATATAGCATGGCAATTGTGTTTCTACAACTTGGACTTTTGCTTCTGTACACCCTCGGCAATCTCAAACTTGCACCCAGTCTTCTTCTTGACGTCCTCGAGCTCTGCGCCTGGCTGTAACTCAATCAGCTTGAGGCCCTTCTTTGGGTCACAAGTAAACACGGCCAGCTCAGTGATGATCATGCTCACACAAGCAGCTCCGGTCAGTGGCAGGTCGCACTTCTCCTTGATCTTTGGTTCGCCCTTCTTCGTGGTGTGCTGCATGAGAGCCACGACCTTGGTCAGGTCTGGATTGGCCACCAGGTCCATGGCACCTCCGATACCACTGACCTTCTTGCCCGGAATGATCCAGTTGGCAATGTCTCCTTTCGCAGACACTTCCATCGCGCCGAGCATGGTAAGCGCGAGGTGACCCGATCTGATCATGCCGAAAGCTGTGGAGCTGTCGAACGATGATGCACCCGGCACATATGTGATTGCCTGCTTGCCGGCATCGATGAGATCTGGATCCTCTTCGCCCTTGCGTGGCAGCGGACCGACTCCCAGAATACCATTCTCACTCTGAATGAGCATCTTGGCATTGGTGTACTGTGGTACATCGGATGGAATACCGACGCCGAGATTGATGTTGAGTCCCTCGGCGCACTCCTTGGCGGCACGAGAAGCAATCAGATATCTAGGATCCTTCTTCTTGTCGGATGATTTGCCATCTTTGCTGTCTGAAGATTCGTCCTGACGATATTTGAGAACCTCAATTTTGCCAGAGTAACCTTTTCCTTGTACAACTCTATCGACATATACTCCGGGAAGATGAACATCGTCAGGGTGGAGCTCGCCTGGCTCGACAATCTTCTCGGCTTCGACAATGGTCACCTTTGCAGCTTGAGCCATGACGACATTGAAGTTTCTGGCCGTCGTCGCAAAACGACTAAAATCAATTAGGACAAGTATTAGTCAACACAAGATATCTTGACATACCAGTTTCCGTACTTGTCGGCAACCTTGGCTCGGATGAATGCAAATTCAGCCTGCAAGGCAGGTTCCCAGAGATACTTCTTGCCATCGATTTCAGCAGTCTCGCGCTTGGCACAAGTCATGATGGTCTTGCCGTCCTTGTCAAATTTCATCGGGATCTCGCCAGTTTCGAGCCAAGTGTGTGCTCCAGCTCGTGTGTAGAAGCCTGGTGTGCCATAGGCGGCGGCTCGTATCCGTTCCGCCAAGGTGCCCTGTGGCATGATGTCGAGCTCGAGCTCGCCTTTCAAGTACTGCTGCTCCATAATCTTGCATCGTCCGATGAAGGAGCACAATTGACGCTTGACTTGATGTTTGTGCATGAGCATACCGACGCCGACCTCATTGATTCCGGACTCGGTCGAAATGATGATCAAGTCCTTCAGATCGTCCCTTTTGCTGACATTGTGAAGTAAGAACTCTGGAATTCCCGATAGACCTGCCGCATGAGTACCGTGCATAAAAGATATAGACTTTTGTTTTCGTACCGAACCCACCAACCATGATATGCGACCCAGCCTTGACACCCTTAAGAGCTTCCTCCACATTGTTCACAGTCTTGATCAATGACTTTTTCTCGTGCTGTGCAGACGACATCTTGCAATTATCAATACACGACTTGAACAACAGCTACTTTTGAAGAGCGTTCGCGATATAGAAAACAAGTCTTTGCCATGTACCTAATTCCGTCGCAAATGTATGGTCGGCACACAAGTTCCGGGATTACCGGCCACTGACGTCGACAGATGGGATGAGCCGGTTCGGCCGCTTGTTTTCACTCGGAATTTCGTGTCCAGATGAGGAAGCTTGTGCCACGCGTGGCGGGGATCTGCTTGCCGCCAATGGCAGGTACCTTAAAACCAAGTGCGGCGTAACATCATTGGCTTCCTGCAGCTGGGCGATGAGGAGAATTATGCAATTCCGCACAAGCTTGAGGTTCATCCATACCAATTGGTTTTTCTTCCGAACGCGCTCAGTAGTTGACGATCCATAGCGCAACTAGCTCTTGTGCAGTTGCATACTCAAAGACGAAAAGTGACAATTGCAAGCTGATCGGATCTCATTGCTAGTACAGCTGAGAAACATGTCAGCATATCCGCCTGTTGAGGGACCTGCTCGAGAGTCCCCGAATTTTGCAGACGAACGCGGTTCTCACGGAGCGCGTAGCAGCAGAACTCAGCTCGACGAGACCTATCATCCCGATGCGCCACTACACAACTACAACAAGTTGCAACATAACGATCATCCCGACAACGTCAGTAGAAAGGATGCCTTCAAAATGCGCATACATCACTTTACCTTTGCTTGGTTTGCGTCGACCATGTCTACTGGTGGATTGGCCGTGACGATCAATGCCATGCGTAAACCTCCTGGTTGTGGAGATAGTTGTATAATGTTGACACGATTTAGCTTTGTACTTTGGAACGACTCAGTACGTGCTTGGTGTTACTGTCTTCATCATCGACTTGATCATCTTCTCCATGTAAGTAATGCTTCGGAAAGGATGAAGGCCTCTCATTGACATGTTCGAAGTCTTACATCACTCATGATCACGAGATTCGTGATGTTTCCCAGCACGATCAAGAATTGTTGGCTGCATCCCCACGAATCGATGTTTATTCCCTGCTTTTTCCTCTCTATCGCATCAATCATTCTCGGCATAAATTCGTTCGGCGTCTCGCATGCAGGTCCATGGCTCGTAGTTGCGCTGCGAGTTTTGTTTTGGCTGTACATTTCAATCACGTTCCCAGCCTCCGTGCTGCTGTACATTACGCAGTTCCACAATGCACGGGAATCCATAGACTCCATGACACCAACTTGGGTTCTAGGCATCTTCCAAATTATGCTTTCGGGAACGATCGGCTCGCAGGTTGCTGCACATCAAGATACAAAGAACGGAGTGCCGATCATCATAGCATCAATCATGATGCAGGGACTTGGTTTCTGGATATCTCTACTGACAATTGGCATTTTCATTCAGAAAATCTTTTGCGGTACAAAGTTTCCCCCACCAAGTGCTCGATTCGGATTTTATATGTTCGGTACGTGGGTCAAATCGAATAGAGATGACACTTTGGCTAATGAGAATCAGTCGGCTCTCCTGGTTTCACGACGCTGGCATTGGTTGCCTGTGGACGAGCTGCCTCGACCAGTGGTGTGTTTTATATGGACTTTATTCTCGGGGTCCCCGGAGCCAGCAACATTGCCAGAGTCTTCCTTGATCTGTTCGGCTGTTTCTTCTGGGGTCTGACTGCATGGTTGTGTGCCTTTGCTTCGACTTCAATTTTGTTGGGCTGCTTCGAAGGTCCACATTTCGGTAGTGAGATGACGTTCAGTTTATCCTGGTTCGCGTTCGTCTTCCCAAACGTTGGCTTTACCGTCGGCACTATGTTGCTTGCGGAGGAATTCGATTCGCAAGCTCTGAAGATTGTGACTGCAGTCATGACTGTTATTCTAGTGATTGCTTTGATCTTGCTGTGGTTCGGGGCTATACGTGCTGTTCTGAAGAGATACATTATGATGCCCGGAAAGGATGAGGACAAACCCATTCCAGCATTCAAAGGTGAATTCGATCGATTTGAGGAGCGATATCCAATAGAGACACGGTACAAGATGTCTTGAAATATTGGACATAGTGCAGCGCACCCAGCATACTGCATCACAAAAAGTTTTCTGCCTGATGCGTGCGATCCCATACATGTTCTCCGACTAGCTGACAATCGTACATGACATGAGAATCAAATGTCAATCGCGCGCTGGGTATAGCAAGGATTTGTCTCGAGCTCTGGTCATATAAGACTGGTATAGTAAACCTGACCTGACCTCTAGCCACTTGGAAAAATGCCTCAACTTTGCTCTGCATCGATGATTGCTGAGCTAGGCTTCTGATTATCGCGATGTCTTGCTTTTGCAGTGGACGCACAGCCACGCGAAGCCTAGGATGCGAGAAGGACAACCAAAAGCGCCTGTCCCATTGTAACCATCCTGTATGATCGTCACTATAAGTGGAGGACATCACAACTGGCTCTTCGGATCGCTCGAAAGGTTGTCGGCTTGCGTGACCCATACCATTGGAGAAACTCCACAAGAGGCCTGCAGCGGTGCATTGCGAAGAAGTAGACGTCCGCTGCAGATGTTCTTGCAAGTGGCGTTGTACAGTTTCCAAGGACCTTCTATCTATTGCGGCCACAGGAGCGATCACCCTGCCAAAGTGCTCCAGCAGGCGAACTTCAACACTTGGTTTAACATTGTCAGACCCGGTGTTCAAAGCACGAAAAGTGATCGAAGCTGTCACAACACATAACTTTGCATGCCAAGCAGACTTTAACATGGTTACAGCCATGTTTTCGCGTTTTAATCCTTCTTGCATATCGCGAGACAATTCCAGCAGGGATGATTTCTGCAGAGCTTTGGGGAGTTGCTTGGGATTGCTTAGGGTATAGCGAACAGCATTTCTGATTGTCAAGCTTGTATCATAGTTGGATTTATCATCGCTCCAATGTAATTGCCGTTCTTTGCAAGTGATCAATAGACGATCCTTGGTTACTGACAGCAGAGGACGAAACAATTGTACTTTGTACGCATCGTGCATCGTTCTCCATTGTGGATTTAGCGCAATTGATTGCATGCTGCCAAGACCACGCCAAGCAGATCCATGGAGCATCCTCACAAGTACAGTCTCTGCCTGATCATCTGCATGGTGACCCATATAGAGCTCAGTAATGCCATGTCTGATGCAAGCTTGCGTGATAGCGGTATAACGAGCGTTTCGGGCATTTTTCTCGACACCAGTGCTCGGTAGCGTTGGTATCGTGAGAATCTCATGGTGAAATCCAAGATTAATGTAGTGCTTGTGAATATCAGTCGCCTCTAAAGTGCTTTCCGGCCTCAATCCGTGATCGACCGTGAATGCATATAGGAGCACTGGGCTCTTCAACTCTGCTCGGAGCAATGACGCCAAGGCCACACTATCAGCTCCTCCAGATAGTGCAATCGCCTTAGGCACAACTGCGTCGAATGCTTTAGGCAGTAATGTGCGAAATTCCTGCTTGGACAAAGCTTTTGCGGCCATGGCATGCAAGCTCCATAAGGCTAAGTCATGCACACTATAGGCAGAAGTATGTGAAGTAATGCATTATGCACAGTGGTCAGAGTGATGTACATATCGTTTTGTCCATACTTCTGACTATTGACGGGTCATATATGAGCTGCCGTGATCACCAATTGCAAATGTAGTCTCAATGCATAAATCAGAATTACACCTTTTGCACACCTGGTTGATCCTCGAAGCTTGGTTCTGGTAGCACTCTAGAAGTGATGCGATCATAAACAAAACACGAATTGGCAGACCATGATGAATAGCTACGGAATCTTTAGCGCTATATGAATAGGTTTGTAATTCTACCTTAAATACAAGTACAAGGCCTAGGACGATTGTGCATGCAAGTATGTACTAATATGATCAATCAGTGTTCATAAGAATGCTTTGCACTCCACACATAGTCTATGTCAGCGATACTCCATCGTATATTGTCCCGTATTGAGAATATTCTTCGATTCTTATCCTCGGTCGTAGCACATGATTTCGGACCAAATGCTTGTGACATAAAGCGCACGACGGCAACACGGCGTTCTGACATTTCTTCGCCCTTGAATTCAAAGCTGAAATTGCCTTGTATCTCGATGTCAATCACGAGCTGCAAACCTGATTCGGCTTGTAGGGCAAGAGGTGTGTCCTGCTGAGAGGTCTGCACGATACTAGTGAACGGAAGTTGAAGAAACAAAGTTTTAGACTTGGCATTGTGCGTATCTGCAGAGCTGACCAGACCACCAAATTTTCCTATAGAGTGACTGAAAGACGATGGATTGCCCAGAAATAACCAAGCATCTCGTATAGTTATTTGTCCGTCTTTCGGGGACGAAATTGAGGCGCCATCTTCCAGGTTGGACGGAGCGGAAGTTGAACCTAGATGGTCGTATAACAACTTTGCAAACTCAGGTGTCAGCAGGGTCGTAGTGTCTTCTCCAAGTCTCAAGCGCCGCAAAAATTCTTCAAATGCAAGTAGAGAACCATTGATGAACTTTTCGGGGAAGACCGAACGCGTCAACAACCTGAAGTGTGAGCCTTGAATCTCAACAGATTCAATTTGTCCTACATTGATATCCAGCCAACATTGAGAGCACGATTGACATGCGGAAATCGTACAGGAATTGTCATGAATGCGATATAGAATCTATCCCAAAGGCTTTTGGGATTTGCCGTTATGATTGGTGTTAGTGTCTTTGGACATTTTTCAGGTGCGGACGGTAAAGATGGCCATATGAAAGGAAAAGGTGGTCGTTCCGTGTCATGCGTCTGATCTGAATTGACAGACTGACTTGTCGAAACTGTAGTTTCGCGACAACTCCGAGTGGTACAAAACGATTGAATTCGTGAGACTGCTCCACAATTGAGCTTGCTGTGTACACTTCGCCCACAAGACGAAAGAGGCCGTAGCATGATGTATACTTTGATAATCGGCTCCTATTTTCCGAGCTCAGCCACGACTCTATCGATGATTCGACAGAAAAAAGAGTACAAGCTATTGACGACCGAAAACGAAGCGCCTTACACCAACTTCAAGTGCAAATAGATTTAATCGGAGGATGACATTGGAGTGTTATTCGATAGCCGGATCGCTATATCACGATCACGCTATCAAATTCTGGTCGAAGCTGCAGTCGTACTTGCGTGACAGAAAGACACAGCTCAGCCAGCGAGGAGTCCACCAAAGAATTGAGGGTATCAGTTGTTCTGGATGTGCTTGTCATCCTGCAGCCTCTGATGTCGAGCTCATCCCACAACTCAACTGTGGAGCCATTGTCACATCAGAAGCGTTCACTCTGCCGTATTGCTCGTTCATGGGTAAACACTCGATGTTTCTTTGTGATCAGCACACAGAAGTGAACGATCAAGTCTACGTTATATGCCAAGATCGAGTGCGTGCATATGACAGGCGTTTTCTTAACAAGCTTGTTGTCTTCTTACGCATATGTTGCTGACAAAGTGGAGTTACAGATTATGAACGATTCCAATTGTGCCAGTCGTGCTGCCTGAGCTGTGATTGGCGCATGCCGAAATGTCCTCTTTTGTTCAGGACAAGTCAGCTGGAGCTGGCGCGACAAACATATGGAACAATTTGTTGGAGTCTGTCGCTGCTAGAACTGTCAGAGTGACGCCTAGCAAAACAATCCTTGTTCTCGGTGCGATGAGACTCGGCATCACCATCGATCAACACTGATCAGTCCAGGGGGCACAGTAGAGGGCACACGAAATTTTGTCGACTTGCTGAGGACACATGTGAAGCCAAAGAAGACTCGGTCAAGCAAGCAAAGTATTCCTACCCCCTGTAGCAATTTCGCCACTTTCACTTATGTGGATATCGAGGATGATGATACTGAAGGTTGGCCACTTTCGCCAGGTATCTTTGAAAGCCACTCATCGACATAGAGCATCTGGGTCGTATAAGACTATATCTGCTACCTAGCTGCGAGCCGGCGCATGTAGCAGCTCTTCAGGATTTCATCAAAGCTCAAGACCCGGAGGATCTTCTCCTTTGCCTTCTGTTTGACTGGCATGCTCCATGGACATGGATGAGGGCGCTTCGGTTTTGGCTGAAAACACTCTCGCAATTGATGACAACTCTACAGAATGAGTCTCCTGATTTTGACCTGAAATGCCAAGACCAGATCAAGAAGCTGGAGATGCACATCAGAACCTTCAATGAGACGAAGTTCGGAAGTCAGACATCTGCTCAAACTGATCCTTCATTATGTCTACCACTGGAACGAGCAGAGTTTGATAAGCCACTTGGTATGCCTCTCTTCTGTGTTGCACAAAATGTGAGTCATCCTTTGACGGTCCACGCAAGTCTGACGCGACAGGCTGAGTATACACAAATCCTGGAAAGCGATCACGGGATGCGGGAAGAGCACTTCGACTATATCCAGCAGATGATGCGTACTGTCCTGCTGCGTTACGGTGGTGCACTGATTTATACAACAACTATAGCTGATGACAGTCTCGAATTGCCGTATAGATATCTGTTTCGTGAGCATTTGAGTGCGGTCGCGAATGAGATAAAGAATCAAAGAGCGGACGAAGCTGTCACAGTCATAAGAGATCAAGTCTTCGTGCCAACAGGCTGGGATTCTTGGGGAAAGATTAAAGCGCTGCGAGAAGGGTTCGATACTGAAGGCGTCTCGAGAGGATGGGATATCGATCTCGAAGAAAAGGATGGACATGACACCAGTCTTGAGAATGCCGGTATGAGCACTATAAAACAATTCGAAGAAGTTATCGTGCAACCTCGCGGGTTAGCACCTCGCACAATCACGATTGATCGGGACGAGATGATTATGCCGATCGATCCAATAACAATCTTGAAAGGGATTGAGCAACGTCAATGGGAAGTCCAGGAGACGCAACAAGAACAGAATAACGATTACGAAACGTCACCGGAACGACCTAGGGCGAGCCAACCTGCAGGCAGAAGTGACTCGCTGTCGTCCGAGACACGACCGGAACGGCACGCATCCCGACCTGTGGCGAGGACAGGTCCGCAAGGTTCAAGCAAGAGTGTTGCAAACAAGGATGAATATGTCCAGGCTTTCTTCCAAAATCTACTGAACAGGAGCAATTCCGAGCGAGTCGAATAATGAATCGGAATTGCCGCCACGGACGACTAGATGGGTTGGGATTTGGTGCGATATTGTCTCATTCATTGACGTTTCGAATGGAGTGCAGGACACTCGGGGATTCGCATCGCCACTAGACTCCCGGGACTATCGCGTGCTTTGAGCCCGATAAAGATATATTGCGCAGGCGCGCAGCGATTGTCCATGATTGATTAATTTCTGAATCTCGAGCACTTCTAGATAGACTGTCCGCAGCCATATCCTGGTGTGTGCGCAGAAGTAGTCGATGGTAGTACACTCCAACGATGATACTGATGTTGCTGCAAATGATGATGCCGATAATGCGATAATAGTGTTGAAAGGGAAATCACGATGTTTGCCGCTGTTGCTGTGACATGGCCTCGTCGCGCTTCCGCCGCCGCTCAACCATAAACAAGTTTCGCGCGTCCTCGAGATGATCCTCCCGCGTGAACCGATGCATGCACTGCACCATGGCACGCTTCTGCTCCGTACAGGCCCAGGCCATACTGATGGTCCGGTCGCGGGAACACGCGACAAAGTCCCGAATCAAGGACTCGCATTGCTCCGCCGCCCTTTTTTGCATCAGTTTATGCACCGCCGTCTCTTCGCGCGGCGATAACGTCTGTAGCATCCTTTCGTCCTGTCGCCTATCCGCTAACAGCCTGGAGACGTCTTGGCCTCTGACGTTTTGTAGCAGCTGGCAATGATGCAATCACAAGAGTGCGTTGGGATATTATAAAGTCTCCACGAATTTATGGGATCGAAAGACTGATCTGTCGGATGCTCCGTCTACTCTCTTTACGCCACTGACCTCTTATACTTTCAATTCATGATCAGGTCGGACCGTAAACCGCAGAATCGGAAAGTCTGTACATGACAGGCATAGACATGCATGTGCACGAGTGCTGATGTGAATGATGACGTTATCGCGCTAGGCTAGGAATGCTAGTAATGTACACAGCTAACTTAGAATGGCCAAAACCGCTAAAAAAAAAGTGTCAAAATCGTCAATGATGGAAAATACTGATTCACGCTTTTAGCGCCGGGTGTTGAGTCTGCTCCTGGCATTTGCGAGGAGCGATTCTGGCAGTTTGGGCGTCTGCTGTACGGGTTCGGCGACATCGAGGCCGTACGTCGCTGGTTGATGACGGATGCCGTGCCAAATGTCGCCGGGCAGGGTCTCGCCGTGGTCGTGGATAAAGTCCTCGCGGCGCGCGGACTCTTCCTGCGCGAGCCGGGCGAGTGTCTGTCGCGTCTGGTCCAGGAAATTGTTCACCGTGGCCTCGTACTTGGCCCGACGGTCCACTTCCATCAGTAGCGCGTCGTAAGACTGGCTGAAGGCGGCATAATGGTCCGCCAGGGCCACGAGCTGTTCCCTAAGTTCCTCCAGGCGCTCGTTCGTCTGGTCCCTGTCCTGCCGCAGGCGCACGAGGTTGGCAGTGACACTGTCGACCTCCAGTGCCTCGAAGCGCGCAAAGACCTCGACCGTCTTGCCCTGTATCGCGACGCATTCGCCAATATGTGACTTGACGAGGGCGACATCGTCCTCAAGATCCACCACCCGATCGTCGAGCTCCAGCACCACATCCTCCAGCTGCTGCGCATCATGTTCCACAATCTGGTGCAACTCCTCCAGTTCCTCCATCGGCAGTGAGTTTTCCGACTTGAGCAACGTGCTGGCGTGGTCGTAGTGCTTTGACAGGGAGAGCAATAGCGTCGCCATTTCGTTAATATGATCCTCCTGCTGCTTCGTGTAACCTTTGGTCACCACCGACATGGATAACGGTGATCTCCTTGCCGGTGCCGACTTCTGGGACACTGTGGCGGGGACGCTGCTGGATAATGGCAAGTCTGGCAGGTCCGGTAGCGCGGTCCATGCCTTCTCCAAGCTTGCCACGGTGGAGAGATAGTCGAGTCGAAATTGGTCGAGATTCTCGTGGTTCTCTTGCATGTCATCGACCACTTGCCGCAGCTGACCCTTGAGCGCCTCTATCGCCGAATCATCGGCAAAGTCAAAGAGACTCTTGGCGGAGCTGGTTTCTGCGGTTGTTGAAAATGCTTCGCCGGCCGGGGTCAAATCTGCTCGGAGCTCGTTTGCCACGGTCGTAGTCTTCAGCCTTTCGAGGACATTGTTGAGACTGCTGTCGAGGACATCCAGATCAGTCAAGGCCGATGTGAAGCCCAAGCGGTACTGATCCTCCTCCTTGGCAATTTGACTCGCAATGGTCTGGAGGATCTGGAGTTGGTCCTGGAGCGCGTCCCGGAGGAAGCGAATCTGAATGGCGATGGCAGCCGCACTGGCCAGGCTGGACTCTGTCTCCTTTGAGAGCTCGTGTGCATGTTCACAGATTGTGTTGCCCCTGCCCAGCGCCTGTTTCGCAGCACTGTAGTGCTCATAGACCGCCGTGCGACTGCTCATATTTGTCACAGCAGGTGCACCACTGGTGGAGACTTTAAGATTATTTTAGGACATGAGAATGGAGTTGAAGTCAAGATGGAAATCGCCTCGACTACTTGTAAGTGGGACTAACGACAATTGACCAGCCGTGTAGCCTAGTGACAGCGTCACAAGCACGACACGAAGGATGACTACTCGTGCCGCCTCGACTTCGTAATTTGAGGTAGACTATATATATATGGAGAGTGGTTGACTCACGAAAGCGCAACACAATCTCCACTTTCACTCACTCAACACGCATCTGTTCGCAGACGGAGGCTTCCACTTGAAGGGCGCCATTCCCGGGACCCTTTCGTCCAATCACCGAGCAGTTCTGCAGAGTTGATGCACATGCTCTCACAGATCACGTGCACAAATGTGTGCACGGACGGAGCGGGCCGAGAGCGCGGCATGGCGTCAAAGATGAGCCAATCAAATTTCGAAGCAATCTTGCCGGGAAGGGGAGAGAAGGTCCAGTTGCGTTGTTGCCAGCTCTTCAAAGTGTGGAATTGAATGGCGAAATGGCGAGATGGCGAAATTCCAGGTCGTTGTTTCATAGTGCGCAATCCTGCGACACAATCACGCTACGCTTTGCTTGCTGCCAAGCGACCAGATTTTCCCCATCTTTCGTTCGCTTGCCACTCTTGTCAAGCCGCATATCAACACGCTTGACTAGAAAGTTAGTGGCCATACCCTCCAGATTGCCCATTTCACTGGGAACAATCACTCCATCTGCGATATCGACATGGCAGAGTCTGTAGAGGGCGATAACCTGCCTTCGAGCGCGACTGTCGCATCCTTCCTGGCCGACAGTGTTCCCTCTGAGGTCGGTCGGGCGGTTCGTCAAGGCGCCAGGGGTGGCAACGGATACTGTTACAGGCATGATCCAAAGGTAAGATGATACAATCTTAAGAAGCCGACAAATGCTCACACGAGCAGAACAACCATTGTCGGGCGCAGACTGCAAACACCCTGTTGATGGAGGACATTCAAAAGTCGCTCGAAGGACTCAAGGAAACCGACAAACAAGGTATCAGTCACATCTGGTCCTTCTTTTCCGCCGCGAGCCCCAACAAGCGACAACTCATCCTGCAAGGACTGCTGGCGCAGTGCTGCTTTCCTCAACTCTCCTTTGTCGCGTCATGCACGCGTGACCTCATTCGAATCGACTACATCTCGGCCCTCCCGACTGAGATTGGCTTCAAGATTTTGTCGTGCTTGGATGCGAGCTCGCTGTGCAAGGCCGCGCAGGTGAGCAAAAGATGGGCCGATCTCGCAAACGACGACGTCGTGTGGCATCGGATGTGCGAACAACATATCGACAGGAAGTGTACAAAATGCGGTTGGGGTCTGCCACTCTTAGAGAGAAAGAGGTTGCGCGCCAGCAGACAGAAGATTCAGCAACGTGCCGAACGACTGTCGGGACGTGCCCAAGAGGATACGGAGGAATCTAGCTCATTGGAGCCGCAATTCTCGAGCTCTGGCAAGCGTTTAGCAGACAATCACGAGTCGGAAATCGGTACTGCCAAGACACGCTGCCTCACAATCAGCGACTGCAACCCAGCTCTGAAGCCTCGACCGTGGAAGGACGTCTACTCGGAGAGACAAAAGATTGAGACGAATTGGCGTCGTGGGCGATATGTGGCCCAGGTATTGAGTGGTCACACTGACGGTGTCATGTGCGTGCAGGCGGACGAGAACATCGTCATCTCTGGGAGTTATGACACGAGCATCAGGATATGGGATCCTGCCACTGGTCAGGAAGTCAGGCGACTTGACGGTCATACCCGTGGTGTCAACGCCCTGCAGTTTGACGACACAAAGCTCATCTCAGGCAGCATGGACAAGACACTGAGAATATGGAATTATCGCACGGGCAAGTGCATCTCGACGTTGCGCGGCCATACGGAGGGCGTGCTATCCCTACACTTTGACGACACGATACTGGCCTCCGGGGGTGCAGACCAGACCATCAGGGTCTGGAATTTTGTGGATGGGACTTGCTCGATCCTCCGCGGCCACGAAGGCTGGATCAATGCCGTGCGTGTGCACTCGACCTGCCAAGTCCTCTTCTCCGCATCGGACGACACCACCATGAAGATGTGGAGTCTGAAGGACCAGACGTGTCTACGCACCTTTGCGGGACATGTAGGTCAGATTCAGGCCATCTGTCCGACTTTACTCTCAGTCTCTGAGCAGGACCCTTATAGTACGAACCAGAGAAAGTGTCCGGACGAGTACTTTACCTCCTCCCTGGACGGCACAATCAAGTGGTGGGATGTCAAGTCTGGCACCTGTCTCAAGACGTTCTTTGGCCACACGGAAGGCATCTGGGGCCTCGCGGCAGATACGCTTCGACTCGTGTCTGGCGCACAGGACAAGACGGTCAAGGTCTGGGACCGCAACGATGGCCGCTGCGTCCTTTCTCTCGCCGGTCATTCCGGCGCGGTGGTAAGTTTGCCTTGCCTACTACTGATGGTACGACACATTGCTGACGTGTTGACTAGAATTGCGTACAACTCGGAGACTCGAAAATTGTCAGTGGAGGCGATGACGGACAGATTCGTATCTGGGACTTTGGACCTCAGCAATCAAAGACCCTGCCAAAGTGCACGGATCCTACACATGAACACTACAGACAACCACTCTCGGGAACGTCCTCCTAATTTCATTCTTTTCTTCTTTCCTGGTCTGGCTATCTGGGGGGCACTTCTAAACTCACAACAAAACGAAACACGGCATATGTCAATGCGTGCCACTATCGCACCTGCGGCACGCATTTCACTCACTCGCGTACATCGACAGACTTCACAATGGTGTAGGCGGTGCCCAACGTCCCGGAGACCGACCTGGAAGTCATGTTCTAGAACGCCGGCCGGGCAGGAGTTTTGGTCTCTTCGGAGTCTCCTTTCCTCCTTGTTCTCGGTGGCTGCTGGTTCCGGGGCTTTTTGCGTGTATTCTCGAAACGGCAATGCTAGACGAGCTATGCACAACCACGCAAATGGCCTCGCATTCCCCACCAGCCCGTCTGTCTGTCTGGCAGACGACTCTTTTCTCCCTAATGATATTCCTTAGCGTGATGTAGTTTTGGCGACTGCGAAAGCAGCAGAGATACCAAAATCGTACTCTAGCTAGCTCTAATGCTATTATTGATGATTTCTTCACTAATGATGTATGCCTTGAGTGGTTAGTGGCGGAGTCTCCATGGCCCAGCAGGGAGATATCTCAGCACGTGCACAAGAGACGGAAAGAGGCTGGGCAGTGCGGGAAGCGCAGATCTTGTCCAGATGCAGCGACGAGAGCAGCCCGTTTCAGGCGAAAGGGAAGCAATTCCTTGGGAAGGAAATCATGTTTCCAGCTGCCATGCCGGGGAGGACGAGCAGCGCACGCTTTCGTTGCCTTGTGTTACGCTCGCTCGCACCCTCTTGGATGATCTCTCTCCCTGTCTCCCCCTCTCCCGTCTCTCCAGGTAGAGCTGCTCGTCCTCTGTCACACTCAAGGTCGAGTCATTCTTCATTCTGGGTCTTCTCTGCACAACAGGTCTTTCTTGAGCTCGAGTTTCAAGTGGTGAACGGGTAGTGCTGCGTTTGAGCAAGGGCAAAGCACAGGCCTTTCTTGCCTGTTTCAGCTGAGGCATCACGTCCCCTATTACTCCGAGTAGTAGCTGCTTCCTGGGTAACAGAAGTGCACTCTTGCTAGGTGTGCTTGGATCTTTGCCTGGTCAAGTGGACAAGACAAGCAACTCCGCCATTTAGAGCATGAAGGCATTTGCGAGCAAATTGAAGCGCAACAAGATGAGCGATAGCAAGAGCACAAACAATGATGGCTCGTCGAATGATGAGATGACTTCTCCCGCACTCTCAGGCCACGAGCAGCAACAGTATCAACAGGCCATGCCCATGTCGCAGCACTACTCCAACAATGTGTCGCAGCACAAGTCTCCTGTGATGGCTGGTCAGTGTGAGTATCCCTATATGGATTTCTCGGCTGTTATCACGAGAAGCTAATCAAGAATATAGATTACACGCATGAGAAGGAGATACCTCGTTCCATGCCTGCCCTTACCACTCAAAAATCAAACACGAGTATCGTGACAGGACGTGCCCTCGGTTCACCCGAAATAGATGGCGTCCGCACCCAAGTTGACCAGGCACGTCCCCAGAATTCCGACAGTAGTGCCAAGTCGATCAATTCGCGTGCCTCCACACCAAATATGCCGACCTCGCACACCTTTGCATACACCAACCAGCTGCCCATAAACAAGCAAACCATAGAGGTCGGCTTGACCTTGTCGCGTGGTCCCGCGCTCGTGGAGCGGGAGACCAAGGGCAAATACCACCTCGCCGACTTTCAGATCCAGCGGACACTGGGAACGGGCAGTTTCGGTCGTGTCCACCTCGTGCAGTCACGACACAACTCGCGTTTCTATGCCATCAAGGTGCTCAAGAAGCAGCAGATTGTTAAGATGAAGCAAATTGAGCATACCAACGACGAACGGGCCATGCTGAGGAAGGTCAAGCATCCATTCCTGATCACCCTGTGGGGCACATTTGCCGATTCGAAGAACCTGTACATGGTCATGGATTTCATCGAAGGTGGTGAATTGTTCTCCTTGCTGCGAAAGTCCCAACGATTCCCGAACCCAGTTGCAAAGTTCTATGCGGCCGAAGTTGCCTTGGCCTTGGACTTTTTGCATCACAACAACATCATCTACCGTGATCTCAAACCCGAGAATCTGCTGTTGGATCGTCACGGTCACATCAAGATTACAGATTTCGGTTTTGCGAAGGAGGTGCCAGATATCACCTGGACGCTCTGTGGTACGCCAGACTATCTTGCACCCGAGGTCGTTGCCTCGAAAGGTTACAACAAGTCTGTGGATTGGTGGTCGTTGGGTATCCTGACCTTTGAAATGTTGGCAGGACACCCACCCTTCTACGATGCGAATCCCATGAAGCTCTATGAAAACATTCTGGCTGGCGTGGTCCGCTATCCGGCCTACTTTGACCCTGCCGCCAAGGATTTCCTCATGAAGTTGCTCACCGCCGATCTCACCAAGCGATACGGTAACTTGCGCAACGGCAGCAGGGACGTCATGGAGCACGCCTGGTTCAGCGAGGTCAACTGGGAACGACTGGCCAAGCGAGACATTGAGCCGCCGTACTGTCCGCCACTCAAGGCGGTCGCCGGAGACGCGCATCTCTTTGATGTCTATCAAGAGGAGCAGGAAGTCTACGGATCATCTGGGCCCGATCCATATGGTCACTTGTTTGATTTCTGATGCAGCTACCGCGGCACATCTGCAAGATCATTTATTGTATGGGTTCAAACGTATGAGCTTTTCATGTCTCGACTGTGTACATTACTCTCTCTCTCTCGCTCTCTCTCTCGCTCTCTCTCTCGCTCTCTCACTCTCCCTTTCCACGTCTATGCACCATGAGTAAAGGGCTCTACTATAATCTTCTGAGCCACATAATGTAGCGAGTACTTTTGGCATTATTTAATTCACAGCACCCATTTTTGCATTGGCATGATTCTACGTGACACGTCGTGTGCGGCCTCTGTGCAAACGAAACTTGTCCACTGCTCCATGTCAGGTTTCGTCCTTAACGTCACGTTTCAACTATTGGCGTTGCAGTACGAATTCGGCATTCTGCAACGGCCATCACACGACCCTGCAACGTACGGAGTGATGATTCCGTCTCATCTTTCCTTACGAACGAACTGGGAAGTGAGGACAATGAATAATCTATATAATCCCAGCTAACGGTCTCTGTATTCTCAACCATCCAGCATCGCCATCTGTTTGAATCACCACGAAATCAAAAAAGTAAAAAATGCAGTACGCTATGATCTTCTCGACGCTGTTCCTGGTGGGCAGTACATTTGCGGCAGATGCAACGACGGTTCCACCACCACCACCGGCTCAGGACTTTTCGAGTGTGCGGGCCAAGGACGTGATTGACTTGGAATTCACAATGTCGTCGTTGCCGCGGGGAATGTTGGAGAAAGTCGCCGCGTTACCGGAACAAATGATGGCGCACCAGCATCGCACGACGGGGATGGCGTTTCTCGGGGTCGCGGAGATTGCTGCCGGCGCCAGCATGATGCATCGTGGCATACAACTCTTGCGCTTCGAGATGGCCCTCTACCGCGCCTCACACGCGAATGTCACCGGCACCGGTGGTACCGATGGCATGGTCGTGGTGTCCTCGCCAATCACTCCACCACCAGCGGCTGCGCCAAAGGCCGCAGATGATGCGGAGATGCCTCGTTTCGATGCGGACGAGTTGCCGGGTAGTGCCTCTGAATCTACTGCGGATAAAGGAAAGATGCCAGAGGTGGTGGTCGAGGAGCCAAGGAAGGAGGAACAGGAGCAGGAGTCGAAGCCGGAGATTGTAGAGGCCAGACCGGGCATGGGAAACATGAAGCGCGATACTGCCGGAGACGACGACGAGGAGGACCCGATTGAGTAGTGGTCATGAGCCGATCCACGGACCTTCACACGGTGGGCAGGCCGAAGAATGGAAGAGTAGCAATGTTTCGTAAGGGTTTATGGAATATAAAAATCCTCGTCTTGAGCCTGACTTTGATTCTCGCTCGTCGTGCCGTTCGTCTGTCGTGCGAGGAGTTCTGCAATTGATGGATGTAGCTCCATCTGCAACTTTGCCACCGGGTCATCCGGCGGTGCAACTATTGTTTGCAATTTTTCCGCGGGTTCCTCCTCGAGCTTGAAGGGATCCACGGGCATGTCCGAATCTTCTGGTCCAGTCAAGGGCGTCTAAGCAATCGGTCAGTTATGTCCCACTCCTACTGAAGCACTGATTGACTCACGATTGCTTCTGCCACGGGCGGTTCCATCTCTGGAGTGGTTGATCGTCCTGCTTGTTGCTCATCAACCATGTTTTGATCTGCCTCGGTCGTGTCAGCCTTCACTCTTTCCTGCTTTCGCAGAATCTCGATTAGGTTTTGTCTGTCCTTTGTCAGTGCTGCCGTATTCGTCACAAGGAGCGTCTGTAGTTGTGCAATCATCTCTTCCCTGAGCTTGATTGAGCTCTGCACTGTGGACGCTGCCAGGGCCAACGAGTTGCCCAACTGACGTAGCTTGGCCACATAGAGATCCGACGATGGTCGCGAATCACTGTCCATCAGTGAGCTATAAAGACTGTCGGCAGTCCCAAGTGCTAGTGAGGAACTGGACGTCATTCCAAATAAGCGAGTATATTGCTCGGCGATGCCAGTCAATTCTTGAGGTAGGCCATTAGAGTTGCTACTTTGCGGCTTTTGCTGCTTGCCTTGAGATGATATCCGACTACTGATTGCCTCGAGAATCTCTGGCGAGAAAATGGATCGTTGCTTCCAAACGTCAAGCACTCGCGTGATTTTTGCTTGCACATCTGTTGTTGCGTGCCGAAACACATTCTCGACTGCCTCTGGCATGACCTTGGGGTGTCAAAAGTGCCCATCAAATGCTGACTAGACTACTCACCGTGGAGAATGCATTCAGATACTCAGGTCTCTTCTTGGCACGAGACTGCTGAGACACTTCATTCGCAAGATACAAGAGACTTAGCTTACGGTTCGAGGAACCTGAAGGATCAGCGATACCCTTCGTAGCACTAGATGCTACACGTACCATCCTTGACTGCTTGTAGCCAGACATTGACTATCGTCGATGCAGATCGTCTATGGAAGAGCAACCCTGTCAACGAATTAGAGGCTATTCTTATTGTAACATTCCAAGTATTGTCACATACAGCTCGAGACGGAAACTATCGTGTCTGATGACTGGTCGACAGACGTGAGCTTTGACTTTATGAGCTCTGGTGTGACGGACATGCTAAAGCGACCTCTATTTCACAGAACCGCAACGGTACAGAATATAGACAAGCTACAAGCTAATGCACGATAAATGCCTGACTACCAGTCAAGGTCCCACACTGACTTTTATTGAGAATCTAGAAGTCAATGAACAGGGTCCTTGGAAGGGATGGACACGACGAGGTCTGTGCTGCCCGTCTTTTGGAGAGAGACAGTAGCTAGAAGCATGCAACCTCACAAGTACGCAGAGATCAAGGTTGTCAGAGGCGCGCGCTTTAATTTTCGAATTCTGGGCTGAGCACGGGATCAGTTGCCAGAAATTCGTGAATCTCAACCACAAGATCAAGCACCGGTATCGAGAGTTCGACAAATCGTGTCCAGCAACCAAGAATCATGCTGTGCTTCTTTACATCTCGTCCAGGTTCCTGATCTCGTCGTTCAAATCGAATGGTAGATTCTTCTGAGGACAGCGGACCAACTTTGCAACTCGACAATCATGATGAACAAGAAGAGACGTCAAACAAGAGAAAGCACGATGAGGTACCAGACTCAAGGAAGCGAGTCCGTACTGACACACGCGCGGAAGATAGGTCGCGTGGAAAGAGGTTGTTTGGGTCCCTTTTAGGGACTCTTGGGGGCATCAAGAAGGAAGCATCTTCGGCAAAATCGCAGGAAAGAGCTGCCAGACAGGCAGAACTTGAGGCGCGACAACTGAAACGTCTTCAAGAGGCGAACGATGAGATCGCAAAGAAGTCGGCTGAAGCTGAGGCACGTCGCAAAGAGCGGCAGAAGGAGCGAGAAACCTTGCGGAGAAAGGAAAGAATCGAGGCTTTTCACGCTCATCAGGTTCTGCTGGCGCACAATCTCATGACCACGACTAAACCACCAATCTGTTTTCGGCCATGGGAATTGACTAAGGAGCAAGAAGATAAAATTGAAGCACAATTACACAGAGCTAGGAAAGAACAGGCAGCTGCCAGGGACTTGTTGAAGAAGACGGACAATGCCACTCGCGACCTGGATCAAGCAGGAAACGACGACGAAAAGATGGCGGATGATGTGGATCAACAAACTGTTGGCCGTACTGATACTGATGCACAGCAACTTGACAGACCAATGTCCGTCTCAACTGATAGAGCCCCAGAGGTCGAGCCACAAAGCCAACATGATAGTCATATTCAGGCCGCCGCTGAACCAGCTGCAGAAGATGGACTTGCAGTCGGCGAGATTGATATTTCGAAATCGGAGCTCACACAGAATAGCCCTGATCAAGAACCAAATAGTTCTGCCCAGAGTGCGGAAGCGAACGAGGCAGATCATATGATGCCGACTATAATCGGACCTGTCTCGGACCACACGATTACTGGGAATTCCGGCCGTGAGAGTCCTATACAAGCACTCAGCTCGCACACGACAGGAATTCAAGATAGCACGGCGCAGGTCGGGAACGTGAGTCCGGCGACGGAGCAACAACCACTTGATGACAAGGACAAAAAATTGGATGCGACATAAAAATCAACACTAAGCGTGATATATATCATGACTCAGTCGAATCCTTACCCTTTACTTCGTCAGTCTTGACTTTGGCTTCGTCTTCAGCCTTGACATTTTCGTCATCGTTGTTGTCCTTCACTTCAGAAATCTCTTCTTTTGAGGCATCGATATCCTTGTCGAGCTTCTTGCCAATCAGGACCTCCAAGACCTGGATGTACTTTTTGCGCAAATCCTCATCACTCACTTTCCCAAGGTGATCTTTCAGAAGATCTCTCAAGTCTGTCGCGGAAGTGACGTTCAGTCCCATGTCCCTGGCGGCCTGAAGTGCAAGCTCATCGGCATATGGAAATAGCTCAGGCCACTGTAATTGTACTCTGCGGAAGAACAAGGTTGTCGTCTTTTCCGCGAATCCTTTAATTTGGCAGACATTCTTTAGTAATGTGTCGGCATCGCCGCCAGCCTTTTCTCGAAATTCAGCAAGGTCCGAATTGTCAAAGTCCTTGGGATATTCATTCTTAATCAATTCCGAAAGATCCCGCAACTGGCCGCTCGTCTTGTCCTTGTGCAGCGTATGGGCATCCTTCAGCGCTTGCCAACGATCGTCGCCACCGGCATCGAGAATGGCTTTCGGTGTCGTGAAGGAGTATGGTTCCTTGAAGATTTGATGGATTGCCCGCATCCCCAATCGATGGGAGAATGGTTTGGAGAGCAGGAGCGCCGACACCAACGCGCAGAATGGAGGCAATTCGGAGTGTGGGTATCGTAGATCTTTCTCGCATCCCGGTTCGAGAATTTCTGGCGGACTTATGGAGTCGAGCGTCGAGTCGAGTAAAAGGTATGATAGAATATCGTCCAATGACTGTGTCGTTTCCTCCTGCTTCACTTCTTCCGTTTCTGTAGTCTTGGCTTTTTTCGGTGATGATGCCTTTGTAGCGGGCGCATCACCCGACGTCTTTCTCTTTTGTTGCGCTGATACCATATCTATTCAGACTGTCTTCTTGTAGATCTACGCAAGGTGATATATGAATAATAAATGTAAAGCCTAGGGAGCGCACCGTAAAGTTGGTGTGAGGAAGAGTTACGTCATTGGGCTCATCTGGTCAGGTCTGGAGTGGAGCCGGCCATTTCCTAGTCGAGAAATTTGTCCATTCAAGTACTTTGAATTCATGCGAACTGACAAGACAAGGAGGGTTCGAATTCTTGCATCTCGATAGCTCGATAGGAGGGAGGAATAGATCGTACGTATTGATGACAACCCCGTCATTGGTGGTGTTTGGCGGTGCGGGCTTCTTGGGACGTGAAGTATGTCGCGCGGGTTTGCGAAAGGGTTGGTCCGTCACGGTCGTTTCTCGCTCCGGCGCTCCTCCTCCTCCACCATCAACAACACTATCATCACAAAAGACAATCATCGAGGACAACAACGACGACCAGGAAAGTGAAGATGCGTGGCGGAATGAGGTGACGTGGCGGGCTGGAGACGCGCATGATCCCGCGACATATTCCAGCGTACTGGAGGGAGCGACGCACGTCGTCTCGTGTATTGGAGTCCTGGACTATCGCGGCGCCCGTCGTGCGCCGTCACGCAGTCGTGCGGTAGATGCCGCGGGGAGCACACTCTACGACGCCATGGCGGGTCGTTTGGATGCGTCGTACACCAATTCCGCACTAGATTCTTATCATCGCACGAATTTCGTCGCCAATAGCACCATTGTGCGACAAGTGGCCAAGATTCGTCATCGCGGCGGGATACGGTCGTGTCTCTATGTTTCCGCTGCCGATGGGTTTCCCGGGCTGCCGAGACAGTATATCGAATCAAAACGCGCCACCGAAGCCCTCATGCAGTCCCTCGCCAGGCATCATCCCCGTAATGGTGAAGGCAAGAAGGACGAAGAAGAGGGACAGGATGGCGAGATGGCGCGAATGGTATGGGTCAGACCGGGATTCATGTACGCCGACCGCGGACCCACACACGCCTTGGGACGGGTACTGGGACTCAGCTACGCACTCAACTCGACGCTCGACGGACGATTAAGTTCACTTTTCGGTGCCGCGGGCGTGAAACCACTCGCCGTACGACGCGTCGGCAGCGCCATCGTCGAGGCCTGCGACGATGAGCGCGTCTCGGGGCCCGTGGAGGTACATCAACTCGAGGCCCTCGCCGACGTCCGGTGGCGGGCCGAGATGATTGTATAGGTAGTCTCGAACTCGCCTTTGAGCAAACTGTGTTGACCGCACCGATTTAGCGAGGCATTTCTCATCACATCTTAATTAGTACAGACAAGCATTTCCTTATTTCTTTCTTGTATAATTCATGATTGATGATTGATGATACTGATTATACAATGCTACGGACAGTACATTTTATGCATGGCGGGAGTATCGCTTCAGTCATAAGGAACCGCAAATCTGAAACCAAAAACTCCGTTGTGCAAATTGATCCCTCGACCTTGTCAAGAAAGTTGTCGATGCAGTATGCCATGCTGGTTGTATGTTCGAAGGATCCTTTTCACAAATGGATTCAACAATTTTTCTACCCCTTGATCCTGTCGAGATGAGGATCGAGACGTCGATTCCCAAGCCCGTCGACACGTCAGTCGTCCATCGAATCCTAGAACATTGACGGCATCAAGACTGGCCCTCCTTGATGACATTGACGAGCCAATCGAGGCCCTCGGTGAGCCCGGTACCCTGGACGGCACTACACCCCTCGATCCGCCAACTGCGGTCCTTGAGGAGATGCAGTCCCAATCGCGTCGTCACCTCGGCCGGCGTCAGCGCGCCCTCCTGGTCCTGCTTATTGGCAAAGACGAGCAGGTTCGCGCGCAGCAACTCCTCCTCGCCCAACATGGCGGCCAATTCCTCACCCGCAATCCCGATCCTGTCCGTGTCGGCGGAATCAATCACGTAAATGACCGCCGCCGTATCGGCATAGTAACAGCGCCAGTAGGGCCGGATACTGCTCTGCCCGCCCAGGTCCCAGACATTGAACTTGATGTTGCCGTACGTCACCGTCTCCACGTTGAATCCGATCGTCGGCACCGTGTCCACCACCTCCCCGATCGATAACTTGTACAGGATCGTCGTCTTGCCCGCCCCGTCCAGACCCAATATCAGGATGCGAACCTCCTTCTCCCCGAATAAGCCCTTGAACAACGAACTGAAGAGGTTGCCCATCGCCCTTTCTTGTTCCCGTCTCCCCACTTCCTCACGATGCCGCTCTTCGTAGTATTTCGCTAACTTGTCCCGACTATGAACCAGTGCCAACACAGGTAGAATCGGTGCTGCCCTCCTTGCTGATCTCAACAAAAGGACTCCCGGTGTGCAGACGAGCGTGTCTTGTTCGCGGTGGGTCAGCTCGCGAATCGGACGATTTATGAATGATCCGCGCAATCGCTGCCCTTGGCGGCGCACAGCAAGCAAATTCATGGTGCACAAGCAGCAGCAGGAGGAGCAGGAATTTCTTGCTCTCCACACACAACAGACACACAAACCACATTCTTTGTCTCTGGTCCTGCCTACATTCGCCTGTCGTCCTCGTCACGCGTCTCTCTTGGTCACTTTGATTTGGGCAGAATGGGAATAGGGCATAAGAATTCCTCTACATTAAAACAAACACGGAAATCGCACAACTTTGTCTATACCGTCGAGCCCAGCTTTGGGACCGCGTCCGCAGTGACTGGCGCTGGCGGATTGGTGGTCGATGGCTTGACCTCTTGTGTCGCACTGCTGCTCTCGTGAATCACATCACCGGGCTGGTGCTCGCCCGTGCCGCCCTGTCGCTGGTTCGCCATACGCCTGGCCTCTGCGTGAATGTCGGCGACTGAGCCGAGCGGTGCGGACAGGTATGACTGCGCCTTTTGTGCGTACGGGTGGGCGGCGACCTGGCTGAAGAACGAGTTGACGGTGGAGGAGATTCCCTTTGTCGTGTTGTTGGTCGTCTCTGAGACCTTGTACTTGCCGTCAACCTCCTTGACCTTTTCAGATACGTGGTATTGTTGGTCCAACTCTGTCGTCTTCTTCTGGACAGTGTTGAAGAAGTTCTTGAAAGTTGCCGAAATACCGGTGCTGTTGTCAAACTCCAATGACTTTTGCGCGGCCTGGTCACCCAAGACGTAACCATGGGACAGGATCTCTGCCACAATAGTCGATCGCGGCTTGTGTTCCTGTGGTAGGACTCCGCCGGCCTCGTGCTCAGAGAGGTCCCGGTCCTCGTCCAGCTTGTCTTCGCTCGTAATGGTGATTTTGTTCATGCCAAGGCTACGTTGAGAGTCAGTAAAGGTTGGGGACAACATTTCAGGAGGGAAAGAATGCGCGCAGCAAGGCGCATGGAAAACACTTACACTGCATCCTGCAACAGAAGCGCAGTCTTGGCGGCAGAAGCACGCTCAAAGGTGATGACGGCGGTCTGAAAATTGGCACCCTTCTCTAGCGAGATGTCCTCGATCCTGCCGCAAAAGCTGAAGAACTGCTTGATTTGTGCGGCGGTGACATCGAGACTGACGTTGCTGGCGGTGACTTTGGACATGCTTTCTACTTGTTTGATAAAGGTCGAACTGTATGTTATGCAGAAGAGCGACTCGAATATAGAGCACGAAAAGCGAGAGAGACAGAGAAAGAGAGAGAGAGAGGAAGTGCCAGCAGGGACGACAAGGACAAGGACAAGAGAGAGCGACGGGCTGCGGCTGAGTGGCAGGTGAGCGGGCAACTTGGAAGGGAAGGGAAGGAGAGCAGACGCAGCAAGAAACGACTGACGCACTTTTGTACATCTGTCAACCCGCGGCCCAGAAATGGCAATCCTGCCCGCTGCGTAGGTAAGGTATCGCAACTCTGCTCCCACTTACGCAACGCGCTAGCTAAGCTTGAGGTACAGACAATTAAGTAGACTTGCACTTGGGTGGAGCAGCAGCAACAACAACAACACCACTTTGTCATCTCCTAGGTTTGGGCATGCTCTCAAAATGAGTTCAGCCTTATTCATAATTTCCCTTGCGTGCCTATCTTGCTCAATTGTAATTCACTATTGTACATGATAACAAGCTCCTCCTTCTGCGCAACAGTTTCCCTTGGCGGGTACCCACCTCTTTTGAGAATCTAATCCTGAGATCCCTCCTCCTCTTCCTCTTCCTCTTCATCTTCTTCAATATCATCGGGCTCCTCCATGTTTCGGTTGATCAGGGGCTTGATGATCTTGTCAAAGTATGGGTGATCCTGACCTGGTGGTGAGGACTTGTTGATTCGATCAAAGTATTTCGGGTAAATGTTGCCGTCAAACGTGCCGATCGGCGCGTTGATGAAGTAGTCCGACATGTTGAAGGCATCCGTCAGGCCGATACACTGCTCTCGGACCTCCAAGCACAAGTCAGAGACGTAAACTCGAATCTGGTCAATCTGCTCCGAGCTGAAGTACTGTGCCTGCAGGAAAAGTCCCGAATTCTCCTCAATGGACCACATGGCATAGAGCAGGGCGAGCGGCTTCAGGACCTTTTGTATTTCTGCCGGAGCGGCCTCGACCGTTTCCAGGAAGCCTGTCACAAGGAATCCACGAGTGTGGACTTGAGCAGCCAGGAATCTCAGTTGCGAGGTGTACTCGTATGCCTGGTCCTGTGTCTTGCCCTGCTTGCCCACTGCCTCTTCAAATAGCAGTGCCGCCTTCTCTACGGCAGTGGCGGCACAAGCCTGCCAGGACTCTTTGATCACCTCAAAGTCCGTCACTGATCGCTTTCCAGCACTGGACTTTTTCAGTTCCTCTCGACGATTAAGGTATGAGACTCCAGCAGCCAGTTTGACACCCTTGACTGCATCCTTGTAGGAGGCGATGAGCGATCGTCCAGCTTGAAGAGCCAAGATGGTGTTGTCACCTTCCCATGTGGTGTGAACAGCAAAGTCGGCAAAGGCCGAACCGAATCCATTGTAAGCACTGTATCCATGGCCACCACAGGTTTGTCGACATTTATCAATTGCCTCGAGAGCAGACCATGTGCAGAAAGCCTTGAGACCTGCTGAGGTGGCATGCATCTCTTTCAGGATATCTAGGGCCTCTTTCGTGGCCTCTTCATCGGCGCCGCCGGCATTCTGCAATTTCTTGGTACATTCGTTGTACATCTTCAAGAGCTTGTCACCGGCAAACTGCATAGCATACGTTTGTGCTAGCAATGGCATCAGTCGCCTCTGGTGCATGGCATAATCGATCAGTTTTGTTTCCGGAGAGCCGGGGTTCGCGGAGAACTGTCTTCGCACACACGCATATCGGATGGCAATCGTAGTCATTCTCTTTGAGGAAGCCGAAGAGTCAACCACCATGGCTGTTCGTCCCGTGATGAGGGCACCATAGGTCAGCTGTGCGATAGGAGGTTCCTTTACCTTTCCTTCGCGAGAGACCTTTGTATGCTTCATAAGCATATACAATCGCGGAATTCGCACATGTGAGAATTGAACATATCCATTGTCAATTCCATCTCGTCCCATTTTCTTTCCCAGGTCACCGATAGTGATACCTGGCTTCAGGGAATAGTCTTCCGGATTTCTGAGTGGCACGACGAATGACTTGACACCGTACTTTTTGCCCTTGATGACGAGTTGCGCAAAGACGACTGAATGGGTGGCAGAGTGAGCAGCACCTCCAATCCACCACTTTGTCGCGGTCAGACTCGGGGTATGTACTATAAATTCGTCCGTAGTCTCGTCAAAAGTCGCCGTGGTCTCAAGTGCCTGGACATTGGACCCATGTCCGAGTTCCGTCATACAGAAGCAGCCAATGATGCCGTTCAAGCTCGCAGCTCCACGTTCGAGCCAATAAGACATCTGATTGTCGTTGGCAGAACCACGGAGCGCATTGAAGAACAGTCCATAATGCACACCGAAACGTGTCCAAAAACCAGGGTCGACAATCGAGACCAGTGCAAGCCTCAGGAAGGATGTCTGTTCGTCATCTGTAGTGACATAGTGCGCCATGTTCCTAAATTTCTTCATGGTTCTCTCTCGGATTTCGTCCTTGGTCAAATCGTAGTGATCATCATTTCGCATATCTGGATCTCGCTCAATCGACAACATCTGATTGCATCGTTAGCTAGCTTTTTTCATGACTCGATTTCTTATAACTCGATTTGACAAGCACATACCAATCGCTCCTTGAGTTGCGTCGTCTTTTTCCCACCGTCCAAAAAATAAGTCAATTCGCGCACATCAAAGGATGTCTTGTTCCGCTCATCTTCCATCGCCAAAACCGTGTCAGTCGACGGATCGACCGTGACTGGGTTCAGGTGGTGCGCGATGGCATCCAGACGTCGTCGTGGAGCACTCATAGTATCCTCGACCGTGCTTTATGAACGTGTGGGGAAAGACAAGTGTCTATTACTTGTAGTACAAGAAAGATTCTCTGACTTTTCGGTGTCGAAGCCAAGCGTGCAGGCAACAAGATTTTGATGGAGCGCTCGTAGTCGACCAAGTAAGGAAGTGAAGGGAGAATAGAGAGTCGAGGTGTTGGAAGTGGATGTGGAGGAGGATTATGTAGTTGTTCTCTTCCGAACTGGGCCAGCTGGGCTCTCTGTCCCTCAATGCGTTGCCAAGGGTGTTCTCTCACCTTTGTGGAGAAGCCAGAACGTGGAGCAAGCAGCAGCAGCAACCCGATCGAGCGAAGAACGGAGACCCGAGCTTCATGATCACCTCGGTTCAGTCCTCGTCATCACGTGCGCAATCAAAGTCACATGCGCGCTTGCATGTGCCATACTGTGGGGACTTTATCCGTGGTTAGCCTACAAGGTAAGGTGAATCATTCACTAGTCCAAAGCTCAGACGTCTGCAGCTACCACAATTAGTGCAAGATTCCCCGAGTTACTGGCATTCGTTTGGCATTCATAAAAGACTATACAATGCACAGTCGACACATGTCTTACAAAGAGTCAAATTTGCTATATACAACTGCAATTTTTTGAGTAATTGTGATGATCGCTAAGAATGAAAACAAATATGCCAGAGCTGTGTAAGAGGAATGCTGGTCGCTAATTGGAAGAGGGAGAAAGAGGCACCTCAGGAGCATCCTGATAGACCTCTGTTGAGGAAGAAACCGAAATGTCCGATAGCGCGGACGACTCGGTCGTGGTGACTTTGTCACCATGAAGGGTTGACTCCAACAGACTCGGCGGTGTCTGCACGACCGACACCTTGCGGCCATGAAGAATAAAGTGACCAGAGCTCTGACCAGAAGACGGCGAGGAAAGAACGCTATTGTCGTCAATTTCTCCCGTCTCAGCTCTGTTCTTGGGGTTTGATGCACTGCGCTTTGAGAATGGTATCTGCAGCTTCAGACCAGAAGTGGAACGTGGTCGAGTATCCTTCGCGACAGAATTAGCCGGGGAAATTGCGATAGTAGAGTTGACGGGATCGTGCACAGTGTCAGAGGCTCGTCTACTGGCAGGCTCCGTGGGCGAGTTCAAGAACATGTGGTCCAGCGTGTCTGCAGAGAAATCGACCTTGCTGATGTAGTCAGTGCCCAGCTCTGATAGACCTCGACTGTGCTGCCCTTGATGATGCTTCTCGTCCTTCCGCAACGTGACATCGGAAGCTGATCGCTTGATCTCCAGCCCACTGAATTGCCGGTTGACTCGTCTCATTGTATCTGTGCTGACTTGTCGGACAAGAGAACTCATCACTGTACCCAACTTGTTCTTTGACGGAGAAGTCTTCTGCGCAACCGTACCTGGAGGCGGAGTACTTGCTCGCATCGGAGCCGTGAAGACAGATATTGTCGGATCAGTCTCAATCTCCAGATCTTTCGCGAGGATGTCACGATGGCACTGCGTTTTGACCAGCTCCATGCGTGCCCACAAGAGTTTCGCCGAAAGAGACCCGGCGGCCGAGATGACCGATGCTCGAGTACGTGGTTGTATCGGTGTCAAGGTACACAGGTTCCGTCCGTGTTGCTGCAAGAGCGCCAGGTATTGCTCTTTAGACTTTACTTTGGTATCCATGTCTTGTATCTTCAATCGCAGGATGTTCTGTCGAGCTTGAATGAGCTCTACTTGTCCTGCGAGGTTGTTGTTGCTCATTGTTGATACAGTGGAAACACTAGCATGATGTCTCAGATGCTTGTTGTCCGATTGTGTCTGCTCGGCACTGATACCTCGAATGCGAACTCCTACCGTCTGAAAAGCTGCTGCATAGTTGATTTTCGCAACCCAATCATTCATTTCTTCCTCTGACGATGCGATGAGGTGGGTTTGCTCGCCGCCGCGGCCGAAGAAACAAAAGTGAGTGGGCTTTTTCGACACCTTGGAATCCCACATGGCAACAGTATCGGCTGTCGGCATGTAAGAATCCGGTGCGAAATTATGTACTGGCGGTGTAAGTATGAGAGGTTCTGACTTTGCATAGTCTCGAGCCTGATGCATGTAGTGTTTCACCCATTGAACATTTTTGAAGAGGAGAAGTTGCGAAGGCGTCAACATGACTCCCCATTCTCTGTAGATTGGCTTTGATCCAGGCTTCTTTTGTTCCTTGCGCCTCAAGATACCAATCTTTGTGATCTGTATATCGACTAGACCAGGATCCGTATCCAGAGGGTTCTGTATGGAGTGATCGGTGACGAAAGCCTCCGGTCGAGAACGTGCCGAGATCAACTGAAGCGCAGCGGGATGTGTAAAGGCATCGTGCAACCTGGCCACATTAATCACCGGCAACGTTCCGGTGTATGCCGACACATGATCGTTATCGAGGATAGAACCCAACTGCGGTCTCAAACTGTCAAGCTTGTTCTCCATGATGAGCGGATATAGGTCTAAGCTGCGCTTGCCAAAGCCACTACCGTTCTGATTCACGGAGAGCGTGGAGAGCGATCCTTGTCGAGTGCCCTGAACCTCATTGGGTGTAGTTGGACCAGACTCCACCACCAGTGGATCGTGTTCATCCTCAACAAGAATGAAAGGTGTCGAGATGATGTTGTCGTAGAAATACTCTAGCACGTCGGTACTAACGTTATCCGTATGCTCGGAACTTGTGTTCTTTAAGAATTGCGCCTTGGTCATTTTGTACTTGTTGTTCTGATTGAAGCGATCAGTGTGTAACATGATGAGTGCAAAAGAAAGCACATAAGGCGTGACAGCACTCTCGTACAATCTTGGATTACACGTTTGATAACGAGCAGAAAAGGCGTTGAGCACGCGGTCGATTTGCTGTGTCTCTTTTGGCAGATGAGTGTCCATGAGAAATTTCCTGAGTGCTATATCTAGCGGATCTTGCACAAAATCGAATTGCTGCATGTAAAGTTGCAGACATTCATAATGAAACGGATCGTCGGATGTCGCGAGAACAGAAGCCGCTAATGTCTTGGCCATTCGTGCCTCTACACGAGCCAAGAACTGCGAGGGAGACTCTCCATCGATTCTTGGAGGTAAGGTTGGTGTCGGCAGTCTCTCGACTTCGACCTTGCGTTGTGAAATAGATGAAGGATATGGTGAGAGCTCTCTCGAGAGCGGGCGGAATAATGAGACGTCCTCTGGCTCGCGTAATAGACGTCCCATAGAAAAGAATTTGCTCGACCGTGAATTTGTTGAGGCTTTTTGAGGAGACTCTCCTGCGAAAGTACGACTTCTTCCGCGATTCTGTAATTTCGCAGCCGGCTCATGAAGACCATTTGACTGATCGGATGGCGGTGTAGAATGTGTGGATCGAAATGATCTGATCGAGCGCGTAGATAGGGGTCTCGTTGTCGTTTGACTATCGAGCGGGTCACCGATTTCGAGATTCGGACTTCCTTGTACAGCCAAGGTTGTACTTGCGGCGACAAGCGCACTGCCGGTCACATTTGAGGGCGTGACGTTGCCGCTCGAGAACCTTGAGTTGAGACTCGGTCGTAGAAAAGCTTCGAAGGGTGATCGTGTCGTTTGTGATGAGACTCTGGCTTGCTCCATGCTTGTTTGTCGATCGGTAGACATTCTTCCCGCAGCTGCATCTTCTGCTGAGAGGGACGAAGCCTTCTTGCGCTTCGGCAGACGAAAGAACGATCTGTTCTCCGAACCATCAACCTCGCGACGCGAATTTAGTTGTAGACTTGTCTTAGCCGTCGAGCTCGCCGGATCTTGTCGTTCGATACTGGTTCTCGTCGTCTCAATTCTTGGTACGGGCACGTCCGAGGACGTGGTCCTGGCATGAGCGTTCAAGTCATTGTTCTTCCGTCTTGTGAAGAATCCTGAGAACCTCGGGGTTGCTTCACTCATGGACCGTAATCGTGCATGTTCCCCTAGGAAGTCCAATCAGTCGCACATCGCTGATTGTCTCTGCACAGCGTTTATGTACTGCTTCAAGTGCACCAGAAGCAAGGGTGTCCACAATTAAAGTCAACAAAAACCTATATAGTCCACAGCTGCAAAGCAGGGCACGCAATCGAATGCGTCGCTAGCTACGAGATGGAGAGCAAGCACCAGAGGCTTCGCAGCTACCACAACGCCCATGAGGCTTGTGCATGGGCAATTAACTGAAGAGCTCCGATGCACAACTTCAGCGGCCAAGACTTTCACGTTGTCGGCCCTACAACTGCTGCTGCCTCCACTGATACTGCGCACCTCAGCAGCTGCTATAGCTGGCCAGCAGCAGCCAGCAACACCAGCTACTGATGAATGGTGAGAGCTTCCGCTGCTAACTACGAAATGCAGGCATGAGATATCAGATTCACGTACAGTACATCACAGCATAGTACAGTAAAATTTTCCTTTGTACATTTCTTACATTCTAATCAATTATGTATACGAGCTTCCATGTCAAGTAAATCAGTCTTTGTGATCATGCCAACAAGACTTCCGCGCTCGCCAATAAATATGTACCGTATGCCCATCTTCTGAAAGAGGCTCGCAACAAGTCGGATACTACTTCCTTTTGCCAGCATAAAAGGCGTCTCATCAATATTCGGCCTTAGACTGAGGGACGAAGTGTGTCCTTGTGAAGACGACAGGTGTGACATGACACTGACAGCAGTGTCGCGAGGAAGATCCGAAGCTTGCTTGAGGACTTCTCGAACGTCGTTATTCGTGATGAACCCCAACAGGAGTTTGTCCTCACGATTAGCCAATATTGGACAGCCCTCATACTTATTGCTGCTCAGTATGTCATACAGACTATTTATCGTTAGATTATCAGATGCGTACAGAACTGATAGTTCCTGCACTGGTGTCATCAGCTGTACAGTGTTGGAGCCAAAGAAGTATTCTTCGTTCTTGTCGAGATATGGATAGCCTTGTGCATCAATCCAGGATTCGTAGACGCCCTGCTTGCCGAAACTGTCCCCGACGAATTTGGACGTCATGACTGCAATCATGATTGGCAAAACATACGTCAGGGCGCCAGTAAGCTCAAACATGATGACGACCAGCGAGATCGTCATGCGAGTGACCCCAGAGAGTGCAGCAGCAGCGCCCACGATGGCGTAGACACCGGGCGTGACGCAGTCTGTCTGCGAGACACAGGACGAGAATATCCAGGCTGTGGGATGGGTCCGATGCCAGTGTTGCACGAGCATACCCAAAGCCCGTCCAAGAGCCGCGCCGACTGTCATCGAAGGTAAGATGACTCCGGCAGGCACTCTTGCGCCAAACGTCCAGGCAGACAGGACGCAGCCCAGCACTGCCGCCGTGAGCAGCAAAAGGACCGACTCAAGGAGATGACCTTCTGTGCACAAGTCCAGCCAGTTGCCTTGACTACACTCTTGCAGCAGATCAGTCAGGACTCTACTTGCGGGGATTCGGGTGAAGACGTTGGGGAAACTGATTACTGCTGTAATCAGGGCCAACATTGCGACCTCTGTGCACGGATAATTCCCCATCCAGCCATGCTTGCGAAAGTCCTGAATCGCACGATTAATCTTGATAAAGTAAGCTCCATAGAGACCACCAATGACACCCAGAAGAGCGAATGGGACCAATTCAAATTTGTGCCAATCGCGATCAAAGACAACTTGATAGAGTACCAATTTGCCTGTTCTGAAAGGATTCATAAATTGCAGAGATACACAAGAGACCATGGCACAGACAAACGACTGCCACATCGAGCGGTCCGGAAAATAGTAGGACATCTGCTCAAGAGCGAACAAGACTCCTCCGATGGGCGAACCGAAGGCCACTGACATGCCAGCCGCGGAAGCGGCCGAGAGTATCTCACGCTTTCGGACCTCGTTCTGTCGCACGGTGGGAAACAACTTTAGAACGACACTGCCACAGCATGCCGCACAGTGGACTAATGGCCCCTCTTTGCCGACCCACAATCCAGATGAAACGGCTAGACTCAGCCCTACGGTCTTGACGACGAGTGTCATCTTCCCAAGAAACTTTTTGATGACGACGCCCGACAAGAGAACCTTGATTTCAGGTATGCCGGAATGACTCGCGTACGGAGCGTACTTGGAAGATAGTAGACTTGCACCGGCAGCCATCGAGGCAGCCAGTATACAGTATAGGAGGTAATTGACAACATATGCCCCGCCTTTCGAATTCGCGTGAACGGTGTAGGACCATGGCTGCCAATCATAACAGATCTGGTCTTCGGTGACACCCCAGCAGCAGAATGCTTTGCTCAGGTAGAAGCTGGATGTGCAATGCCCTTCCTTGATGTCACCAAGGTAAAGACTCACGACATCAATTGTCGCCGCGAGCACGCCAACCAGCGTCCCTGTAACAACGATGATTGCCCATGTTTGCAACTCATCTAGTATCCTGGTGGTTTTGCCATTGACAGTCTGATCTTGTGCCAGCTCGTATTTCCTGGCTCTTTCCTTGGCCGTCTCTTGTATCCAGTCAATACTGGAGAAGTCTTCGTACTTTTCATGCCAAATCTTCTCGTGCTTTGACGTCCTCCTGTGGCTCGTGGTGACGCTTGGTCGTTCATTGTCCGAATCCACTAAAAGTTCATCCAGCGAGTCTACAGACTCGGAATATCGTGCTTCCGGTTCGACAGCGATGTCGGCTTCCTCATGATCGCCATCGTCAAACAATAGCTCTCGCTGGCCCATTTTTCGTGGTAATGTCTATATAGTCAAAGTAGCGGCGAATCGCTCATTTGGTTGCAGTCACAGTCGTACTGGCTCAAATGTCCAGGTATAGGAGGAGTTAGGACATCCGCAGTGTCGCAGGATTGTCATGGTGCGAGACATCATTTACGATTCTCGAGTAGTACTGACGAGGCAGCCTCCGATGCTGACATGGATTCATGTCTGTGCCCACGAGTGCATCTCATATGGTTGTGCGGTTGACTTTCCAGGTTGCCATCTCCAAGTACAGGCGGAGGCTCCGATTTCTGGTTTTGCTCTACAATCGGCGCACACAAGCGCCAACATTGCACCGCCCTGGTCAGCACATCAATTCTCTCCTTGTTACGGACTAGTGTATCTCCGCGACTAGTCTTGATTTGATTTTTGTTGTATCGAAAGCGAGAGTCAATCGAGATGATTGGCCTGAAAGCCACACTCAATGTCATTGACAATTCTGGCGCTCAGATAGTAGAATGTATTCAAGTTCTCAAGGTATGGCAGCTCTGTTTGGCAACTCAGCAGACACTGATGTTATCGGCAGGCCGGCACACACGCGCGTATCGGCGACGAAATAGTCTGTGTCGTGCAGAAAGCGAGGACGATGGGTGTTCAGGTGGGCAATCAACAAGCCGTGCAAAAAGTGAAACGTGGAGACATCAGACATGCCTTGGTCGTTCGCACAAAGAAGGAGGTCAGGCGACCCGATGGACGATACATCAGATTCGACGACAATGCTTGCGTCCTCATCAACAACAAAGGCGAGCCGATCGGGTCGAGAATATTAGGTGTCATGGGCGCAGAACTCAGGACGAAAAAGTACTCGAAAATATTGTCATTGGCGCAACGAGTGGTCTAATTTGTCCCGGGGACGTATGCATTAGATTATGTACAGAGAAGTAGCGGGTATTTGAGCGAGCATCGTGCATCATCATGCCAATCCAGCAATAATGTTATACTGTCAGGACATGGATGCATGTTTTATTGTTCTGCCATGGCATCCTCGTAAATCTTGCCACAATCGCAACACACATAGAACAGCGTCATCTTCGTCTCGGCTTTGCGCTGTTGCGATTGGAAAAAGACTGATTTGTTTGCATGACATCTCGGGCACTCCTTGTCACTCCTGGGCAGAGTCGGGTCTTCCCCAACGTCCTGCGTCACTCCAGCAGTCTCACTGAACCTGTCAGACATCTTACAAAAGGATGAAAAGAGCAGACACTGACCCTTCTTTTGATTGAAGTTCATTTCGAAAGACCAGACTATCTGCTGCAGCTTCAGAGTATTCGCAATTCCGACACGCATAAATCAGCCTTCTGTTCTCTCGGTCTTCCCTAGGATACAAGAGATTGTTGCATTCGATACAATATTGTAGAGTCCTATGCGTATCTGGCTTCTCGTCCAAGTACGCCGATGAATTCATCCTCGAAAGCCTGTAGTCCTTCTTGCTAGCAGCCCGTGATTGTCGAGACGAAGAGTCCAAGAAATATCTTGAATTGTGGAGATCGTGACCGAAATACAGACAATTTCCCGTGCAACACTCTCGTTGTCGTCAAGAAAAAAGCGCCGTAGACCGTCGCCTGGTTTACATCGACATCACGCGACAGGAGCAGACACTGCTGATGTCACGCACAGTACGAATGCGTGCTCACAAGATAAATCTGAATCAGCTATCTGATACTGCCGCTGCTGGAAGGACGTTTGAGACGCTTTTGTGAGTTGTGGAAGACCTCTGTGGCTGGAACCACGTCGGCAAGAAGTGAAAGCCAGATTGTCCCAGCTTGGATGGAAAGTGCGACTTGATTTCGTAGACACAAATTTGGACGCACTGCATAGGCCTGACTATACCGTTCGGTGTCTGGTATTTGGTGTATACAACTTTCAAGGCCTGGGAGCTGTGCAGATATATATTAGAAGCATGTCCGCTAGAACGATCACCCGTTGCTTACGCCACCCTGCCGTCAGGACGACCATCAGGTATGCTTTTTGATGCTGAATTTTGAATGTGATGCTAATTGCTCCTCGGCAGGCATCAGATCAGATGTAACAGCACAACACCCGCCGTCTCGGCCAAGATCGATGACATTGTTTCGCAAATCTCGAAATTGACGCTACTCGAAACGTCGGATTTAATATCGACCCTGAAGACGAGGTTGAATATAACAGAAGTCGCTGCACCGGCGTCTGCCGCACCCGCTGCTGCCCCTGCCGCAGAAGCTGCGAAACCTGTGGAGGCAGTAGAGGAGAAATCAGTCTTCAACCTGAAGCTCGAGTCTTTCGACCCCGCAGCAAAGGCAAAGATTATTCGAGAGGTGAAGGCCATGCTCGGGCTCAACCTGGTGGAGGCCAAGAAGTTTGTCGAGTCTGCGCCAAAGGTCTTGAAGGAAGGCGTCACGAAGGAGGATGCCGACAAAATCAAAAAGGCACTGGAGGCCGCTGGAGGTGTGGTCAAGCTCGAGTAGACTCTTTGTGGCATCATGGTTGATATGGTTGCAACCTTGCATTTTCGTTGAGCGCTTCAAATATGAACAGCATTTCCACATGTCAATGACACAAGATGGTGCTATCGACATGCCCAGTATTGACCTTGACCATATGTACCGTCTTAGACTGTCAGGCTTTGTTTATACAATGCAATTTCCTCGCGCATGACTTCAAAATCGTCGTCGCACAAATCACTAGTCTCCTCCCATGCGTGATTGAATTCATAATCTTCATCGTTCGGCGGCACCACCCACAAGGATTCTCGTAAGCGCTTATGGCGTTCTCTGTCCTCTTCGATCCGTCGGAGGATATCTTCCTTGCCGATGGCGTGAGATATGTTAGTCTTCGCATCCGTGGCGACTGTCACCGGTTCACGAGCAGATAAGTTGGCGTCGAAGGCTTCATGCTCCTCGGCTGATAGGTATGCCTTTTCTGCCATCTTTCGTAGAAACTATGATGACTTAGCGAACAAACTCTTGAGTGTCTGTAGGATGGTCATACCAACCGTGTCTGAGCCACGTTTGCGGTGCCTTGTATACCAGGTGGAGCAACGTGATCGATGATCTGCTTGAGATCTCTCTGTACCATGGTGATATAGGTAGGGCATCTTGAGCGCTTCGCAGCATCACATAGGGTCTCCAGAAAGTAAAGAATATTGACCTTTGCGTTGAACGATGTCTGTCGTGATTAGATCGTTACACGACAATAGCCACGACAATCGTCACGTACTGTTGAAAGTTCTTCCAAGATGCAAGAGAACAGGTCTTCGTCCAGATCTCTGTGGCGAATGGCAAACTGCGCTGTTTTCAGTTGAGATGATTGAGAAGCTTGCAGTCTGCGCAACAAGTCCAGAAATTGTAACCGACCTTTGCAATCAGTGAAAAGAGTTTTATCAGGACTGACCCAAACACATACCCTCAAAGGGGTCCATCTAGCAATCTATCGATGCTCCGAACGAGATCACTTTGTGGTCTGATCAGTAAACAGTGCTCAACGTTCTGCAGGAGAAGTCACTCGATCTTCCTGATCTAAAGGGAGACTTCACTTTTCAGCGAACGGAATTGGCGCTATGTGCTCGTCGATGATCCCGAACTGACTTTGTGACCTTGACTTCGCGGGACCATGCTAGTATGGCAAATAGTAGCATAGAGTACACGGTATGCATGGCGAACTATGTGATCAATTGATCCCCAAGTGCTACGATACCCGTGGAAGTCGCACTGATTGATCAGTAAATGCACGTGATGCACCCTTCTAATGATCTTAAGCATGATCATGATCAATCCTTGCTAGTCAGTATCGTATTTCGTTGCTTTCATACAGCAGCTGCTGTCTATGACATGTACAGGGACAAGACTTATCTGTAATAGAATTGAGCAAATGCGGGCAATTTCTGGATAAAATCCCTGCAGTCCTCCACAAGAATCATGACTACAACATTTGTACACTACATATGATATGCTTATGCTTTTCATTTTGCCATGCGCTATGAGATACCACCAATTTTATCGTCCTTGACGAGCAGATGCCTTCCGTAACTTCTTTGTACCTTCTCTACGCTTTCGCTTCCAATCTCTCGTGACCTCGGCTCGAGATGCCTCCCACTCAGTTTTTATGGTTTCAGTGTTCAAGATGTCTTGAAAAAGACCACTCTGCGTGCTCCAGAACGAGCCTGGTCCATCAGAGAGCAAGAGTGGGAATACGCCAGTATTGGCTGGCAGGCCCGATATGTTGAATCCTCTATCTTTTGCCAATGCCGTGTAATTTGCGTTACCCTCGAGATCGTCTTCATACACTTCCGGAATATTGCTGCGATTGAGTCTATCGGGATGAATGTCTTGAACGTCTTGCACGACTGAAGTGCTCTGTTGTACACCTTCGTCCTCCTCAATATCGGAGAATTCGTTATCTGCAAATAGACTGAATTTGGCTTCGTCAATTGCCTTGCGCGGCTTGAAGATCGAGGTCAGGTCTTCGGTATTGAAGACGTCAGGACCAGGCTTCAGCAAAGAGGGTAATGGCTCGTCGTCGCTCGTTCCTTCCTCAGCCTCTATGAACGGCTGCGTCGCGTTGCCTGCGTCGTGAACATTACTTGGGCTTGTGGTGACATCGATATCCATTTTTTGTGCTTCAAATCCGATTTCCGATTCAGAGTCCGATATAGGTGCAGTAGGATCAAATCGCGTTACAATGTCAAGCTTGTCTCGAAGCTTACGTTTCTCCTTTCTTGCTATTTCAGCTGTTTCGACTGCCTCGCTGTCCTTGAACATCTCACCGAGCAGATTCATACCCAATGATCGCTCCTTCATTAATTGTTCGTTCAACTCCGTCTCATCAATTTCGGACACTTCTGGTTTATTGCCGCCGACCAGGTAGTCTGGTTGTGCAGAGGAAGCCACGGTATATGGGCTCTGCTCATCAAGCTGCTCACCCTCGTCCTCTGATCCCCATATCTCCACTCGTTCTCCATTCCTATCCTCTACAGGCTTCCGCTTCTTCCATATTTCCACATCCTGCATCACTCGTCCACGTCGATCAAGCCATTCTTCCTCTTCATCATCGTAGTAATACGGCAACTGTTCGGGCCGCCATGGAGCAGTGCCCCATAGCTTGCTCAAAGCATCAGGATTCCGAACCAGTTTGTCTCCTGTCTCGGTCTTCAAAATCGCTATAGCTCGTCCATAACGAGCCTTGATCCAGCCTTGCTTTCTAGACTTTTGCGTGATGCTACTATCCCTGACGATTTCTCCTCGCTTTACCCGCTTAGATTCTATGGCTGATATAGTGCCAGCTGGCGGACGTTTACGAGGATTGGGTACGCTCGGCTGAGGTCGGCGCTCATCTTGAATCTTCTTTGTGATCCAGTCCTGTCTGGCCTCTTCGATACGCAGCTTAGATCCTCTGAGCACTGTGCCGGACAACTTTTTGAGTCGAGCCCACTGAGCCGGGCTGATTGCTACAGTGCAGTGTCCGAAGATTCGCCCAATGCTCGCGTTCTTGTGGTTCAAAACGAGCTCGTCCTCCAGCGTTCCATAGTTTTCCAACCTTTTGCGAAGCTCGTCTCTGGTAAGTCCCTCGGCAATCCCGGAGATGAAGAGTCTCTTTCGTTCGACTGAGACGATCTCTTCGCCCTCTGCCATGTACCTGTAGCCTAGCACAAGACAGCCGCGACAAATCTGCTGGTCATCGAATACCTTTTCTAGAACACATTTTTATGGCTGAAAGTCTAAATCTGATCGTACCGATCGTGTTGGCAATCGATGTCTCCACTGTGAGATGATGCGCTTCTGCTCTGTTTTCCTGACAACCATGCAGCAACATTTTATTTCTTCATTTCGAGGTCTCTTGCTACGATGCAAGCATAGCGACGAATTGTTGAAGATGGCGCCGACGGCTCGAGCATCCAAGAGGAAGGCATCCGAGAGCCCTGTAACTTCACCAAAGATAGTTCGTGCTGGCCGCAAACCACGAGAAAGTGCCGCACAAGTGGTAGCACCAACGAAACAAAGAGTGTCGGCCATCCCGAAACCAGAGCTCAACAGACTAGAGGTCAGCTTGAAAGACCGACCGGTACTTGACACCTATGTCTTCGGTACAGGATCCATGTGTGAATTGGGCCTTGGTCCAGACTCTAAGAACAAGATTGTCAAGCGACCTCGACTTAATCCATATCTGGCGAAACTGGATGTCGTGGATGTAGCAGTGGGAGGTATGCATGCGGCTGCACTGACAAAAGATGGACGTATCTACACATGGGGTGTGAATGATCAGGGAGCATTGGGCAGAGATACAACTTGGGACGGCGGCGTCGTTGACGCAGACGCAGGAGAGGACTCTGATAGTGAGGCTGAGGTTCTCAATCCCAAAGAGTCCACGCCGACAGCGGTGGAGCATGCTCAATCATTCGTGAAAGTGGCAGCGAGCGATTCTTTGACCGTTGCGATCGACGCGGACGGACATATCTGGGCATGGGGCACGTTCCGTTGTTCAGACGGCATATTGGGATTCAACTCGGCCTCGAAAGTCGCGAATCGACCACAACGTCTGGTGCTGAAGGAGAGATTTGTCGACTTGGCTTGCGGCACGGACCACGTCCTGGCGCTGAGTGCCTCGGGCAAGGTGTTCGCTTGGGGTAATGGTCAGCAATTCCAGCTCGGCAGACGGGTCGTGGAGAGGACCCGCCTGAATGGTCTCGTACCACGCGAATTTGGCCTCAAAAAGATCGTCTCCATCGGTTGCGGCTCATACCATTCCTTTGCGAAAGATACGGAAGGTCGAATCTTTGCTTGGGGTTTGAATCAATTCGGTCAGTGCGGCGTGACCATTGAGGAACTGGGCGAGGATGGAGCTGTCGTCGCAGTCCCGGCGCTGGTGGAGGCCCTATCGGGACTGGACATTGCCTTGATCACCGGGGGAGAGCACCACTCCATTGCCATCACAACAGACGGCCAGGTTTACGTGTGGGGTCGCCTCGATGCGTGTCAATTGGGACTGGACCGCTCGTCGCTGCCTGAATCAGCAGTGGCCGACGCCAGTGGGAAACCGCGCTACATTCCCGCCCCGACCCTGCTCACGCTCCCCTCGAATGACGACGACGACGACGACGGCGACGACGGGAGAGACAGCGTCAGGGCGCGCACCGTCGCCGCCGGCACGCACCACAATATCCTCGTGGACCGGGACGGCAAGGCGTGGTCTTGGGGATTCGGCGAGTCCTATCAAGTCGGCCAGGGTCCACCGGGCGAGGACATTGAGCGGCCCACGAGGATAGAGAATACCGCCACGCAGGGCAAGAAGATGGTCCTCGCCGGTGCCGGTGGACAGTTTAGTCTCATCTGTGCCTTGCGCGAACAATCGAGTACTGGTACCACCAACGAAGCTGCAGAAGCAATTGCGGTGAACGGTCAGACTAATGGCGCTGCAAAACATCAATCGTAAAATGGACGACCCTAATGTCGTTGTACTCTTAGATAAAATTTCATCATCATCATTATCACTAGTATTGCTTTCATCATGAAGATGGTCGTCGTCGCGACTAGCAATAGCAGGAAACGAAATCAGCAAAATTGGTCATGTGAGTGAATCGATGCTATTATATACACAAAAATTTGTCTATGATTTGCTGCAGTGGAGGAATTGCAGACGATATAATAGGGTGAACGAAGGGACAGACTCGGTCATGGGGAGGCGGGAAACGTCCTGATATTGCGCACCTCATCGACCGATGTGGCAGCACTGAATGATTGTGCGCGGCCAGAGAATTCAGGCAACCGCCCATCCTTGATCAAGTCACCCAACACTTGAGGCCCCGACGCGGCGGCGACGAGACCGAGAAAGGGCGGGGAGGGAGCGAGTGGTCGGGTGAGGTATTCCGGGTGGTACTGTACCCCGACGTAGTAAGGGTGTTGATGGGGTCTGAGTTCAAAGATTTCCATGCGCAAGCCAGACTCGTCTTTGCCCACGAACGGCAGGCCCGCGGCCTCGATGCGGGCCACCCACTCCGGGTTGATTTCGTAGCGGTGTCGGTGACGTTCCTGAACCACACTCGCGCCGTCGTAGAGTCGGCGGATGGTCGACCACTCCGTGTCTGGTTGCATGTGTGTCCCCCTCAACCCTAGTCTCATCGTGCCACCCATCGTCGCCTTGTCGATTTCCGGCATAAAGACCACCAGCGGGTTCGCCGTGTCCTCCTTCAGTTCCGCCGAGTGCGCGTCCGACACGCCCATCACGTTGCGCGCAAACTCAATCACCGCAATCTGCAGACCCAGGCAGACTCCCAGGTACGGAATCTTGTTTTCACGAGCCCATTTCGCCGCCGCAATCATGCCTTCCGTCCCACGCGTGCCAAAGCCGCCGGGGACGAGGACGCCATCCGCACTGCACAGCGCGTGCCATGCCCGGTGATATGCCTTTGGATTCTCCGAGATCGCCTCGGGCTCCAAGTCGGATGCGTCCACCCATTCGAGTATCAGTTTGCGATTGCATGCGAGCGCCGCGTGCTCCAGTGACTTCACGACCGAGATGTAGCTGTCCTGCACTTTCGTATATTTCCCAACAAGGACGATGCTCACTTTATCGAAGAGTCGGTCATGGGCAATCGTGAGGCCTTGCCATCTATTCCACAATCGTTGACCTTTTGTCTGTTGCGCCTCCGAGACGGTAATCTTGTCCAGGCACAGACGCTTCGTCAGTGACTTGACAAGCTTCTGGTCTTCCAGTAGCAGGGGCACGTGATATGTCGATGCGACATCGTGTACTGCCCAGACCTGGTCCGGACCGACGTGACAAAACATGCCAATCTTCTCCACGGCGCCGCGTTCGAGCTTCTGAGGACATCTACAGGCAATAAAGTCCGGCGTCAGACCGAGACCCCTCAAGTCTCTGATGGCCGCCTGCGTTGGCTTCGTCTTTTGTTCACCGGACACGACGGGCACCAAGGAGACGTGAATTAGCGCGAAATTCTCGTGGCCGACTCTGAACTGAAATTGTCGCAGGGCTTCCACGAATGGTGCCGACTCGATATCTCCAACAGTTCCGCCAAGCTCGATTATGCAGACATCAGGCTCCTCACCAGTCTCATCGATCGGGATCTGTGCCACGCGTTCAATCCAGTCTTGAATGGCATTGGTGATGTGCGGCACGACCTGCACGGTCTTGCCAAGGTAATCGCCCTTCCGTTCCCGCTCAATCACCTGTTTGTAAATCTTTCCCGTGGTGATGTTGTTTTCCCGCGTCAGTGTCACGTTGAGGTAGCGCTCGTAGTTGCCCAGATCGAGATCGACCTCGCCGCCGTCATCAAGCACATAGACCTCTCCGTGCTCGATGGGCGACATTGTTCCGGCATCGATGTTCATGTACGGGTCAATCTTGATGGACGTGACCTTGAGCCCGAGCGTCTTGAGAAGCAGTCCCGTGCTCGATGCGATGACTCCCTTCCCAATACCCGAGATGACACCACCAGAGACCGCGACATATCGCATCCTGACTGTTGTTTCGCAGGAAAAGACGAGACTAGAATTGTGTTGCCCGGCAAGGTCGTTCCCGTGACTGCTGCGAGGTTATAGCAATATCTTATACTTCGACCGTCGATCACGTATGTCTTGAAGAACTCTCCGAGCTGATGCAAACACGAAAGAATCGGCTCGGCGCGACTCTAGCAGTAGATATCGAAAGAGCAGGTTACTGTTGAGATCCCAGCTCTACTTTTGGCAGCTAGGAAAAAGTTTGGAGGCTGAAGAAGTGGACAAGCCACCCGTGCCGCAACGGCAGCCACATCCCGTCTCCCGTCCTTCAGGATGATGGTCGTTGCAGGTGTCTGCTGGCCAATTGCATGTCTTGGTCATGTACTTGTGCTACTGCTATTGCTCGACGAACTATTACAACCATGCTGACTCTACAAAGATAAAAGGTCAGCCGCTGTACCTCATGAGATAGTGTTCAGGACCGAGACATGCCTGTTCGCCGAGTGCAATAGCATCTTGAAAATTCATCGCATTCGCGTGGCGCTAGATTCAATAACAATCATGAGTCATGAAAAAGCTCAATTCGTCGTAATAAGCCAATGCGTGCCTGCCGCCTCAGTGAAACCAGACTCCGGCAATGATGGCCATGGCGAGGACCCACATCATCTTGGAAGTGTTGTCGTCCCCTTGAAAATCGGTCGGAGCCGTGAATCCCCCATTGTTGAGTATCTGCATGCCACAAAGAGTTGTGATGCCTGCACTGAAAATGACGACCGGATGTGTATTTCCAAACATCGTGTTGGAAGATTGTGCATGCGCGCTGGAGTATATATTTGTAGGTTTGCGTGGCATCTGTCGTGCCCGGCCCACAGGACGAGCGGGCATCTCTCCAGTCTGCACTGAAGGTAGGGTGGGCGGGTATATGTGCGGAACGAGCCACTGATCCAGCAAGTTCTTTGGCTTCGGCTGCGATTCCGTAGAAAGGGTGCGAAGCCTGCTAGTGTTGTTGGCGGCGGCGGTATTGTTACTGTCGACCGCACTCGACTCGCCTCTGCCATAGATGGGAGTGAGCGATGACAAATCGCAGCCAGACTTGCACACTGGACAAGTCGGAAAGTTGACCTGTTCAGGCAGGGTCATCCAGCGGTAGAGGCATGACCAGCAATGCAGGTGTCCGCAACTGGTGACGACGGCATTCTCAGCGATGTCGAAGCATATATTGCATGCGTAATTCTCAATCTTGGCGTCGTTCGTCCTATCAATTTGTCGCTTTTCATACTCGCGAATGAACAGTGCCTGCGTCTCTGCTGCCGCCTGCGCCCTTGCTATACTGGTCGTCGCTGGCATCATGTGAAAATTTGGACTAGATAAGGAATGTCGCAGGGATGAACGAGGATTCTCAATGTCGGTCGTCATGTCCGCTAAAGTCCCCCTCTCAAGTGACGTAGTGGCTAGTATTTGTCACCACCAGTGCGAGTTGTTTACGTTGATATTCAAGGCGCAAAAATGCAACCTTGAATTGAACAAGGAGCGCTGTCAATGTACTCTGCAAGAAAGTGTATACGAGCGCCGAGAAGCGCTTGCTGTGACTACGACGATGAAGTGGGATGTGCTAGCGGCGCAGTTGATCTGGTTCGAATGGAGGAGATGACCCGATCGATCGATCGAGGGAGAGCGCGTCCACGGGATTGAAGGACGGAAGCCAGAAAAGCACCGGCGCCGGCTGCCCGGCACATGGCGCAATCCCGTGTCCTGCGTACTGCTCGGGTCTTCACGTGCCAAATTGATCTCTCGCCTGCAGCTGCCTGCACATTGCGCATACCGTAGCTCGTATGGGTAGGTACCGGTAGGTCGTGGTAGGTCCTGCAGGTAGGTACCGGTAAGGTACTCTACGCGGGTGTTTGTCCAGCTGGTGATCGATGGCCAGTACACTGTAGGCTGTAGAATGGTCTTTTGGGACTTGCTTGCTTCTTGCCTTTCTGCATGCTTTCTACCTATAGCTACATTCCATGGCGTCCGTTATCTCAATTTTCCCTTATATGTTATATAACTTAAAGCTCTGACACCAGCCAACCATAGCTCTGAGCAGTCCAAGTTTATCTCAACATCAACCCTCCTCTATTTTGTTCTACTTCATTGTGTGTAGCCGATTGGTGCTCCTGGTTTTGTCTCCCATCAATTACTTGCAAACTTCGCCTTACCCAGGTCAAAGGGAATGTACTTGTACTTGATCATGTGTTGGATCTGCCGACGCATCGTGAGGAAGAAGAGGACGCAGAAGTACATGAGTAGTATTGGCCCTATCGTTCATCAGCCATGTAGTCCTTCCAACCCGTTGACCGTCTAGACTTACAGAAGACTGGGATATCGAATATCGGTATAAATGCCATCAAAAACGCTATGGCAGTCGCTCGTGTAGCCTGGTGCCAAAACTTGAATTCCGGTAATCTTGGTCAAATTAGATTGTGGACGTGCTTGATTCACACGGACTTGCTTACCTCCGGATGAAAGGCTTAAACTCATCGTCCGAGCGTGTCGGGAGTGCACTTCTACCACTCTCGGCATCGTCGTCAGCAATCTCCTGCTCCAGCGACGGATCGAATTTCGGCGTGAGAAAGGCCAAGAACATGTTGAGTAGGTAGATGCCCAGTCCGTAAGCAATGATATACCAACCCTGCGCCAACACGATCCTGACAAAGAACAAGAGTACCAGGACGGCAGTCGCGCTCCATCTTATCGCGAAATGCGGCACAGACTGGTCGAGATAGGTCTGGTATATTTGGGAGAATCGAAAGATGTACTGATTATATCGCTCGACGATCGCATTCCTCTCTGCATCAGCCGCGTCCATCTTGACGACGATAAACAGGTCAACGAGCACGTAAGCGTGCCTATCTTCTGACCGCTAGAGCTCAATCTGAGTCGAGGCTGCGAGACGCAGACACGACAGCTTCGCGATGTGGTTGTTGCAGCTGGCTGCACAACCTTGAGAGGCCACCCTGGCGTGGTAATTCGTGGCTGCCGCCGTTCTAAACTGAAATTGGAATGTGCGGCTTGGACAAATTCGACGGGCTCACATCGCTAAAATACAAATTCAACTGGTACGTGAAGAAGTATAGTAAGGAAAACACGAGCAGCAACGTCTCAATTGGCAATGCATGTCCAAGGAGACGAATACTCAAGCACGAGTGAATTTTGAAGAGTCTTGGCAATCATGTGCGAATGCTCGGAATTGGTATATGTGACAAGCGTTTCTACCAAGAAACGCCAAATATATGATACAGGAAACCAAGTGGACGGAGATCCTCCACTATTCATTAATCGTGCATATCCCGTAGTAGCCATCGAAACTGATCTCAAGCACGTCTGATGCGATAAGCATGTTTGGCCATTGAATCTACCGTTGTTTCATGAGTTTGCCGGGCTCGTGGATGGCGAAATCATGTTTGCAATGCTCATCATACGACTCGCGGGATTTGGTGGAGCCTCCTCGAGCTTTATACGTTTTGGCGCCTGCATGCCGTTTGATGCTGGCCCGATATGGGACTCTTCGCCGCGAATGTCAGACGACTCCGTCACCAGATCCGGGTGTTTCTTGCTTGCTCGAGGCTTCCTTGTCTTCCTCTCCTCTGCCGAACCGGCCTCGACATGAACAGGATCCGGGATCTTCTCCACATGTTGCTCCAGAAAGTCAAACATCGTGTTGCCCTTGATGGCCATTTTGAGATGTCCAGGCACGACCCGCTTGTGGCCGGTCTCGACAGTATGACGCGATGCTTCCTGGATGAGTGATGCCATGAATAGTTCGACAGCCTTCGAGATTATCACGGGTACGACCTGCGCAACCTTGCCGACGTCCTCGTCAGCCTGCATGATCTTCTTGATGCGAGCGACTGGGAACCTCGATTTCCATGGCGTATCGGGATTACCATCATCCTCGCTCTTTATCTTGGCTTGCCTAGGTGGCATTGATGGCCTGGAAGGCCAATCTCGAGTGCTCTAAGATGGCAACATTCCTCGTCCACAAGGAGGGGGGATGGTGGACCTTATATATTCCTGACCAGAAGAATTAGCAGCGCAAGAAGAATTCAGCAGCGCAAACATCAGCGCGGGCGCGGAGAGACGGGCACAAGGTCAGCACGTGTTGTCAAAATTTTCTGCAAGGTTAAAGTGAAGCGCTGCAGACACAGACAACATTGCTACCTATTAATGCTCGAGCTTCCGCGGATTTGCCGGCGAGCGTCTCTTCAGCTGCTGACCGCTGCTGATCATGATCACAACTCAGTCGTCTGCCTGCGCGTCTGGACAAGTGCGAGCTAGTCTGAATGCATATGATCTCGAGCCTTCGAGCTACGTATACAGTCGTCTTAAGCTTGCATACGTGTCAATGACTCTCTTGAGCAAGATTATGTCTGTGGCCTGAGACAAACACTATAAGTGCAAAGCACGTCATATAATCGCTCAATCAAAGTTGGTGCCATAGGTATCTGCGATTGGTGGTGCAGTCATTACTCAGCCACAACTCTCCGAGCTCTAACTCCACGATGTGCCGGCGACATTGAATACTTGTAGCTGCTAGAGATGAATTGGCTACTGCAGGCCAGTAATATCATAATACCTTTATTCTTCAATTTCCGTACCTCAACGAGGCACCTGTCACGTCAAGCAGGCGTACCCTAGACAGCATATCCTTTTGACATTAAATTTTGTTCTCATCGGCCTGGCTAGAAATATAGAGTGCAAGAGTGTCGGGGATGAGTTTTAAGACGGAGTACATGGTCTCAATGACCTGCCAGGGCTGCGTGGACAGCATCACGAAGGCCCTGGCCACGGTGCCGGGCATCGAGCGCTACGAAGTCAATCTATCCACCAAGACGGTGCTCGTGGAAGGCACCGCGAGTCCCGCTCGCACGGCACAGACATTACAGGACCTCGGTCGCACCGCCATCGTCCGCGGTCTCGGTGGTAACCAGGACGGCAGCGGTGCAGCGGTCTGTATTCTCGAAAAGCACGACGACCCGCATCTCGGCGACTCCAACATGAACGTCTTTGGACTCGCCCGCTTCGTCGAGGCCTCCGACGCACTCACGCTCTGCGACGTGACTGTGCGCGGCTTGCCCCAAGGCAGGTACGAAGCGCACATCTACACCACCGGCGACGTCAGGAACGGCATGCACACCGCCGGCGCACCGTGGGACCGTGGGCACCTCGGAGGGATCGACGTGAATGGTCACGGCACGGGCCAGGTCCTGCTCGAGAAGCGCAACGTGCGCATATGGGAGATTATTGGGCGTGCACTGGTGCTCAAGATGAAGGATGAAAAGACGGAGAACGTCGCTGGCGTGATTGCCAGGAGCGCCGGTCTCTGGGAGAACCAAAAGACCGTATGTACGTGCTCCGGTCAGAACGTCTGGGATGAGCGACAGGAGATGCTCAAGTCGGCATCGACACTGTAGAACAATATTGTACAATATCCATAAACTTCCCTTCAATTTTACATCATTATACAACGGCCAGATCCCCGAGCGTCATATTTCGGGTCTGTTTTCATGTCTTGCAGCAGTTTTTGTGCATGATCAGCTACTTCACCGCCACTCTCGGCAGCTTGTTTATACCACTTTTCGGCTTCCGCAAAGTTGTTCTCTTCTCTATGTATCGATGCCAAGTTCATCTGGCTAATTTGCAGTCCTTTTGCAGCCGCGAGCTCCAGATACTCTTTTGCAAGCGCTTTCTGACCAATTTTCCTATAATGCTCGCCAAGATTGTGAGCTGCCACTTCGTTCCCACTGCCAGCCGACTTTTGTAGGTACTGTAATTTCTCTGCTTCGTTCTTTGTGAATGTGGACATCATGAACTGTGCATTAGGCTCCCCTGCATTAGCAGCCTTCTTGAATGCTGCTTCAGACTGTCGATTGTGACCTTGCAACCTCAAAATCCTTCCGAGCTTCGTATAAGCTTCCGCAACTCCTTGCTCTCCAGCCAGCCGATATGCTTTCATTGCGGGGGAAGTCTCTCCAAGGCTGTAAAGTTCATTTCCCAGCAAATAATTAGCCTTTCCAACCTTCTGCTTGGCATGCCTGGTCAAGATACTCATCGCCTCCTTCTTCTCCTCCGCAGAAGTCGAAGGAGATCGTAAGGTCTCTTCACACCAAAACAGAGCTGCTGCCTGATCACCTCTGATAGCTGCGGCATAGCATAACTGACGTGCCAGTGATGATCGAGTCTTGCTCAGCGACTGATCAGAAAGTCGAGGTGCTCTTCTCATGATTTTTGAGATGACGAAGAGATCGCTGCCGCTTGTCTGAGTCTCTGCTGTTCTGTCTCAGTCGTCTATCCTCCTCGTATATCGTTGACTCACGGTGCTTCGTCGATAAGGTCTGTGGTAGTTGCAATATCTCCTCATAAGGAAGTGAAATGACTTTATCTCTGGATAAGGCCGAGTCATAGATGGCTCTAGGACCAAAGATCGCCTCGAGATGATCCTTAGTCAGGCCTGGTGATTGTTGTCTGGTGCTCGATTAGTTTCTGTATGCTTGCGATTCCAGTATGTCGTACAATGTATTTGTTGATAGCCTGGCTTGTGGACGTCTGATGTGCCGTATGGCCCTCGTACTTCTCTTACCACGATGCATCACGAACACAAACACCTGTCGCGAGAGACTCGCTTGTTGTGAATACCTAATCAGCAACTTGATGCGTAGTTAGAAACGATCACGGATCATTCTTCAGCATACTGACACGCCTGCACACGGCTGCAATTGTCAAGCCAAACAGACACGACTTTGGCCGAGCGCGATACTATACTTGGCTCATCCCGCTGCATTCGCAACATAAAAAGTGCCATCAGAACTTGCTAGTATGATAGCAGGACACTGTGTTCATGACTGTCCAGGCACTCACAAGATCTGATCATGAATGCAATTCAAGGCTGATCCACTCCACCACCAAGATTTAGGTGGCTTCTGAAAAGTACGAGAAGTACGACGCGCCACAAGATCAGAGAAAGTCAGTTGTAATCTTTCTACTGAAGATGCATGGAGGAATGGAATCGTTCAGGTACTCCAAGGCACTACATAGCATCGTTCTTGGACAGTTTATAGTATCTACCGAATAGCTCTTCGTATACTGCAAAGCATGGTATCGACCCGACATAGCATGGCAGCCGATGAACCGCTGATGTCGCTCGAGACTATGACACCTCCAGGAGCCTACCCAAGATCTCCCTCACCGAAGAAGCGACGTCTGAGTGTTGAGACATCTCCGGAACAGACCTTTGTGGATGCTCGAGCGACTCCGTTCTCGAAAAGAGAGAGAAGATCGTCCGTTTCGACCCCGATCCAGCCCAATAAGACGCACAAGACTACACAAGTACAGGGAAATGTCAAGACATCTGGTGCTGTCTACGGAACGGCACAAAGCACGATGACCGAGGAAGATGAAGAGAAAGACAGTTCTGATGATGAAGCGCCTGAGGCTATATCGAATGCCAACACAGCACAGACAGCTAAATTGTCCGAGACCCTGCGACGCGAAGCATTACAGAAACAAGCAGTCGAGGCACGAGAGAAGCGCCGCACAAGAGACATGAAGTTGCGTGCACAAAAGGACGCAGCGAAAGGAGAGACGCAAGTGAGTGCACCAAAAGATGTCGCAACTACGACAGAAGCTGCCAGAGAAGGGCAAACAACTGAGGATGTAATTGAGGATGATGACGATTTCTCACCCACGCAAGATATCGACATCAAGGACACAATTAAGATTAGAAAGCCACAGCTACCACGATTGCTTCCAGATGAGATCCTTAATGCACCACAATTGCCTTCTTCACTCGACAAGACAAGTGATCGTTCCCGGCCGTCCGAGGTAGAGCCCTCGAAGCACACGAGGTTTGAGGCGAAGAAGGAAGTGACCACACTGAAGAAAGGGTCATTGACCGTACAATTACTCAAGCGTCAGCGAAAAGACCTTGCCCCGAAACAAAGCGCATCAGTCGCCAATACCAAGAACCAGTGGCTGTACCAAAGGGGACAGCATAGCAGTAATCGCAGACCTATCAGCAAGCCATTGGCATGAAGCATCCAGCATTTGCGTATTTATAGCATGAGCGTGTATGGTAATGCATGAAGCCAATTACAGTTGGGCTGTGTAGCGCCTGCACAAAATTCATTCGTTGTTAATGAAAGTGCCAGGCGCTTTGTCAACTTTCGTGTCTGTGATCGCTTTGTCGCCTTGCATTGCCTACCATCCGGCTCGGCGTGTCCCTTGCGTGTCAAGCAATGCGCCGTCGAGGTAGAAGACGACAAGCGCTGTATTGCAGACTTATTCCACAAGCATACACTACTCTATTGCATTACTGACCTAAGATAGACCAAGTAAACGAGCATGTCACTCCGATTTGTTGTGCTTGATTGTCTGTTGTGGGAGATTCAGAATTGCTTTGTTGCGATTGACTGCAATGAGAATCTTGGATAGCACGTAAAAGAATCCAAGTACGATTGTCCCCAACGTGACGGCTGTGGTTGTCTGCATTACAGCAGCATCTGCCACGGCAGCACTGACATGTAGTCCAGTAGGGCCGTCATTGAGAAGGAACTCGAAGGCTTTATCATCTCCAAGCACTTTTTGTTTGATTGTGAATGAGTCCCAAGGATTGTCCGAGAATGCAGGATCTGGTCGCGAACAAGCGGCAAACACTTCGGGGCTACGCAGTTCAGTAATTCGATCACTACCACCAATCACTGGCCCGAAATATCGTGCATGGAAAGGCACACTGACTGTAGAAGAGTCGTTGCTTTTCCCGAGTTCGAGATACAGAATCGATCCCATAGGATTAATCTGCCACACCGGATTTTCCAAGTCTTGCTCGCCAAAGACCTGGAATCCGGCCGGAAAGAGCTCTGCTAGTTCATAAACATCAAAGAAGTATCCTTTTGGCAAGTGATACTCTGCGTATAATGAGCATCCTAAATTTTCTTTTCGTGGCTGCCGTGTTACTCGTTCCAAGGCTGTGACAAAGGACAAATGCGAACCTGTGCCTACGATGCTACTCTTGTATGATCCGTGTGGCTTGGCAATATGGGACTCGAGTCTCTTGTCAAAAAAGATCATGAAAGGACCTAGGAGATCAGGCTCTTGCGATAGGGAAGTACATCACAACTTACTCATGTCCTTCCCAGGCAAGAATGCCGAGATACCTTTGTATTCAGCATCTTGCAAATGTCTTCTCTGTCTCTGCACTATTCCAACTTCTGTCTTGTCTTTGCCGATCTTGGTCAAGGACACCTCGGACGGAAGTTGGCATACGGTCCTTAGTTGAGTCTTTGCTTCCGCAGTGTCAATGGTCAATTCAACCATGGCTGAATTCTCCCACCAAGGCCCTGCCACAGGAAAGGTATCCATGAGGAACTCTTTAAAGGCATGGGACGGCCAGCCCATGTGTAAGACTTGTGTTCCACGGACATCGACAAATTCAGAGAGCGCATCGGATTCATGCATTCTCAAATACAAAAGCCTCCTTAGGAGTGTGAACATTCGGGCATTGCTCCCGGGCACTGCCAAGGCGTCTTGGTGAAGTTCGACTGTGAGACCAAGCGTCAGATCTGACAAGAATAAATCACCTGTGTCTGTGGACGATCGAGCTGTAATTCGCAGGAAGTCTGTGCCTTGCATCAAGTTTTGTAGTCCGGATTCTAGGTATCGTATCATGTTAGTTTCCAGGTAGCCAGAAATGCCTCTTAATTTGAGATCTCCATCCTCAAACCTCCATTTTGAATCGAGATGCTCAACATCCTCGCTGGTTTCAATGGTATAGCGGACGCCTGGCGCTCTCATACTTGTGTTGCAGAGTGCGGCTCCCACGAGTTGCGCTTCAGGCTTGCTTTGCGTCTGGGATCTCACACAAGTCCGTAGCTCCCAAGGACCGCAGAAGCACTGATAGACAACCGAGTCATCTTACAAGACCCACGAAAAAAGTCAACAGTAGTGCTTGACTTAGCATACAGGCGGATGTTGTGTGCAAGTGCAGCTGGTTGTTGTGTAGTCTGTAGTATATGGACGTGATCACAACGCAGCAGAACTGATCAGCTCCCGAATCTCGTTCTGAGACGCGGATCCGATCGTCGGTTGAACCCCACACACTCACTTTTCGCTTCTGCCTGTACTTTTGCTTTCTTGGCCATGGCACAGTACAGAAACGAGGTCATTCTTGCGAAGGGCAACTTGTTATCTTAGTGGCAGGGTGCGAAAGATATGAGGAGATCTTCCACCACGAATAAGGAGCCTTTGCTCATCCGAGCAGCTCGTGGAGAACATGTTGAGCGACCTCCTATGTGGGTCATGCGCCAAGCAGGAAGATATCTGCCTGAATATCACAAGGAGAAGGGCTCTCTGGACTTCTTTCAGACATGTCGTGACCCGGAAGTCGCTTCGAATCTCACTGTACAGCCGGTTGACAGATACGAGGGATTGATTGATGCTGCAATCATATTTTCCGACATCCTGGTTATCCCACAGGCGCTCGGCATGGAAGTGAAGATGATTGACAAGGTTGGACCTTCGTTTCCAGATCCCATCAAGACACCAGAAGATCTTAAGAAGCTCCGGAGTCTTGAGGAGATCAACGAAGACTTGGTTCAGCAGGAACTCGGATATGTCTTTGAGGCAATCAAAGCGACAAAGAAGAAATTGGACAACAGAGTGCCCCTAATTGGATTCTGTGGTGCACCATGGACTCTAGCGGCATACATGATTGATCGCGGCGGCTCGAAAACCTTTCACAAACCCATCAGCTTCATGCGCTTACATCCTGAAGCCAGCCACGATCTTCTGAAGCGGTGTACAGCTGTGGCTATTCCATATCTCATCAAGCAGGTAGAGGCAGGGGCTCAATTACTCCAAATCTTTGACAGCTGGGCGGGCGAGCTAGACAAGTCTGCATTCATGACATTCGCCATGCCATATCTCAAGCAGATTGCGAAAGGAGTCGACGAAGGCCTGGACAAGAAGGGCATTAAGCGTGTACCGAAAACTGTCTTTGCCAAGGGCGCTTGGTTCGCACTGGATGAATTGTGCGACGCTGGATACGAAGTAGTCGGACTCGACTGGACGCACGACCCGGCAGAGGCCGTCAAAGTGGCACGCGGTCGAGTCACGCTGCAGGGCAACATGAACCCGGCCTGGTTGATTGCCGGCAAGAAGGTCATTACGCAAGAGGTGCAGAGGATGATACTTGGCTTTGGTGGTGGCAAGCAGCGGTACATCATCAACCTGGGACACGGAATGTAAGTCGGCTCGCATTCCACTAATCAGACTCCACTTAAACTCACCAATGATAGATTTCCGGAGGTCGACCCTGATGATTTGAAGCATTTCTTCGAGGAGTGTCACCGCTTTGGTGGTGTGGAGGAGAATCACGAATTTTGAGAAACATATCCATCTTTCCTCATCATCATATCATTCATAAAATAATGTAGTCGCTCTAATGATGCACAAGGAAAAAAATCAACTGAAAAAGCCTACCCCAATGCTCGCCAAATGCAAGCTAAAGCAATCGCTCGCCCTCGTCCAATTCGCTCCACAATTGCTGACTGGGTTCCTCGTCGGGTTCGTAGAAGACTGTGCCCTTGAGACTTTCCGGGAGATACTCTTGATCGACAGCCTCGCCATCGGGGACGTCCGGATTATACTGATACCCCTTGCCGTACCCCAACTCGCGCATGAGCCCCGTGGGTGCGTTCCTGATGTGCAGTGGGATACTGGCGATTGCGGCGCCGTCCTGTTTCCTGAGCAGGGCCTTGACGCGCTTGTAGGCCCTGTAGACGGCGACGGATTTGGGCGCTTGGGCGAGGTAGACGATGCCCTGCGCGAGGAGACAATCTGCCTCGGGCATGCCGACCTGTTGTACGGCGGTGTAGATGGCACTGCAGAGGGGTAAAGCGGCGCAGTCCGCGAGTCCGACGTCCTCGCTCGCGATGCGTACCATGCGCCTGGCCACGTATAGTGGGTCCTCGCCGCCCTCCAGCATCCGGCCGAGGTAGTAGAGCGATGCGTCCACGTCCGATCCACGGACTGACTTGTGCTAGGCCGAGATTGCATCGTAGTGCTCGTCGCCCGCGCGATCGTAAGTGATGGTCGTGCGCTTCAGCGATGCGCGGACGGCGTCCAGCGTCAACGTCTCCCGTGGCAGCGAGAGAACCATTTCCAACAAGTTCAGCGCGGCCCGAGCATCGCCGTCGCAGATGCCCGCCAAAAAGTCAATGTACTCCTCCGGCAAGGAGTCCTCGATGCGATGCAGCGCCTGATTCAGGATGGACACCACATCCTCCTTGGTCAGTGCGGCCAAGGTGAAGACTCGGCACCGGGAGATCAGGGCATTGTTTATGCGGAAACTGGGATTCTCCGTGGTCGCGCCGAGGAGCGTGATGCGCCCGGACTCGACGTACGGCAAAAAGACATCCTGCTGGCTCTTGGTGAAGCGATGAATCTCATCGAGAAAGACGAGCGTCTTTTTGCCCGTCAAGGAGAGCAGGTTGCTCGCTTCCTCAAACACTTTTTTACAATCCGCCACGTTATTGTGTGTGGCACTGAGTTCCTTGAAGGCATACTCACTCCCGGCAGTCTTGGCTATTATTCGAGCCAGAGTTGTCTTGCCTGTGCCGCTGGATCCCCACAAGATCAGTGAGGGAATGCGTCCGGCCTCAATCAGTCCTCGAAGTAGGCCGTTAGTGGCAACGAGGTCGGTTTGGCCGATGAATTCGTCCAGTGTCCTCGGGCGGACGCGCTCCGCTAGCGGTGCAGCTTGTACCAGGGCCTCCTTCCCTCGTGCAGCGTGCTGATTCCTGGATTGGGTATGGAGCTTGTCCGGACGAGGTGTAATGTGGCTGTCCTCCATGTCTTCCACATTGATCTTTCTCTTGCGAGACTCTTGCGAAGTCTGCGAATAGACGGGTGTCTCGAGAACTTCCTGACGACTCGTTGCCTTGCGGGTTTGAGTTGGTGTGAAGAATGACTGTGCATTGACGCTCGTAGTATCTGCTGCACTGGTTGTGGCGTTGCCCTTCCCTGATTCCCTCAGATCCTGCTGGGGAGAATCGTTGATGGTACAGTTGGAGTCAAGATGAGTGTTGATGGCCTCGAGCGGTACAGCTACGGCACACACGGGACAATTGATATCAGTGGGTCCTTCTGCATGAGAACCATTTTCCGAGCCCACCATCAACTATGTAATTGCTCTTGCCATGTTATTATCTCTTTTGCTATACAATTTCCTAGATTGGCACTGTCATCGGTCTGGATATGTACAAGCTAGAAAAGGCGTGTCCAAGGACATGGTGACGAGAGTTGTTCTCCGTAAGAGTTGTAAAGAAAGTAAGATTGGAGCCCCGACAGCTTCATCACAAGAATATATGGCATTGTATTTAGGATGCATATGCATGTAAATCTATGTGCGTAGCTATATAGCTAGAGGTCAAACGTACGAGTCCCCACAGTGGCAACTGAAGTGCGCACTCGGTGCTCGCACATTCTCGGATCGTATCTTATTTGCTGATGCATACGGTACGTATACCACCGTGTGCGGTCGATTGCAAAGATAAGGAACAAAAGCTTAAGAGTGCGCGTATTGAAAAGCGCGAGGTGAGACGCGACTGATGGCGCCGCGATGCCATCGTTCTAGCTCAGCCACCATCTCGAAGGGCTTTCAATTTGTGCTTGCGAAGGTATCCGCTCGAGCCGCGACTACCTCCTGCCACTTCTAGCTAGATCTATAGCTGTTGCACAGAGAATGTGCATGTCACACGACTTTGCCCGATCTTTCGCGGTCAAGTCTCCATGATGAATCATATATCAGCAAGAAGCGCACTATCACTAAAAGAGACCGTGCTAGGAACTGGATGAAAAAGCAATCGCGATCTTTTTACAAGATTTGTCGGCCGTGAGCACAGTTTTAGCTTATAGTGCACTTTCTTGCAGCTAGTGCACAGGAGAATCTCGACGGATGGCATGGTAGCGATGGATGACCAAAGTTGGAAGTTGGAAACGACTTCCAAATGCACAATTGAGGGAAGTGACATGTCAAGGTGGCAATCACGTAATTAAACTCACTATCCATGGATTACAATTGATGGAACTTGGCAGACTCAGCAGATGGCGCCTACGTCTGATGCATCCCAGGGACATCGACTGTGGGCACTTACGCAAGCCCAACAGGTGCGCACCAATCTTCTGTCGCGAGTGGCAGGGATCATCCTGACAGCTGACGATGTCAGATCCTTCTGCAGGGACAATCCGTCTTTGTGCGAGCTCAGCTGAAGTGTGCGAAATCCACGCTTCTGATCGCTCCAACGGACATCGATCACGAGCGAACTCAAGACAATGGAAGGAAAAAAAAAAACGTGGAAGCGCGCCCCGATTGGCGGGGACCATTGCTTGTGGGGTCTCCATGAATTTGCACGAATCATGGTTTGGCGGGTCGCGGGATGGAAGGGGCCAAGTCGCGCTCGCTCGTCTGGGCACATGGATCTGGGGCGCGGGGAAAGTGACATGTCACACTGCTCGGACCAGACGACGATGCCTTTCAAGTCTCGTGAGCCCCTGGAGATTGATTTAGGCTGCCGGTCACTACAACTCTGCTCCGCCAATGGTGAGCTTTCCAACCCCACTCGTGAGATTTCCGGAGAGTACCGCATGTAAATGATTGGTGGAAGAGATTAGGTGTCGCGGAGCTCACAAGCACGGCAAAGACGGTGTATCCTGTTCCACCAATGGGACGGAGGGCAGGGTCCGGCGCGCTCTGCTTGAAGCACTCCGATCCGTCCCATGCGGGCAACAATCTACCTGCAACCTGGATCATCTCGCCCGCCCCACAGACGTCGCCTCCTCCCCCGAGAAGGAAAAAAAGTGGTGGTGGAGTTTCGTGGAGTAAGGCAGAGGTCTTCCTCCTCCTCGTCGGTACGCGAAAAAAATCCTCCTGTCTCCACTACTTAAAGGCGTGCTCATCCCCCCTCGAGTCAACGAAGATCTTTGTTTGTGCAAGTCATCCTCTTAGCCCTTTCAAACCTAAACAGATCCTCGTGTCTGCTTCTGTTTGGGCAAGCATGTCTTCATACGAGATGTCCCAGAGCAAGGGACAAATCTCTCACAACGAGAACCACGAGGTCGGTGTTCCATACAAGGACAAGGTCAACTTGAACTCGAACATCAGTGGTCGTATCCAGAACCCTCTTGCACACCTCACTACTTCGCAACTTCTAGCGGATGTCGATGCATTCGCAGACGCCCACCAGCTGCATGACATCAAGGATCTCTTGCGCAAGGGAGCGCTCGTTGCAGCAAATCCTCCAGAGTTCGAGTCGGTCGAAGGTCTCGATCCAACCGAGGTTGTTGCGCTACGACGTGAAGTCACACACAAGTGGTCGCAGCCTCGAGCATTGTACATTACAATCATCCTCTGTTCCATTGGTGCAGCCGTACAGGGATGGGACCAGACCGGTAGTAACGGTGCCAACTTGTCCTTCCCGGACGAGTTCGGCATCGGCTCCGGTACTGACTATGATACTTGGATTGTCGGTCTCGTCAACGCAGCCCCGTACATGGCATCTGCCGCCATTGGTTGTTGGTTGTCTGACCCACTAAACATGTTCTTTGGTCGCCGAGGAACAATCTTCTTCTCGGCCGTCTTCTGTTGTCTCTCTCCAATCGGTGGAGCTGTCTCGCAAACCTGGCAGCAACTCTTCGCTACTCGAGTCCTTCTTGGTGTCGGTATGGGCCTCAAGGGATCTACCATTCCGATCTTTGCCGCTGAGAACTCTCCACCTCTCATTCGAGGTGCGCTTGTCATGACTTGGCAGTTGTGGACCGCAGCTGGTATCTTCTTGGGTTTCTGTGCCAACTTGGCTGTGTACAAGGTTGGCAGGATCGCCTGGCGATTGCAGATTGGCTCTGCTTTCATTCCAGCCGTACCACTCTTGCTTGGTATCTTCTTCTGTCCTGAATCTCCACGATGGTACATCAAGAAGGGTCGAATGAGAAACGCATACAATTCTCTCGTCGTGCTCCGAAACACCAAGCTGCAGGCCGCGCGTGATCTGTACTACATCCACAGTCAAATTGCCGAGGAGCGAGCAATTATCGGCGACCAGAGCAATCTCATTTCGCGATGGATCGACCTGTTCAGAGTCCCACGAATTCGACGAGCTACATTGGCGGCTTGGACTGTTATGATTGCCCAGCAGATGTGCGGTATCAACATCATTGCCTTCTATTCTAGTACCATCTTTGTTGAGGCTGGTGCCAGCAACCTTTCGGCTCTTCTCGCTTCCTGGGGTTTCGGTCTAGTCAACTTCCTCTTTGCCTGGCCTGCAATCTTCACGATTGATACCTTCGGACGTCGATCCCTCCTGCTCTTCACCTTTCCACAGATGGCATGGACTTTGCTCGCTGCTGGTATGTGCTTCTTCATTGGTGGTATCAACAATCCGGATCCACCTACCGCTCATCTTGGACTCGTCGCTCTCTTCGTCTTCCTCTTTGCTGCGTTCTATTCTCCAGGTGAGGGTCCAGTTCCATTCACTTACAGTGCCGAGGTCTTCCCGCTATCTCACCGAGAGGTCGGTATGGGTTTCGCGGTCGCCACATGTCTCGGCTGGAGTTCGGTTCTGTCCATCACCTTCCCACGATTGCTCAAGGCCTTTACGGCTCCGGGAGCATTCGGTCTCTATGCAGCATTCAACGTCATTGCATTCTGCATGATTTTCTGCTTCGTGCCAGAGACAAAGAAGAGAACGCTCGAGGAGCTGGACTACATCTTTGCCATCCCAACAAAGGTGTTCATCAAGTACCAATTGACAAAGGCCCTGCCACACTGGTTCAACCGATGGGTCCTTCGAAAGAAGGTGGCTCCACTCGAGCCACTGTATGTCTTTGACGACCCAGTTGCACTTGACGCTCCAATTGCCAAGTTCTCCTCCAACTCGGCATAAGTTCTTATTTTGTACTCAACAGTCTTTCACACATTCACACAATGTAGTTGTCAATTCATAGTAGGATTGTGTCTATAATTTTTATCATTTAGTGCTCATCTTCGTTGGTCCTACCTATGCTGCTCTCTACTTGTGTATTCATCTAATGATTCCGTCGGCCAATCCCGCGTGTCCATCTGCATGAATTCAACCATATGCATGATCATGATCACGATCAGCTCTAGTGTTGCACGTGTGTGTTGTATGCATGATGAATATGCATATCAATTAATTCCAGGTCGCAATTGCGACCCCACAGTACATAATTATTCGCATACAGTATCGTCCTACGCGATCCTTACACATTCTTAAATGCAGGGAATGTCGAGATCTTGTCGTTGTCATTGAATGAGGAGGAATTTTGCCCATAGCGCATCGTAGTGCTATTGACACGGCATGGCATTTGAGGAAATGTCGGGTCCACGGACGAGCATCAGACCGAAACAGGTCTTTGCGTCATTCGACGCTGGCTCATCTCCCGCTGGCATAACGATGCATCGTCCATCGGCATCTCTGTTGAAGGACACGCCGCCGTCTATCATTGTGGCATTGTCGCAACTCTCGCCAATCGTGCGCAATTTGAACCACTTCTTGGCACTCATTACGTGGACTGGTCCGGACAATTGGTCTAGTTTCCTGCTCCTGTCTGGCTTCTGGTTACTGTGTCTCTATGGTGACGTGGTCTTTCACTATGCTGGCAACTGGGTGCTCTTGTCCATTCTCGGCTTCGGATACTTCCGCAAGAGGACGCAGACGACGAGTATCGTGCATGCGATACAGGAGGGCGAGAATCCCATCACGACGGGCATCGAGGATGCGCAGACTGTAATGGATGCCACCCTCTATGAAATTGATTGTCTGCGAGCACGTTGCCACCTACTGAGCAGCACATACCAACCATTCTATCGACTCTTCACATGGGAGGACCCGCAACAGAGCGCCATGGTGGGTATGCGCCTGGCGCTCGTGACACCAATCTACGTCGCCGCTCTCTGGTTCTTCACCAACCGCGTCCTGCTCCTCATCACGGGCACCTTTTTCCTGACGTCGACGAGTCCGTGGTTCAGGGTGATTTGTACAGTCTGCTGGCGACTTCGTGTGGTGCGCAAAATTGCCTCTGTGGTGGCAGGCGCAGACTACCTACCGGGCGAATCAAATATCCTGCATGCATTCACACAAGCTTCGCCAGCCACGACGCCGACGAACGCGACGAAATCCAATCTCGAGAGCGCGTTGTCGGGCGACTCGCGCTTCACGACCACCATTGCGGTGATTGAGAACCAACGCCGCTGGCTGGGACTCGGGTGGACGCCGTCACTCTTGCCGCACGAACGAGCACCGTTTACGGACGTGGACGATCGTCCGGGAGCAGCACCGGAAAACACGGGTCTGCCGAGCCCAAAGACGACGACGGAGGAAGAAGGAGATGGACGGAAGAAGACCCGCACGGTGCACTGGTCATGGCTCGATTCTGCCTGGCGCATCGAGCGCGATCGAGGCCGCGACGCCGAGGGATGGGTGTACTTTGACAATGCCTGGCGACACCCTTCCGCCACGGAGGATTTCGGCAAGTATACTAGACGACGCAGATGGATCCGCAACGCCGAATGCCACGAATCGGTCCAGAGTATCGACGATAGTGGTGCCGCCGTCGTCGTCAAGACACCCTTGACTGGGAAAAACGACGTCGCCCGGACTTTGAGTCCGCATAAAGTGACTGTATCCACTACTTCCCTGCTCCCTCCGGACGAGAAACAAGCATCACCACCGTTCTCAGCTGTACCGTCGACGAAGCAGCACACAAAGGAGGAGAAGGAGCGGGAAAAGAAGGAAATGGATGGAGATCAGGCATTACCACGACGGGAGTGGCGACAAGTAGAAGGGGGCGGTCGCGAACTGGTGACCACGACCACGACGACCACGACGGTGGGCAACACCATTTCGGCGGCACTCAAGAAGCGACCACTGACGCTCAGACGCAAGAGTAGTCGTGCCAGCAATGCCAGCATCGTCTTGCCGCACGACTAAATCACGTCGTTCTGTCATGGACATGGAACAACGTCGTGTATAACATATACATAAAAGATTAATGCCTAATGTAAAAAAATTGAGAATGCAGGCTTCCTATCCAAGCGCTTTTGTGTAGTTCATTACTCGGCGCCCGTCGTCGTCGAGAGTGGTTGGAAGATGCCATCTTCAACCTCGTTCCTCTCCGACTGTTTCACGGGTTTCTTCTTGTCATGCCCGCTTTTGCTGCCAGCGTCGTGATTCGGGGCACTAATCTCGCGCAAGTGCTTCAACATGTCCTCGCGGACGTCCTTGGCGAGACCGTCGACGTCGGCGGCACTCATGCCTTTGGTGGAGATGGGCGGGAGTACTCTGATGCGACAGGTGCCAGACTCGCAGCGTCGGGCGCGCCAGTTGAAGATGCGACTGTAGTTCCCCACCACCACGGGCACAATGTCGACGCCGGCCTGGATGGCGAGGTGAAAGCATCCTTTCTTGAAGGGCAACATGTCGGGTTCCGTGAAATTCGAGCGTGTACCCTCCGGAAATATCCAGACGGACTGCGATTCCGCGCGAATCTGCTTCACTGCGGAATCGAATGTCGCCACGGCATTCTTGCGGTTCGCGCGGTCGATAAAGACGGTGCCGCTGAGGGTCATGAACCACCCGAGGAAAGGGTAATACTTGAGTGCCTTTTTCGACGTCACGGAGCAGTGTTTCGGAAACATGCGGCCGAGCATCAAAATGTCGAGTTCCGTCTGATGATTCGAGATGAAGACCGCCGGACGATTCAAAAGCCGCTCCTCATGCTCCACCTCGAAACGAAACCCAATCAGCGGCGACAAGAGGCCACTGAATGCCCGCGCCGTCGTCCACTGACTCAGGCTCCGACGACCAAAGAAACTCAACACGATCGATGCCACCACGCCATACGACGCACATACCACCAGCGAGAGGAAACAGGTGATGACGCGCGCGTAGAAGCGTGTCCGATCAAAGTACGATCCCAGCGTCGAAAACATGAGGACCGCCAGGAACAAGTTGGTGGAGATGGTCGACCAGGAAACGTACTCCGAGTCGCCCATCAAGCAGCGGGGCGAGATATATCTCTTCCCAGAGAGCTGAAAGTGAGACTATCGGCGACCACTGATGCAAATCTGCGAGAACCCCCTTGGTGGTCTGCGTGAAAAGTCAATCACCTACCTCGTGTATCAGGGTCGAGACAAGATGAAGAGACAAAGCGTGGATCGTGGCAGGTCAAGGTGAAATCGAGGAGGGATCTGGCAGCTCGATTCGATCTTCCAATCCCCAGCAACTCGATTCGCATCTCACCCACCATTTCATGTTCATGGAGCTCCTCTCAGCACAACTTAACTGCCGCAAGTTGTCTTCCCAATCATCACGAGGCAAGACTCGAGGACTCAGTCAGACAAGGCGAAGCAGCACGCTACTCAGAGAATTAGCTGGGAGTAGGCCAGTAGCTTAAACAGTACATAAAATTTGATACAATTGCTACGCAATTCGCTACTGGCTATCGATATTCGATGTATAATGGCACCCTGCGCAAGCTCGATAATGACAAGTCGAGACGGAACTTGCAGAAACTAGTTGTTATTGTTGTTCATCTGGTTCAGGATGCGGAGAATGTTCAAGAACAAATTGATGAGGTCTAGGTATAGACTGACAGATGCCATGATGTACTCGTCCACCGAGTGATGCTTGATCATCATTTGTGTATCGTATAAGATGTAGCCACTAAAGACGAGACATCCAAAGCCAGAGTACGCAAGCTCGAATCCAGAGTTGTGCGGGAAGAACATGCCGACGAATCCGACCATAATCATGCCCCATAGTGACATGTACAAGAATGATCCCCACGAGATGAAATCATACTTGGTCTGAAACGTGAACAAGGTAAGCGCCAAAAAGACACCGGTAGTGAGCACGAGCGCCTCCAGGACAATCTTCGAGTCATAGTAGGAGGTGACTGTGCCGATCGTGTACGCTTCAACAGTCGTAAAGAGTGCCAAGAGGTAGAAATTCGTAGGATAACTCTGGCGCTTCCAGAATAATGCCAATAACGACACCAATGATCCAATCACGGCAGTAAACATCATCCAGTGATTAGCCTGCACCCAGGCTTTGACAGACTCGTTCGACATCATGAATGCGCCAATGACTGTGGTGCTGATGATTTGCGTCAAGAGAATCGTATATACTTTGCGAATGAATCCCATGCGGATGACGAGATCACACGAGTCGACAGTGGTGCCAAACTTGAAATCATCGTCTGGGTCTACTGCATTCAATGGACGCGGCTCCTCGAGACTGGTGGATCCATAGCCAGCGGTGGCAGATGCGCTCGATGTCTTGGTCGGGTCATATGCTGGCGGCGCACTGGTTGAAACTGGTTGATATGAAGCCATCGTCCCTTGAGTAAGGTGAACTAGTGGTTCAGCTATCGTTATGAATTTACAAGGATGTTTTGAAGAGCCAGAATAGCTACCGTGGCAGTGCTATTGTAGAGTATTAAGCATGACAAGAGTGGCGAGTACTGTGGAGGAGGAGCGGAAGGAGGAGGTTGTAATACAAGGACAGGAGGAGTTTCTAGAAATGAGCGCGTCTCACTTTGAATGTCCTTTGCCTCAGCCACGCTCATGCAATTGTGCTCCATCACTAGATTCTTGAGCGCATGATGCACACTTCTGCAATCGTCGTGACCGAAAGAATGAGCAACTTAATGCACATACTATGTTATATGAGTAGCATGGAGGAAATGTCAATATAACCAATTCTATTCTATACCTTCTATCTTGCCCTTAAATGACCTAACCACTACAAACTTTTGCTACAACAACAAGTATCCTGACTATATGCACGCAAACGCTGTTTTCGATGTATACCTCTAACGCTGCAAAGGATTCCTACAATCGTGATCCCCACGCTCTATAGATCCCCGTTGTCCACCAAATCAAAGCTCGCCCTCGTCGATGAACGCGTCCGGAGCGGGATCCACAAGACGTCCGATTTCTGGTGGACTGGGCCAGGTTTCATCGATCACAGGTGCGATGACTCCAGTAACTTGCCGCTCGAGAGACTCGCGTAATAACATGTTCTTGCACTCCGGCCTTTGCGCGACCTCCCAATACAGGCTGACAGCTTCGTGAAGTTCTTTGACCGAACAGAAACCTATGACCGTAGAGCCAAGACCGTCCTTGGACGCATTCTTGAGAGCGAATCCGACTGCGATATTCGCCAGACTATATTGGCCCTCAGACTCTCCAGCAAGATGGTCCACAGCCTCCACAATCTTCTTCTTGAGCATGTCGGAAGCCGGATGCCAATCAGGCGGACCGCTCTCTTTCAACAGACCCATGGACAATGGACTCGCGCTGAGAACCGTCTTGATGCCCGATCGCTTAAAATTCTTGATTTGTGGAATGAGCGTCGTATTTTGGATGTTGTAATGTGAATAGCTCAGAAGAATATCTAATGGCTGTTGACTTGCTGCTATCTCCGCGGCCAGGAAGTTCAAGACTTTGAGTGGATAGCCAGAGATGCCCACGTTTCGAACGATGCCTTGCTTGCGGAGCTCGAAAAGAGCACCGACGGCGGCGAGGACTTTCTCGACTCCGACAAATTCGACATCGTGAAGATAAACAACATCCAGATATTGCACGCCCAGACGTCTACAGGAGCGTCGAACGCTTTTGTGCACAGTCCCCGGGGAGTAGTCAAATTCCCATACTCCATAACGGCCACACTTAGTCATGATGAAAATCTCTTCGCGTGTGACGCCTTGCTCAAATAGCGACCGGAGTCCGCGTCCAAGAATCTTTTCCGAATCTCCATAATACGGTGACGTGTCAAACGATCTTATACCCAACCGAAAAGCTTCGTGTATGAGACCATTGACATCGAATGCTTCGTTACGGTTATACTGGCCACTGAAAGTCCCTGCACCAAACGTGATGGCCGGCAATGTCGTCAAGGACAGATGCGCGGGTTGAGGGATTGGTCGCAGCATATTCGAAAAATTCCCGTTTTCTTTAGCGTGTGTTGGCTAGCGGATCGTGAAGCAGTGTGTCCTATATCGAGAGAATGGATGGTGTAGTGTAATCAGAGGTTCTGTTGTAACAACACAAAGTGGATGACGGACTGTTGTAGGGAGAGTATCGGTCTACGATGACAAAAGGCCGATCTCGACGTATTATGTTATCAAGGTTGCGGCCGAAAAAAGCCAAAGCTGAGCCGAGCGTAGTTGGTGACAGGGTGACATCCGTGGGACGCTTCTGGGCCTCTCTCCCGATCGGGCCGCGCGCTGCCAGCCAATCATGTAATCTCGTGCGCCCGGCGATAGGCTTGCCGTCCCGTTGATGCGCAGCACGTGCCGAGTCCTGCACGCCGGTTCTCTTTGTAGCCAACAATTTTGCAGCGTCATGTCATATCTGCGCGACTCCTGCTTGTGCTCGATACAGAGAATGTTGCTCCCGCGTTGCCAATCCCAAGCTACCGATTGCGCTCGTGTCGTGTAGTAGAATTTTCGAGCTGAAGTCACTTGATACTTGTGCTAATTGTGGCATATGAGCATCGCACAGGTCCGCCATACTTACATGTTGTCACCATGCCAATTGCTGGAGTTGATGATCTTGGCACCGTAACGCCAGACGGAAGCTCTCGTAGGCTGCAATCTCGATTGATTGGTACCGCAATCAACCCTGATTGTTGTCATTGCAATGTGCACATTGAAGGTGCAGATATATTGTCCAATGGTGTAGCATATTGAGGTTGCTCAATCGTGTGATGCACATAGACCATGCGGTGTGGAGGAATAGACATCTAATTCATGAAGTTGTGGTGTTACTGCCATGCTCGATCATCGAACCACAAATCTAGCAGAATAGACGAGTTATGCTCGACAGCACGAAGTTGCATTGTCGGTATGCCGTCACACTCGCATGCGTACAGCGATTTGAGAAGTGGACTATAAGGTCGCCATAAATTTTGTCTCCATGCTCGAATGTGCCATCAAGCATTTCGGTAAGTGTAATCCGAGAAGACGAAGAGCGGTTCCTCATTCGAAGAATGAACGTTTTCGGGTTGACATGCTCGAAGCTTACGGTAGATTTCTTCGAAGGTACCAGGAAGAGCCTGTAACTGCCCAGCAATTCTTTTAATCCTCGTCTTTCAATGTTTGACAGTTCAAGTAGAGAGAACAGCATTGATACATTCTTGAAGGCCAGTGCCTTTGTAGTTGTCACACCTTCTCAAGCAAGCGGTGAGACATCTGAAGCTATTCAGTCTGACAATGCTGCTCGACCTGCAGGGTCACAAGAGTCGAGGTCTCTATCAGCGAAAGCTGTCTGCATCGTCTAGGCAGACCACAGTAGCGAGTCTGCAAATATGAGCTTTGATCAACGACATTGGCAAGCGCATCGTGGAGCCGGTGCATCCTTCACGTGAGACGTGTTTTCCTGACCGTTAACGTTGCAAGAATTACTAGTGGTTTAGTAGACAAGGCTGGGAGAAGTGTTACCACGTCCAGTGCTTGATGTGCTCCGAGGGACGATCCTGCTGAACAAGTCGACACGTCTCAATGCTGATACATTGCGTGTTGTGCCTAGCTTTGGTTGCTCCTGTATGGACTGTCGACAGCATTAGAGGTGTTCCTCCATCAAAATTGGCTCTATATCAGGCCGTCAATGGGGAGTTCAAGTGTCTGGATGGTTCGAAAAGTATACCTTATGAACGACTTAACGACGACTATTGTGATTGTCCAGATGGCTCCGACGAGCCTGGCACATCGGCTTGTCCTGGGATGACCTTCTTCTGTCAGAATGCAGGTCACATACCAGTTCATCTGCCTTCGAATCGCGTCAATGATGGAGTCTGTGAGGAGAGCTGTTGTGACGGCAGTGATGAGTGGCTAGGACTTGTAAAATGTCCTAATACCTGTAAAATCAAAGCAAAGGAACACGCCGCATCCGAGGCTAAGAAGGAGGCCATCCGTGCTTCAGGCTGGAAGACTCGACAAGAATGGCAGCAAAAGGCTCATAAACTGCGCAGTGAGGTAGAAGATGAATTACAGCGCAATGAGGCCAAGTTGGAGTCTTTCAGAATCAATCTCAAGGACAAGGAAGCAGCACTGGCGAAACTAGAAAGCGATTCCCGTTCTTCAGGACCAATCTCAAAAGGACAGAAAGAATTAGATGAGATCACTTCAAAATTCAAGGATACTATCACCGAGCTCAAGAATCGCATAGAGGTTCAGCAGCAACGGATAGCGGAGTTTGAAACAATCATGAGGGCGCTTGCTGAGGGTTATAATCCAAATTTCCAAGATATGTCAGTCAAAGGGGCAGTGACATCTTTCAATGCACTGGTCCCACTAGCACACTCAAATGACCTCGAACAGACCATAAAAGATTTGCTTGAAACGAGCATAGAAATGCCTAAGTCTACAGCTAATCGTCCTGCTACTTCCGGTATGTATGGTCTGTGGGAGTCGGCGAGGGATAAATTGGTCGATGTTGGCTTGATTCAACGGGCCTCGTTCGATCCAGCAGACTTTTTCGAGTCGAAGCAGTACATCAACATGAAGGCCTCCACCGAAAGTCTGCGTGAGGAAATTGTCCAACTCGAGCGAGACGTGTTGAATCTCAAGTCCTCGCTTGAACAAAATTTCGGTACGCACGACATTCTACGTGCCGTTAAGGGTCAGTGCTTCACCGCATTGATCAGCGACTACACCTACGAGCTCTGCCTGCTTGAGACACTGCACCAGAAATCACCCTCCATGAGCACACTCGTGGGCAACTTTGACCATGTCGACGAGAACGGCAGCCTGATCTACACCCACGGGCACAAGTGTTGGAACGGTCCGGAGAGGTCGGGCAGGGTGGACATTGAATGCGGCAGTAAGAATGAACTGCTCGCCGTCCGGGAGGCGCAAAAGTGCGAGTACGTCTTCCGCATCAAGAGTCCTTTGGCGTGTGGTCCTCCTGCCACTGGCCACACTAGTGGTCGTGATGAACTATAAAAGATAGATAATAGAGGAGTATGCCTACGCTGCATATATACATACTCTTGCATATCGTGTCCATTAAAAATTCCATTTTCCATGACGCACCCTGATGTAAGTCAGAAATGCGATGTGCAAGGCAAGCTAAAGTATACCACGAATTGCCTGGATTGAAGTGCGGGCCATTCGTCGACCTACTGATCACGTACGTTATGAGATAACGTGGCTGACGTCTTGCGACGGCGAGCAGCTCTCACGTCAACCATGCAGAATCACGAATGCTAGAAAACCAAGTGACGAACCGAGACAGCAGGACGGTGATGGCACACACGGATCAAGGAAGGAAAAGCACAGGTGAAGTGATGATGTGTGAAGATCGTGAAATTAAATATACGTTACCATGATGTATGCTGGGATATTACAGTTTCTAAAGTCATGAGTTCTCTGTGCTTCCATGAACCTTTTTCGTCTAATGAATGTCAGGAGTTCTTTTCGATGCTTTAGAAGGCCTGGTAGATGGCTGGTCCGGCAACGATGTGGGAGTTGATCATCGAGAGGTTGAAGGAGGTGATGCTCAGACCCGGGGTGGCGGCATCGACGAGGGCGACAAACATGGTTCCGTTGACGATACCGTCGGTGGATGGGTCGTTGAGTGGCTCCTTGCCCAAGTTGGTGGTCTCGTTGACAAGTGGTGCCTGGCCAAAGTACGATGGGAAGACGGTGCCGTTTGGCTGAATGGTGTAGCCGCTGTTGTTTCCGGTCATGGTGAATGGCGAGTAGGTCACGTTCAATTGTGAGACCCAGGCGACGTATGCTGGTGCTCCGGCAGAGGTGGCGGTAATGTAAGAGTTGTTTGGACCGACTGCCTTACCTGGTGCCTCGTATGTGAAAGTCACGTTTCGGCCTGGACCTGAAAGTGGTGTAGTTCGGTTCTGTGCTGGGGTGATGGCGGCCGGGTATACCTGGGTGGTGTTGTATGGTGGCACGACCGATGGGTTGTTGGTGACATTGAGCGCCGGGAAGTTTTGCCATGCAAGCTTGTTGGCTCCAAGGTTAGATGATGGGCAGGATACAATGTATGGAGCCAAGAGAGTCCATGCCATCGACTGGGTGATAGCAGCCTCGAACCAGACTGGCATTGGGAAGAGACCATCGAATTGTCTGAAGATCATCTGCTGTCGGGCCTCAGTGGTGATTGACTGCAGCAATAACTGGGCCGAAGCTCGAGAGTCGAGGTGCTCCAAGAATCCATAGACACCAGACTCACCGAATCGGGTGAGCTTCTGAGTGAAGTCGAGGAAACCCTGGACAGTGGTGAATGGGTACTGGTAGACACATGGCTGTGGTGCACTGACTCCAAGCATGTTGCGGATGAGGGTGGCGTGTCCGACTTCCTGGTCGGCCATGAACTCGATGAGGTATCGGTCGGCGGCGTTGAGTCCGGCAGCCTCAAACTCCTCGGCAGAGAAGGCGGCGAGCCCATAGTGGAAGAGGTCGAGCTCGATCAATTCCTGGTAAAGAGCGAGGGAAAGCGACTCGTAGTCGAAGTCCGAAAGTGGGTGGTACAATGGGTATGAGCCGTTGTTTCCGAATCCACCAGCTGGCGTATACGGCATTGGCTCCGGGACAGTGACCGATCCATTCGAGATGTATGCATAGGTCGATGCATTTGGACCAGAAGGTGTGAAAGTCTGCAGCAGAGCAGCCGAGGAAGCTACAAAGGTAGCAAGGGACAACTTGGTCAACATCTTGTGCGAGTCGAGGTTCACTTGGTGTTGATGGTCTACAAAATTTAGTGCGCACTGAGGAATCTTTATATGCAACCACAAGATCTCGATGAAAGGCGACGGGTTACGTCAGTTGGTTCAGTTGACGTAAGCCACGCAAGGACCCTACTAAGGCAATTCTGCAGCTCCATGTCACACGCAAGATCTTGCGGATCAAAGGCTAAATGCGCATACTCCCACGACGATCTTCAGTACAGCCAACTATATGTTTGTTGAACCTGGGATCCTGCATAGTCGATGAGTCAACAACACCTTTGATCAAAGAGGTGAACCATATTTGGTTTGTCTTACTTTGATTCAGCTCCATCGCGATCGGGCATTAGACGTTCAAGGATCCCACCCAGAATGCGCCGTGTTGAGACTTCCAGGAATGGCCTTGGCGGAGCACGCCACCATGATGACGAATTTGCCCGCTTCACGGCTTTTTTTTCCTGGGGGAAGGTAACCTGGGAACTTGCTCGCCAAACTCGGCATCCGCCACTGCTGCTCTGCGTAACGCGGGATGGTCTAGCGGGCTTTGCGGTCAACCGCCGCTAGCGCTCCAAAGTCCTAAACTTGATGCCATTCCGTGACGGTATCATCTTCCTTACGATGACAAGCAGTCTTCCTTGCATTCTTGTAGAAAGTTACTTGCATGACGACTGACGCATCATCCTCTCGTTCACAACGATCCAGGCTCTGGCAGTGGTGCCGCGGATCCTTGAAGAGTGAACCCATCGCAGTGGTGAAGGAGAATGCCGCGTCCGCATCAGAGAACTTTGTGGTAAGCTTCCAAAGAGGACCCTCATTGCTGGGAGTCATTGTTCAGGTTGGTGGTGTAGGTGGTGGAAGAATGCCCGAATATAGCAACTCGCAAGTGGAGTCCACGCCCGTCCACACAACAAAACTCCAATCATACTCAAGTAAAAAGCCCGGCTTGTTACAAAGCTGTTTCCGCCGCCAAAGAGTACCGCGCTCGCCTCTATTTGTCTCTTCCATGCACATGTGGCCATGATAGGTGCGGTGAATGCTCGTACCGCCATACGCGCACCACCTGGGCATGCCCACCGGCAGGTGTTCTCTGTATGAGCCGGTCCGCGCGGTCTGGCCCGCCTTGATTAAGAGTCCCGTGTCTCGCGATTGCGAGCTGCTGCGGCCTCTCTATAAGTCCAATCCTACGCGAGCGTCCTTGGCACCACTAACCTTGAATGGATATGCTCCGGCTACACTCCCTCGTATTCAAATGCAGGACACGAACCGATGCATATAGGTGAGACAAGCCGAATGAATAGCGATTGCTACCGTACGGTAGCCCCGGGACGTATATTGCAATTGCAAGCTTATAATTGAGTCGTTTAGCCCTGTTTGCACGTGATAGACTGAAAGCAATAGCTATTATAGCTATATGAACCTATAGAATTTTTATAGGCAGTATTCATTGGTGATCAATATACAGAAAGTGTATAAGTATGTTTCTCTTTGCTTAGGTGTGTGTTGAATCGAACAATGTCTGCATCGGGAAAAATGTACAACAGTGCTAGATTTCTGACGAATACCCTGCAAGCCGATCGAGGAGAATTCCCGAGTGGTCTATGCCGAAAGAACCTGTTTGATTCTGTTCATCTTGTAGATTTTTCTGAGACTAAGCTCTATTGACAGCAGTGAAACCCCCAACCTTAGGACGAGGACTCGGATTTGGGAGTGGATTGACCGGTGTCTGGATCTCTGCTTCTACCTTCTCAACCTGATCTTCAGGCTTGATTGGTGTCGCCAAGCTCTTCGGCTTTTCATACGTAGACATTTCCTTTTCGTAGCGAACCTTGTCTTCTTCGTACATATCCCGATAGGGTTTTCTGGCATCATCGTTCATCTCTGCCCATACTCTGCCCAACTCTCTTGCGATGTCCACCGTTTCACCGGTGCCCGGATCTGCGGCGGCTCGTACGCTATCACGTTCTATCTCACAGAACAGTAGGAATGCATTTTTGGGTCGTTTTGGCGCATTTGGATCCTTGGGTGGCTTGATTTTCTTGGTTGAATTGCTAGCTCCTGGGGCAGGACTGCCTTTCCGGTCCTTTTGATTAGCGATATGGGCTGAAGCGGCGTTGCTGATCGCAGATGGTACTGAATAGTCATGAGTAGGTGTATGTTGTCTCGAATCGCTTGGACTCCCGGATCGGCGCAAAGCATCTGGAGATTGTGCGTTATCAAAGCTGCCGTGCAATGCATCCAAGGAATATGACTCTAGTGAGGGACTTGCAGGTGGTGAGGGAGATCCATCTGACCCGAGAGAGTCTTTCGGAGCTTGTCCTTCTAATCTCTCAAGCAGGAATGCTCTCTCAAGTCGGGCACGACGGATGAAGCGCTTTGTGCGCGCCAACTTCGTGACTATGGCTTCATTACTAGCCTCGACCTCATTGATTCTTCGCTTCAGATCGCGACACTTCTGCCTGTACTTCGTTTCTTCGCTGATGGACAGTTCTGCCACTGCAGAATGTCCATACGCATTATTCGGGTCCGCCATGTGATACCGCTCGTAAAGCTAGTCTTTCGCGTTCTTGCACTCGCTTGTGAATAGATACACGATCGTAGTTTTTGCTTAATTTGCACAGATAGTGACTGAACGCCGCAAACTAAAAGGTGACCAGGATTCTTGGTGCAGCAAAATGGCAGTTGTACATGGTCTGTCTGGCTATAGCTATAGGTTACAGGTGCGCCGAAACGCTTGCCAAGTGGCTACAACAACTTTCAGATGTGGACAGCGGGAACGAGCTCCTCCACTTTCAGAACGAGCTGCTTCGTTGCTTTGGCAAGTCCTCAAACCTCGAATTGCTGATCAGGAGTTCTAGCTGGCTGCGTGGTCACACATAGGGTCCAAGATGTTCTAGCTCATCGTGCTATGTACAAAGCAAGTATCGTTCTGACCATGACGTGACGCGCATAGAGAATCTGGCCTACAAGCACATCTTTGCTATTCAACCATAATGAAGATTGTTGAGGCTAGATCTGCTTTCCTGACTAATTTTGAGGTCTCCAATCACTTGGAATCCTTGACAACACTACAAGATTCTATGCTGCAGAAGGGCAGTTACTCTTCTGCCCTCGAAAGCGAGAACTTACGCACGGTGCAATTTGAGCTGAAGAACTATCTGGACGAGCAGCCGTGCCAGGTCATCACACCAGAGAAGTTGGTCGCATTTCTGCTAGAGGTCAAAAGAAGTGCTCTAGCTTTGACCAAGGCTGAGAAGCTCATGATTTTGAATCAGGTTCCGGGGAACGAGGCAGAAATATCTGTATTGCTGGAGGAATACTCCGAGAGATTCACTGAGTCACAACGTGAAGATTTACTGGAAATCATTTCACGAAGTCTTGGCAAAAGGTTGTCGTCGTCAGGCCAAGGAGATGATGACGATCTCATTGGCCGGGAACTTGACGAAAATGCGGACGATGAGGCCATGGGATCTGATTAGATGGACGCTAATCTATGCTACGGTCAAACTTCATTGTTGACGATGATGCTGTCGGCAGGATTCGTGTTTCCTCTATCACTACGGCACGATCTCAGGTTCGAATTCGTCATGATCGTTGGCAAGATCGTTGATGCAAAGGCATTCCATTGGCGGATATTCTGTATATTCGCGGTCTGCTCGCATCATCATTGCTTCCTGGTCGGCATTGAATTCATCCTTGTGTTGCCAAGGTATCATGTGTCCCCCATCATACATTCTACCGGGTGCATGAAGTCCAGCCATGAGATCTCTGGAACATTCGGGATCGATCAGTGAGTCATTGTTCGCACCTGAGACGAATACGAAACGAACCTTGGCTGCAATTTCCCATAAATCATTTTGAGTGATCGAATGGCGGGTGTATGCCAAGACCTGCAGATAAAAGTTCAAGGTCTTTTGTTCATCTGAGAACATCTTGGCTTTCTTGTGCTGACACAATAGCTGTGCGCGATTGCTCTCAAAATCATCGTCTCGAGATCCAGAACTATACAGATAATTTGCTGGGAGCAGCAGATCAAGCATTTTTCCGACTCTGTCGACCTTGGAGCGCCGCTTCAAGAGCTGGACAACACCGGCAGAATCAGCTGCACTGAAGATCGGTCTCTTGAATGTTTGTGCAGTAGAGACAAGATGTACACTGGCGATATGTTCTGGACAGATTCGACACAACTGTAAAGCGACCATACCTCCCAGACCAACTCCGACGACATGAATAGATTTGGGTGATGTCCATTGCAGTTCTTCCAGGGCACTCTGCATGTCGCGGGCGAATTGCTTCGTGCCTGCAATCTTCAGCGGGATGTGCGCTTCGTAATCATCATATCCTCGATTCTCAATCACTAAGCATGTGTATTCCGGCTTAGCAGCAAAGTAGTCCAATTGATATTTCCAGCTGCCCCTGGCCAAGCCGAGTCCACAGAGAAACATGACCTTGATCGGACCCGTGCCATACACATCGAAGGGCAGTGGGATAGCAGTCACATATCCGGATTTCGTAGGGACAAGCTCGGGCTCAACGTGAGGCTATAACGATTCAATATTTCTTCCAGGTTCGTCCGATACAACTTACGACATGCGGAACACCATTCTGCTGCTGAGTATAATACGTCTGGGTGTCCTCCGCTCGGGCACCATACTGCGGACCTTTGACGTTGCCAGGCGAAGTTGGCGCAACTTGGGTTGCTTGAATTGTCTCGTTGTTGTCAGGTGCCTGGTTTGAACCACGCACACTGCTGGATGCTTGTCCTTTGTCGGCGCCAGACATATGGAGTGTTCTGCTTTCGAAATGTTATGAGGTCGAACATGCAGAGGCTCTCATTTATGTTGCTTCCCATGCTACAGCAGTGGCTAGCTAGTCATGTAACTCTGGCACAAACAGAACTCAGCTCAGTATGAAACAAATCTAACTGTATCGTGTCACCTCTATATGCAGTAGCATGATTGACACCACACTTGTGTGAACTTCAGTGTTCTCTGCTTGCCAATCACATTCATCGACAATCTTTCTTGAGAAGTAGACTATAGTTGTTTGATTTGCAGATTACGGAACATGTCAGTTGCGCGTTTGATATAACCTGGAGGTGTACAACGGTCAGAGTTATAGAAAACTTGCAACCACCAACCTACTTATACCATGCCAGGGTGTCGTCCAATCAGATATGCTGGCATTTGTGGCGGCCAAACCTTATTTTCCGTTGATCACGGGCGACTCCATCGTAGGACTTTTCAAACACTATTGAGTAAGCTTTGAGACATAGCCTGTCTGGGGCAAGGTGTGCTTGAATAATCCTGACTTGGCGTCGACACGATGTCTCTGGCGACCACATAGAGCCGTCATCAACGGTGATGGTACAATCTGCGGGACTGCGTCCTGACTTATCCAACTCGGCGAGTAAAAAGTTATTGAAAGCAAAATTAAAGGCTCAACCTGCTCCAGGCACTAGGTGTGCGTTTCGTCAGACTGAGAAAGAGTATCTGACCAGGAACCCACCTGCGGATTACAGCCAAGTCATTGACTTTGCTCATGCGACTCTACCCGCAGGTGTGTCCGCAAGCGCTGCGCTGCCACCACCAGATCACCATGGAGACCTTGGAAACAATTCCTTATTGAAGGCAAATCTGAGTATCTATACCGTTGAAGCACATCCCGGACTTTTCGTGATACCCAATGCATTGGGACCGGCTGCACAGCGAAGTCTCATCACGTCATGCTTGCGCGACATGACACTCAGACCCAACCTCAACAACTTGGACACTCACTATGATTTGCCTAGTAGTGGTCTGTGGTACCACTACGAGCATCACTCACGAGATCCCGTGCAAGCTCCAGATCTAGTCGTGTACCCTCTCTGTTCCATATCAGAAGTGGCAAAACAGTTTGGGGACGTGCAGGTGACGAGTAGGAAACTGATTGATGACCCACCGATCACTTCAAACACGCCTATAGAGATTTTGACTTCGAAGAAAGAAGCAGCTCCTGCTTCTGCAAATCTCAAGCCGATCTCTGTGTCTAAACTACTTTACAAGCTTCGTTGGTCTAATCTAGGGCTACTATACCACTGGGGCACAAAATCGTATCACTACGAAGACATCTTTGAAAATGGTCGCGATGCGATGATCAAGGTTCCTATGAGTCTGGCAGAATTGTCTAAAGATATCCTCAACATTGTTCCGCGAGAATTAATCCCTTCAGAAGAGGATTGGTCGGACTTTCGACCCGAGTCAGGCATCATCAATTTCTATCAATTGAAGGACACTCTGATGGGACACATAGATCAGAGCGAACTCGTCGAGGACAAGCCGCTCGTCTCCTTGTCCTTCGGCCACACCGCCGTGTTTCTGATTGGCGGCAAAACACGAGACGTGCCACCGACTGCGATATATCTGCGTTCCGGAGATGCTCTGATCATGTCGGGCGCCTGCAGGAGAGCTTACCACGGCGTGCCGAGAATAGTGGAGGGCAGTCTGCCGAGTTATCTGGGATACTGCTCCGGTTGGGACGTATCGGATTATCAAAACACTACGCAAGAGCAGAGAGATGACTGGGGTCCTTTTGCCGAGTACTTGAGTACGACTAGAATCAACATCAATATTCGGCAAGTGTTTCCGAAGGATTACTTTGCATCTCCTTGAGGAGGCATATGGCCTAAATCTCTTGTGTACAGAGCAATCACGATGTGTGACGGCGTGCTATAAAAGGGTCTTGGTCTATCGGTCTATTGATCTAGGTCGATATCGCACAAGCTCATTTCAGTGCATTACAGTCTCTATCAGGCTATTCTTTATGTGCTATACACTCTTGACATGGGAATTACCCTCAGGGAAGCTACAACTGAGCATTCCCCACAAGCATGAAGCACGACGAAAGTCATGCTTAGAAGGCAAGATGTGCTGTCCTTCTCGGTTTCTCGGAGGAGAAAAGCATCACGACACAAAGCCACTCGCCAAGCGCGTCCGGATCTGCTGATTGCTTCTGCATATAGAATCGACTGTTGTACACAAGTAGCACCTTGCTTTTCAACGGAAGCTCAAAGCACAAGAATTACCGCCCAAAATCAATACCGCTACCAAAAGTCCACAGTGCTGGACTTCCGATGATCTTGGGCACGAGCAAGCAATCCTGATACTAGTGATTCGTGGATACGAGCTAGGGTCCCTTGCGGCCATTTTTCTCAGCCTTACATTAGTTGCCCAGCTGCAGCTGGCAAGAATCAATACGAACTTCATGCTGGCCAATGCAAAGTGTCCAAGAATCCAAATGGGCGTCCACCGTGTGGCCTCTCGGCGATAATTGTGATCAACGGGCCCAACGAAGTGCGGGTTGCATGACGTACGGCTGACGGCAACTTATCGATTCGCGAACTCGCGCTTCCACTTTACTGTACAACGTTGTACAACCTGCAGGTACAAGAACAAAAAGGACGACAACTCGTTGTTACCTATATATACCTCAACAACTTTCCACAAGATGAGCGGAAAGAGAGACGGACAATCACCCGACCCTGCAGACCAGAAACCAGAATCCGGCACCACAGCCCCATCGGTAAGATATTCATCAGTGGTGGGAATGGATTGAGTGACTGACTGGGAAATTAGAGCGGCAAGCACGATGGAGAGCACAAGGAACACAACACGAAGGACCAATCCGGTAAAGACAAGGATGGTCTCTCGTCGAACCCGTAATTTTCAGTGATTGTCGTGCGAAGGAGAATACCGGCAATGAGATTATCGTGACGGACTGAGGCTGCTTGGGGTACGATTATTCTGACACGACGTGTCGCGGCTCTTTACGACCTATATACTAGCATCACGAACCTTGATATGAAGTTTTACCTTGCTGCTGAGTGCTGCTGTCGCCGCTGAGCTGTGTATTTCTAGTTTTTGCTTGAGCGTGGTGGACCATTAATCGCCCAATTGTCGTACAAGACTCGTTGATTTCTGAACGTTCTCCGGCTTTTAGACACTCAGAAGCGCCGGTTGTTTAATACATGATCGTGATTGACTCTTTCCCCGACAGCTGTCGAGAACCGCGAAGCGGACGCTCGGTCCCTGACTCAGGCTAGCAAAGCACAAGGTCATCATCCACCTCGATACAAGTGTCAAAATCGATAGATGAAAATATCTACCCTGACTGATCGAAAATGTGACGCATAAGTGGCTCGTCGCGGTTCAACTTACAAACGAGACGGGTCCATAACATGAGGACTTAATACGTCCTGCGTATATCTATCCTTGATTACACTACCGAGCTCGCAAAATGCCTTTCGCGCGGGTGACACTAACTTCAGATCGCAAGCAAGCAAAAGGTCATGCCACGGCACAGCATGCCACCTCGATTTAAATGATAGTATATTCTTTCTATGCATCATCACTATCGATCGTACTGAGCTCGAGCCCGTCCGTTGGCCAGGCCGAGACACGCTTCCCGTGTGTCAGAATGCAAAAGACAGCAGAGCGCTGAGCCTCGAATCCCGCCCGTCCTCGGAGACCCGTGATACCCGAGCCTGCCACAATCAGTGGAGCCGGGGTCTGGTTATCCCCGCGTTTCCCCCCAAGTACTCGAGTACGAGTACGTGGAGTGACGGAACGCCAACCCTCCGGCCAGCCTGTCGATAGAGTGTATATATATCCCTAACTGCGACTCGTCCGCGTCTATTCGACTGAAATCTATCGAGGAGAAAGAATAGACCTTTAATCCGAGAATATATACAATCATGTCTGTCGACCGAGCACTGTTGAACCGTCTACCGACCATCTCGGAACGACTATTCGCCCAAAAAGCACTGAAAAAGCTTTCCTTTGAAACCCTCGGCGCTCAACTGGGCCGCAACGAGATTTGGGTCGCGTCCTTATTCTACGGGCAAGCCAAGCCGGAACCAAAAGACATCGAGGTACTCGCGAAATCGTTGGATATCCCGGAGAGCGAGCTGCAACTCGCCATGGGGGAATCGTTTTTCCCCGACAAGTGCAAGTTGATTGATTTGCCGCCGCGAGACCCACTCTTGTACCGACTCTTTGAGATTGTCGCCTCCTTCGGGTACGCCTACAAGGCCATCATTCACGAGAAATTCGGCGACGTAAGTTGTCCCACCCCGCACTATTGCGGATCTATGATAATTTGGTACTGACGAACCTTAGGGCATCATGTCTGCCATCGCGTACGATACAAAGATTGAAAAGGTCGAGGTCGATGGCGCGCCGTGGGTGCAGATTGTCATGCGTGGCAAGTTCCTGCCATACAAGCGATTCTAGCGATAGTAGCAGTAGCAGTAGTGGAGCCAATCATAGCACGAAAGTTTTGCATGACAAGGTCACAACGAGTACTTGGCAGTATCTATATCAACATGTTTCCAAATTATCAGAGTGGTTTCTCATGCTTCTATGATTAGTGAAGTCTACCTCATGGATGGCTGGCTTATGTGCAAGTTGTACAAGTGCTTTGTAAATGTACCTCAGATTCATGAGCTCTAGAAGCTATCTGAATCTCTTATGTAGAGGTTCTGTCCATTTTGTACATCGTCCGCGAGTTATGTGCTCACGTTGGGATCGCCCGTCGTGAAGCGGTGCAAGCTGTGACTCGGGTCGAACTGCAAGTGAGGGTTGATCACTGCCGACAGCGCCTGACCTTCACCAATGCCCTCGATGGAAATCATGCCCTCTGGGATTGGTGTCGCGAGCGATGTGAGTGTCTGAGCCGCATCTGTGGCTGCCAGCATTCGGTCGTCCTGCTTGATCTGCACCATTGGCTGGCCTGGTATCTTGGGCGGGAAAATGACATCGAAATCTGCCGGATGAAACTTTTTGACGTGGCGTTTGAGCAGGTCGTGTCGTCTACAAGTGACCTCGCACTTTGGGCAGTGCTCGATAGCACTATCGTCGTGATTTCGCTGATGACGCTTCAGATTCTCATGCCTGGTGAAGCGTTCCCCACACACTTCGCAACCAAACAGATGTCTGCCGTCGTCTGCATTGGAATTCTTTGCTCGCTTCCTGGACGGCTGGGTGGGAGTTTGAGAGGCCATAGGGAACACCATAGGCAGTTGTGGCATGCTTCCCGACATGAGCGCGGCCACTTCAGAATCTGACAAAAGACCATTGAGCCTGTGCATATTAGCCGCATATTCATGCCCTGCAGGAAAGGAAACGCACTTTTTGTCATAGTCTTGCCAGTCGATAAACTTGCCGCTAAACTCCTTCTCAGCCTGCAGAGTGAGTCGACCAATGACTTGTGCGACAATCTCTGGCTTGTTGAGCTCGTTGCGTTCGTAAAGCCCGATGAACCTGTTGAAATCATCAGAGTCCATAAAGGCACCGTGTTGCTCCCTGATGGATCGCTGCATGTCTGTATCGACCACGCCGGGCTTGACCGCGACACTGGTGACATCCTTCTCCTCCTGACCTAGATCCTGCACAAGGTGGTTCATGGCAGCTTTCGAGCAACCATAGGCAGACCAGCCGTGATATGTCTTGGTCGCAGCACCACTAGAGATCATGACGATTCGACCCTGCGACTCTCGCAGCGCCGGCAACACAATCTGCAGGCCAGCCACGATGGAGAAGAAGTTGACATCGAAGAGCTCTTTCCAGGCATGGACATCGCCGTCGGAGACCTTTGTGACTGGCTCGAGAATGCCGGCATTGAAGACGATGGAATCCAACCTGCCATACTGCTCTAGCGCAATCTGCAGCGCGACCTGCATTGTGTTTGAGTCACACACATTGCCGGCCACATATTTCAGCGAGCCAGGGTACTGGGCGACGAGGTTGTCGAGCGAAGAACAGTCCCTGGCGATGGCAATGACATTTGCCTGGCTGGAGAGGAGGAACTCTGTGATGGCATATCCCAGACCCCTAGAGGCGCCAGTGATGATGATGGTAGACATTCGAAACTCCCTCTGGACACGACGGTGTGGCTCCAAACTTGCTGGAGGAGGAGGACAAAAAGCAACGAAGCAAGAGCTCCTTGGAGGAGAGCAAAGGTTCGGGGGGAGGGAAGAAGGACGAAAGGGAGGGAGGAGAGGAACTTGGGAGGATCTCCTCTTCGTTCAGTTGCAGGTTCCTGCTGCCCAAGTTTGTTCATCAGCATCAGCATCAACTCCCTTTCAACCAATCAACTGCGCGTTTCATGTTATGCAGCTCCTCCCTCGCATCGTGCGTATCACTTACAGCCACAATCTCGTCTTTCATCGTATAGATATCCAGCCACTTTCAAGTGGAGCTCCAACACTTTGTATGCCAACCACCTTCCAGATGCGCGCGCGCTCTACACGCTCCTGTAAATGCATTTCGTGAGAGAGCATCTTCGAATGATTGTTGATATCAGTCAGTTGCTATTCCTCTCCTCTTCAGTCGTGCGCGCCTCCTCAAGCAATCGGATCTACATCTTCAGTGCTCCAAGTCGTCACCGTCAAGGTCTCAAGGGCGCGGATACCCATCTTTGACTGTAAAGATGTTCCAGAGACAAACGGAGGTCAAGTTCAGGGACAATCAGGAGAATCGGGTGCAACAATTTCCAAAGACTCCCAAGAATGCAAATATCACTTCCTCCAAGTTCGTGACTCCAGCGCCAAAGCCTAGAATAGCGCTTGGGGCGAAGAGCACTAATGTGCACCATCGACAATTCTCTTCGGCCAAGACAGGCAAGCGACACAGTCCCGTGGTCGCTTCCAAGAAGCCGATAGCTGTCGTTGCTCCTGAACCTGCTCAGCAGTTGAAAGGTGGTGCAGCGCTCAGGGCGGCGCTCAACAAGGCCCTTCTTACCGGCATTGACATACCTGACGTCGAATACGCACCTCCACCTGTACCGGAGCAGCCTTATGACGAACCAGAGTGGATGGTTCCCATGGATTGGGACGCCCTCGACAGGGTCATAGCCAAAGGCCCTCCGCCAGCACCGATCATGCGGTGTTACCGCGAAACGTATGGACCGAAGGAGGACGACTTGGAGCCGCCTTCATTCGAGTTCATGGAAATGTCAGTCAAGCCTGAGGCAAGGCCCCAATCAGTGAGATCTGGACTCTCGAGCTCCGGCAACACAAGTTCGAGAGTACCGTCCAGACCAAAGCTCGGCGGGTATGCAGCTCCTACGCTCTCGGCTCAAGCTAAAGTCAAACCACTTCGCACTGTGAGTCACAACAATCAAGAAAATACGAACCGAATGTCCAGATCAAAGAGCACAAAATCCACTACAAGACCGCTGCCTAAATCAAGTACGACCACAGCACTTACGAAACCAAGCCGCTCAACTTCCCGACAAGATGCTCCTCTGGCACTAGACTCATTCTTAAACGATCTGGAAGATCCCGTACTTGTAGAAGATCCCGTACTTGATCTCCTGTCTCGCGAGCCTGAATCTCAAAGCGACATGGAAGTAGATTTTGACGAGTGATGGCAGTGGGCTGATTTGGAATCACGAGAGATAACTCCACGATGAATGAAGTAGTTTTGGCGAATGGTAGATGGGCAATTCAAGTTGCTTTGCTTGTCGGCGTGGTGTCGTGGCGATTCTCTAAAGGACTATCGGTTTGTTTTGAGATTTCGTCATCTTTATTGTACAATAAGAATTCTTCAACAAACTAGAACTGAAATGAGACGCTCGTCGCTGTGCCTGCTGCCTTATATTCTTGCATTGTTTCCTTGACCCACGCATGCTTACAACAATTACTGCAAATCACCGCTTCTCCATCGCCATGATCTTCTCCTTGTACCGCCTCGTCTGTTCATCAATCTTGGCAATAGCCGTCTCGAGTCGCTCGAGTTCCTCCTGTTCACTTCGCTGGCAGTATGGCTTTCCCGCGCTCCTTTCGACGGGTAATTGAGCCTCGCCTTTGGAAGTGAGAATCTCGTACATGGCTTCCGTGGGTTCATTGAAGACGACTTCGTCGTATTGATAGGAGGAGACGTGTCCTCCGCCGGCCGCTTTCAATTTTTCGGCATCGGGTCCGTACGGGTGGAGTTTCAGACGATGGTAGACCATCACTGGCTTCTCCGCTGCTTCTTGCACGAAGAAAATCTTGATTTGGACATCGAATTCTCCCCACCCAGTCTCCGTCACCTGAAACGGCGGCGCCTCGATGGACCGCATCGAGTTGGCGTACGAGTCGTGAAGCTTGAAGTTGACCTTTTTCACAAAGTGACTAATGTCTGCGTCGTTCACGCCGCGCACGGAAACCGTCCATTCGTGCGTGTGGTCCGAAGCCGGGTCCTTGCGGTCGCCTAACAGATCCGCATCATTGCCGATAACGATGGGACGATAGATTGCGCATTTGGGCACACGCGCAGGTGCCATGAGAAGCACTCTCTAGCCGCAGAAATCCACTCGCACTTGCCGTTGATTGTCGTATGCAGTGCTCTTGGTCGAGAATATCGATGCATATGCATGACCAAATAAATTAATGGAGATGGTTGTGAAAGTTGGAAACATCAAACGACGAAACCGATGTGGCTGATGCACTTTCGTTTCATGACCTTATGATATAACTACGTCAAAAGACCTTACCACTGCAACCATACCGTCCCGAAATTGTGATTGAAGGCTCTGGAGCCAACTGTCTGATATTACATGAGTACAAATACAGCAAAAAAGCGCAAGGCGGTGTCGGAAGACGAGGTGACCACGCATGAAACACCCGAAGAAGTTGAACAAGTCGCAGCGGAGACCGCCGGCCTGTCTGCCAAGGAACGCATGGCACAGTTCCGGGCACTCAAGATGCGGGCAAAGGACTCGAAGAAGCAGAATCGCACGGCGCTGTATCAGGAACATTCCCGCATGAAGGAGGACCCGAAGGCAGCAAAAATCCTGGACCAAAAGAAATCCGTCGCGGCGGAAAAGTTGGCCAAATTGGACGCGCAAGAGGCTGGGGAGGACTATGAACGCAAACGCGCATGGGACTGGTCCATCGCCGAGTCCGAGGCGTGGGACGAGAGGATGGCCATGAAGCAGGCCCATCGCGAGGAGTCTGGCTTTGCCGACTTTGCACAAGAGGCCGCGAAACAGTACGCGCGCAACACCACCGCACTGAAACCCGACCTCGAGGCCTATCGTCGCGAGAAAGAAGCAGCCGCCCTACAATCCTCCTCATCTATCGTCCTCGCCACTGGCGGCGGCGGCGGCGGCGGCGACATTGCCGCGGACGGCTCGGTCGTGCCGCAGAGTACCCGCCAAGTAGCAGAAATCGACAACGTCGCCTTCATCCACCAGAAACCGAAAAAGGAAAACGTCGATCGTCTGATTGAGAGTCTCTCGCGCGCCGACAAGGCCCGACTCAAGGCACAAATCAAGCGCGGCCGCGCACAGCACGACGATGGGGATTACATCAATGACCGCAACAAGGTCTTCAACGCCAAAGTGTCCCGCTTCTACGACAAGTACACCAAGGAGATGAAGGAGTCCTTTGAGCGCGGCACGGCACAATGAGTACTCCTGCGCCAGGAGAAGCACAGAAAAAGCATGGTTGGGTCAATGAATAATTGCACTTGATCAGTAGTTCGTAGTGATGGCGATGGCAACCTGTATAGACTTTTGAAACAAGGAGTATGGCCGGTTCATGCAATGCAATGTATATATGTATACCTTTTTACAATAACGTGGGAAATACACCTTGCCATGCGCTAGTCTTTATGCTCCTTTTGTGCTCCCAGCAACTGTCCTTGTCTCTTCTCACACTCTTGCCCAGAAAATGCATACTCATTTCATCTCAAATGGATTATGACGACGAGACGATTATTGTGCCATGGAATTGTCCAACTCGTCCATATTCTCAATGGCTTCCTTCACGAGATGACTCGCCTTGTTGTCCAAATTCATGGCGATGGTCAAGTGCTTCATGGCACTCGTCTTGTCGCCGAATTGGCGGTACATCTTGCCCAGGAGGTAATGCACATTGGCCTCGTCCGGCGCCAGTTCCTTCAGTATGTGCAGGTCGTTCATCGCGCTCTTGTAGTCCCGCGCCATGATTAATGCCTTGGCCTTTTTGAATCGCGCCAAGGCATTCTGCGGCGCCAGCTGACATGCGCGCTCGTACTGCTGCAGTGCCTCTGGCCACCGCTTCGATCGTTCCAACACGATGCCGATGCAACATACCAACACGGCGTTCGAGGGATTGATTTGTGCAGCCTTGACAAAGTGAAACTCGGCTTGCTCATTGTCTCCGGTTTTCATGTACGCCATTCCCAGACCGTACCAAGCATTGTAGTGGCGCTTGTCTGCTCGAATGGCATTTCTGAATGATATCTGTGCCTTTTCAAACTCTTCATTGGCCGCATACTCGTGGCCCTCCAAGGTGTGAGCATACGCAAAGTCCTTGTCCAGCTGTATCGCTCTGGCCACACATTTGAGAGCTTGATCATGCTCGCGCTGTAGACTGAAACAGTTTGCCAGGATGCACCATGCTTGCGGGGACAGTCTATCCAGATCCGATATTTCATGCGCTAGATAGCTCAATTCTATGTCTCGACGAAGGTGCCACAGACACGTAGAATACAGCTCCATATCCATGATACGAGCAGGGTCTATGCGTCGCAAGTTCTCGTAACACATGGCAGCATCCTCGTAATTTCCGTTTTCATAATAGGCACGCCCTAGCTTAGCTAGGATTGTGGGTGCTGATCTGGTGCCTGGCTCAAGATCCTGGAAAAGCTCTATACTCCTCTGACATTGATATTTCGACAGGGCATAGCAACCTTCGCCTATGCTGCTCAACAAGCGCAACAAGGTGGTCTCCGCATCATTGCTAGGAAGGTTCGTGATTGACGTGCCGGTTCGCGTGTCGGCACGAATTTTCGGCACCGCAAATGGTTCAACAGGAACTTTATTGGAGGCCACCTTGCCAGTCTGTACCACTTTGGCAGTCTTCTTTCCAGGTCCAGTGCGACTGCTCGGTCTGATTGAGGGTAAATTGAGTCGCGAACTACGTCGTTGTCCACTCGAAGTAGCCAGTGGCTCATCCCTGGCCCCTGCTCTATAGTGGCTTCCATTAACAGTCTCAGCCGTGATACGAGAGAGGCCGAACTTTGGAGCACTGAGTTCAGCGAGCTTTGGCTTTTGCTTTGTTCTTGCTGGAGCTTGTATCGTGCCACTTGTCAGTGCCTCTAATGAAGCCCGTTGTTGGTCAGATCCCATGGTAGGTGTCGCAAGACCATTCGGAGTGTCAAACTCGTCGAGCCTCGTCAGAGGTAGAGTAGGGCGAAACATGTAATTATTGTTGTCATTGCCTCTTGATGACTTATTGAAAATGTCGGGAGTTGTTTGTGATTCGTTGAAGAGATCATCAGTCGTCTTCACACCTACAGCATCCAACATGTTTCGAGCACTAGCGAGCACGTCAGAAGGCCGAAACACATTCTTGACTGTCATCTCGACGCCCAGCTTGAGTAGACCATCGAAAGCCTCCCAAAGATATGGATTTGCACGAATGGCGACCACAAAATGCTCTGTCGCATGTTTGACGTCATTGTCGGCCTGGTACAGCTGGGCTGCTAGGCAATTGACCGCAGCTGAATCTGGCAATAGTCTTCTAGTCGATTCTGTGTGGTTGTAAAAGAACGAAGTACCAGCCCAGTACTGTTGCACGGAAAGCAGTGCTGCAAGTCCAGCTTTGTACGTCTTTAGCACAAGACATGTTCGAGCATATATATAAGCGCAACCCAGATGTTTGACCGCTTGACATATCAGATGCGCCCTGTTTACTTGTCCGGCTCGTAGCAGACAAAGCCCATGTAAGAAGCGCGAGTTGTCGTTGAGCTTGTCGATAAAATATAACTGCTCGGACAAGAATACAGCTGAATCCAGGAATCCATTGTCTAAAGAGTACAACACAGCCTGTTCCATTGATCAGGACTCTGTCTGCGCAATCGCCTGTGACTCATCTGGCCATGACAGCTTAGCAAATCGACCTTTAGCTCTGATCTCGCACAAGAGATTGTTGTTGTTGTTGATAAATCTCACATGCATAACCATTCATATTAGAAACGGCCCCAGGCTTCCAACTTGCGACACAAGTACGCGAAGTGCCGCCCTTCTCACACAGGCAACTCAGTCCTTCTCACATCCAGGTCTCTATTGCGGTAATCCTTCCCGTTCTCCATACGAGGTGAACCGATATATCGACATCGCCGAAAGAGACGAGCTCCGGCTGAATTACCGTGATACGAGTACCCCAGGTCTCACGATTCCCACCCTCTTATCACGGTATATCCAGCAAGTCATGCTTGAGTACACTTCGCCTATTTCCGGCACAAGCATCATTATTGGCGTGCCACACTAGCAATCGTGACTGTTTCGAAAGACTTCTAGTACTACATTCGTTTCGATTCAGTAGACGCGTCGAGCTCTGCCCGACGAGCGGGCTGAATCAGGACTTGCATGGACTACGCACAGGTCGATCTCGATCGGCCCCATACACCGGAAAACGAACCCATACGTACTCGATTTCGCAAGAAGAATGGTACCATCAAAGAGAGAACAGCGGTCTTCCTGGTTTGCGTCACTGCCATGAGTTTGTTTGGGTACGATCAGGGACTCTTTGGTGGAATCCTTGTCGGAGACAAATTCTTGGAGCAGTTCAACGACCCCTCACCCGCAGTCCAAGGCTTTGTGACCTCAATCTATGATGTTGGGTGTTTCGTAGGTTGTCTGCTGTGTATCTTCGTTGGCGAGATCTTGGGAAGACGCCGGACAATCATGCTTGGGGTCACCATTATGTCTATAGGCGCCATCCTGCAGACCTTCTCGGCGACGATTGGCGAATTAGCTTGGGGACGATTTATTGCCGGCATCGGGAATGGCTTCAATACAGCCACTGCACCAGTATATCACAGTGAGGTGTCTGAAGCTCATGATCGCGGCAAGGCAGTAGTGATGGAGATGTTCATTAATGTCTTGGGGTTTGTGATTAGCAATTGGACCACGCTTGTCTTCTCTCCGGTGAGATCCAACCTCCAGTGGCGTATACCTCTTGCTGGTCAGCTAGTGTTTGCCGCGATCATTGCCGTCACACTGCCATTCGCCCCTGAATCCCCGAGATGGATGATGATGCACGGAAAGCGAGAGGAAGGCATGGTTATTATAGCCCAATTAGATGGCATGGACGTCAAGTCTGACAGGGTCCAGCAGGAAGGAGCAAAGATTATTGAATCCATTGAGCTGGAAAGCAAGAGTCAAGTACGGTGGATGGACATTTTCAAAGGCAAGGATGAGAACTCCGTCTTCTGGAGAGCATTTCTCGGGATAGGACTTCAAGCCATGCAACAACTTACTGGCATCAATGTCGTGGCTTATTATTTCCCCGTGGTTCTCCAAAAGTCTGTAGGGATTTCAGAGAACTGGGCTCGTATCATCGCAGCCTTCAATTCGATATCTTTCTGCATCTCAACACTGATACCGTATCTCTTGATCGAAAAATTCGGCCGCCGCATCCTGTTACTCGGTTTGTCGGTCATCATGACACTATGCTTCTTGTGCGCAAGCATTTTTCTTGGTCTGGTCGACAATAAACCAAGTTTTGCGCATATCGGTGGTATACTGGCTGTGGTCGCGTTTGTCCTATTCTTCATTTCCTTCGGTGCTGGTTGGTGTGCGATACCGTGGTTGTATCCAGCTGAGATCAACAGCATAGGCATGCGCACAAAAGGTGCTGCGCTAGCTTCCGCATCGGACTGGTTATTCAATTACTTCATCGTTCAGCTGACTCCACTGGGCATTCATCATCTCCGCTGGAAGTTCTACATCATCTTCTTCGTGCTGAATGCCAGCTTTATCCCCCTGGTGTATTTGTTCTATCCTGAGACTGCGGGCAAGTCTCTAGAAGAAATTGATCTGATGTTTACCGGAGAGAAGCGATATATAGTCGCAGGCATTCAGAGTAAGCTCACCAGGAATCGCCCTGTCACGCATGACATTGAGGAAATGAGCTTGATCAACCCGCACGATCGAGCTGACAATGAGGCTGTGCCTTTACATGAAGGCAAGATTGGGCTAGCAACACGGTATGACAGCGAGGATGAACAAGATCTGGCTGATGAGGAAAATTACGCTCTAGGCAGCGACTCAGATGATGCGGCTGGAAGTGAATTTGGCTATGGGGATTCGGAATTGGAGTCAAAGCATTTGACACTTAGCGAGGGTAATTTCAAGCACTGATGACTATTCCATGTAAAACAGCTTGCGTATACGTAATGTATGCTTGTATATCACATATCATTTCAATATTTCCTATGCAGCGTGTCCCAGCCTCAAGTATAGCCATTGCTCTCTCGATTGTGAGTATGACAATGTGAAGAAACGTACAAGCCCAGCATATAATCCTGACCGGTACCTGTCTGCTTTTGATAGCGACCACTGCAGCTGCTGCAGTCAAACGCGATCGTCAAAGGTCACGAAAACAGTTACAGCTGATGCGCGCGCATGAGATCGGAAATGCAGCTACATGCTGCAGGTGCTCATCGATTGGTTCACGTGAGATGAAAATGGATGGGATTAGCTTTCTGGGTAGAGCTCCCTAATCGCTGCCATTGGGCGATTCGTGCCCTGGTATCGCTTTTCGATTCCTCAGAGACAGTCAGTTCTCATGATAAGTACTGACTTCTGCTGCCGCTGCTGCGAGTCGTGACACATCACTTACACAAGACTCATGTTTCGCTCTACAGCGCTTCGCGCGACAACGATCGCTGTGCGAGGTGCATCTAACCCAGCAGTAGCGGTGCGACCATCTGCGTTAGGCCCATGCTATCGACACGCTGCTCGATCTGTCACGACCGATGCTGCTAGCTCTTCACACAAGCCAGATGAGTCTGACGAGCACACATACTCTGTGTCGCTTTCAGACCAATCCTTCGATATGTACGAACTGGATGCCCCTTCACTAGATATCAAAGTCACGAAGCCTGAAGTGCTGAAAATGTATGAAGACATGGTTACCGTTCGAAGGTTGGAGATGGCTGCCGACGCACTTTACAAAGCCAAGAAGATCCGTGGATTCTGTCACTTGTCGACCGGACAGGAAGCCATTGCGGTCGGTATGGAGAAGGCCATTACTTCAGACGACTCCATCATCACTGCCTACCGTTGTCACGGTTTCACTTATATGCGTGGAGGCACCGTCAAGTCTATCATTGCAGAACTCCTAGGTCGCAAGGATGGCATATCTTTTGGAAAGGGTGGTTCCATGCACATGTTCGCCAAGGGTTTCTATGGTGGTAATGGTATAGTTGGTGCTCAGGTTCCTGTCGGTGCTGGTATTGCTTTCGCCCAGAAGTACAACAACCAGAAGAATTCCACCTTCACCCTGTATGGCGATGGAGCTTCAAACCAAGGTCAAGTTTTCGAAGCATACAACATGGCGAAGCTGTGGGGTTTACCGTGCATCTTTGCTTGTGAAAACAACAAGTACGGTATGGGAACTGCAGCAAACAGATCTTCGGCCCTGACCGAATACTACAAGCGAGGTCAGTACATACCTGGTATTCGTGTCAATGGAATGGATGTTTTGGCTGTGAAAACAGCCTGTCAATTTGCAAAGGAATACACAACATCAGAGGGTGGACGTCCTTTAGTCATGGAATTCGTGACTTATAGATACGGAGGACACTCCATGTCTGACCCTGGTACCACTTACCGAACTCGTGAAGAGATTCAGCAGATGCGCAGTACCAATGATCCGATTGCTGGACTCAAGGCGAAGATTCTGGAATGGGGCGTTGTCGAGGAGGCCGAGTTGAAGGAGATTGACAAAGCTGCTCGTGCACACGTTGATGCTGAGGTCAAGGCTGCAGAAGCTAGTCCGGTGCCGAATAACGACATGACTACCTTATTCGAAGATATCTACGTCAAAGGCAGTGCCCCCGAATTCTTCAGGGGTCGAACTGTTGAGGAGAGTAAGTCGACTTCTTGTGCCGTAAGCATATGCTAACTGCTTGTAGCCTTCGCTTCGAAAGATCTGCTTGCGTCGCACTAGAAGCTTTGGCTTTCCATCTAAGATCACGGCGCAACAGCCAGCTGATCATCTTTCCATATGTAATTTACTACCATCATTCCCACCTCTTGCCTGTCTCCTTGTATTTTCATTGCAGGAGATGCGTATCGCATGGTAAATGCTCAAAACCCTTGGCTCAAGTGGCACTTCAAGCACCTGAAACGTATATATACCTACCTATGCATACTTGTCTATAGCCGAGCATGTCGGCCGTTGAGTTTGATCACAACGCCCCCGTGACAATTAGACTTCCTGATCATGATCAATTGTACTCTAAGACAATCTCATCATTACTATAATACTCGTGGCCGGCCTCTACAATTTATTGACATGAGTCTCACGCACTAGACCAAAAGACTTCCTGGTATGAAACGTTCTTTTGAGTCTGCATCGGCCGGCGTGCAGAGAAAACGACAAAAGATAAGATCAGCTCGCACGATCGCATCAGAGAGTGCCTCGCCATCATTGCGGGCCGGTGCGATACCCATACATGAATTCTTGTCATCTCGTAAGTTCGAGATCAATGCCTTGACAGAGTCAATTCAGAAGTCTCGTGAAGCTGGAGTTCAACGTGCCTTTCAGAGCTTGCCACGATATTTGAGACGGCGGGCAGCAAGTCACAATGTGAAACGAGTGCCCAAAAGACTGAGGGGACGTGCTATAGCAGAACTCAAAGATGAAGGCCAGACGCAGAAGAATAAACGTGTGCCTTTCAAAAGGAAAAGAGGTCGAAAACAAACTGTTCAGAAACTACTACGCCTGCAAAAACAGTCGGAAGATCACAAGCCAGCTCGACCAATTGAGCCTGCTATAATTCCTGGCACGGACTTGCCAGTGACTAAAGCTGTGGCTGGAGGGAGATTCGTCAATCGTCAACGGGACAAGACCTGGTTGCCATCTCATCTATGGACATGCAAAAGAGCCAAGATGGAGACGAAATGGGGCTATCCTATCGCTATATCGCCAAATGAGAAGACTTATAGATCGACACATCGTGCTTCAAGCTCGAAAGGAGCAATTGTGTTTGACACATCCTATCAAGGAACAATCTTGATCAAGGGGAACACTACTTACGTTAGTAAGCTTGTGGAAGACTTGACGTGCACGAAGACTTCTTGTGGACTAAGAGCAAGGAGTGGACAGCGAGTAGTGTCTGCAAGCATATACTCCGTGACTCGATACTTGTGTCCTGTCAGACTGATCTGGGACGCAACGAGCACGCAAGAACTTGCGTCTGTGCTCTTGGTCGTGCACCCAGCGGTATATGTCAACGTCTGGAATTTGGTCTTACAAGCTCGCAAGAAGCTCGAGACTCCGAATGTGAAGATCGTGGACATGCGCTTCGATATAGGCTCTATCGCCGTGCTGGGGCCTATGGCTACAAATGCATTACTGAGTGTTCTCAAACCGATCAGAAGTACAGACGCAGGAAAAGCATTCAAATCATTTCATGGACTCAAGCCCGCCGAGCTTGGTTCAAACACATTCTACACTTTCGATATCAAGGACCCACGACAATCCTTCCCACCGAAATTGATTACAGAGCCAGCCTCGAAGGAACACAAGTACTTACTAGATGGTGCCATTAAAGCTGAGACTTGTGCGCTGTTTTGCCAGCAAATGACTCGAAACTGTAACGAGAATAGACCCGGTAATTCTGCACTCAAAACAGCAGATTCGCAATCTGTTCCTGTACTCGTTCATCAGAACGAGCTCGGACTGGTCGTCATGGCTCCATGGGCCTACGTCACCGACATTTGGTACTCGTTGAATCATTTACCTTTGGTGCGCTTCGGAGGACTGCAAGAGCTCGCCCAAGTCTACTATGAGAATTCCCTGCCATTTTTCCCAATTGATCATCAAGGGACGACAGCGGGTGATTTGGCCGCCAAGGAAGATCGTGACAAGCGAGAAAGATGGTACTTACGACGTCCTCCTGCGAAAAGACTGAGCTACAAAAAGTCGATTAACGGCAAGCCCGAGATTGGAGATCCGTTCATGTGCGATTTCGACTATCTTGCCAACCTTCCAGCGACTCAAAGCCAGTCCGATATCAGTCATGTCACCGTCAGCGTGGTAGAGGTGCCTTCTGTGGATGACGACACGACGATGGATGACACTCACCTGACTGCCCCTCTGTACACAAGCACGCCGCAGGTCGTCTTGCCATCAACGCAGACACCAGGCTCAGTACCAAAACAGTCCATGAGCCAGGACCCAAAGATTGTCGTCGGCACGAGCGTGCAGGACAATACATCATCGCTGAAACCAGTTCTATTCACCGCTCCACAACTTGACACGCTCACAGCGCAAGACCTGGAGTGTGGCATCATGCACGTCAGAATAAGGATGGTGCAGCGGGGATCACCTCGAGCGTGTGCGCGCATCTACCAACCTAGCGAGGAGGGCAGCGGCGTCGGCAAAGAGGCGGGTGCGCTGATTGGGTTCCTGACGACGGGCAACTACTCCCTCGCGGAAGGCAGGGCGACGGGTATCGGTTGCTTGCGGGTCAAGTACATCAAGCAACACCTCAAGGATCGCAAGAAGCAGTGTTTTGTGAGGGACTCTGGGTCAGGCCATTTCAGGCTGGCTTCATGGGATTTGATCCATATATGAAAATGGTCATTGCTATACTTTTGTATTTTCGAAGAGTAGAAAAGATATAGAAGAGAATGAGTTGTGGATAGGCAGTGTCAGATCTCTTCTAGTAGAAACCCTGGATACCCGTGATGGCACGGCCGAGAATGAGACTGTGCACGTCGCTGGTACCCTCGTAGGTGGCGACGACGTGGAGGTTGTGGGCGATACGACCAATGTGGTACTCGTCAGCGACGGCGTTGCCACCGAGAATCTCCTGCAATTGCCGGCTGCCGTGCAGGGCGCGGTCGCAGTTTTGTCGCTTGATCATACTGATCATCTCGACGGCGAGGTCGCCGCTGTCCTTGAGTCGTCCGACCTGCAGTGCGGCGAGCAGTCCGTACCCGACGTCGGTGGCCGCGTTGGCCAATTTTTGCTGGACGAGTTGAAATTTGGCGAGCGGCTGGTTGAATTGGTGACGGTCGAGGGCGTACTGGCGCGCGAGCTCGAGGCACTGCTCGAGTGCGCCAATGACGCCCCAGGCGATACCGAAGCGGGCATTGTTGAGGCAGGAAAAGGGACCCTTGAGACCTTCCACGCCGGGCAGCAAGTTTTCCGCGGGCACGGCGACCTCGTCCATGTTGATCATGCCCGTGGTGCTCGCGCGAAGACTCAGCTTGCCGTTGATCTTGGGTGTCTCGAGGCCCTTCATGCCGCGCTCCAGCAGGAATCCCCGAATCTTGCCGTCCCACGCGCACTTGGCCCAGACCACAAAGACGTCTGCAAAGGGGGAATTCGAGATCCAGGTCTTGGAGCCCGAGATGAGGTACCCACTGCCGGACTCCTTGGCCGTCGTCTCCATGCTGGCCGGGTCGGAGCCGTGGTTGGGTTCCGTGAGACCGAAAGCACCCGCGAGCTCGCCCTTTGCGAGGGCCGGCAGGAATTTTTCCTTTTGCGCATCGGTGCCAAAGGCATTGATCGGGTGCATCACGAGGGAGGACTGCACCGACATGGCCGAACGGTACCCGGAATCGACGCGCTCGACCTCCCGCGCAATCAGACCATAGGCAACCGAACTCACACCCGCGCACCCGTACCCGTCAATCGTCGCCCCCAACAGACCCAGCTCGCCCATCTCCTTGAAGATGTCCTTGTCAAAGGTCTCGTTGCGGTACGCCTCCAGCACGCGAGGCTGCAGCTTTTCCTGACAATAGTCCCTCGCCGTGTCCTGTATCGCAATCTCATCCTCCGTCAGCAGGGTCTGGATATTCAGCGGATCCTGGTAGGAAAATTTGGAGAAGGGTCGTTTGAGCGGGGTGGCCGTCCTCAGAGACCTCTGTATTGCTCGTGCGGTAAACATGATGTGCCCGAAAGGATGATGCTCCTCAAGACTAGAGTTGAACGAGAGAAGAAAGTCGGACGAATAGCAGACGGTAGAGTTCTGTACAAGAGTGGGTAAGCAGAGCTGTGTGCATCAAGTTTCTGGGGTAGAAGTAGCTGATATGCAAATTCCCCCAGACACTGCTGCAACCCCGTGGCGTGGGCGCGCGGAAGTTGCCGGCCAAATCCATCGGTAAGAGCCTTTTTGTCTCCCCGGCACTTGAGTTGCGACCACTAGTACTCCAGTTGGCCTACGTTGTGTACTTGCCACCGGCCGTAGGTTTATCACGGTGAGCTATGTCGTGTTGACGCTGCAAATGATATGACGGCCGTGCGAGTCGGTATAGGCATCCTGGCGAGACACCCAGACACGGGGCACGTCTTGCTGGGCAAGCGCACCGTCGAGCATGGATCAGAAACGTACTCCTTTCCCGGTGGGCATCTCGAGTACGGCGAGTCCTTCGAGTCGTGTGCGGCGCGGGAATTGATGGAGGAGACCAATCTCGAATTTGTTGTCAACGAGGTGGCCAACTTACGCGCCGTGGCTACGTTGAATAATATCTTTCACGATGCACAGAAACACTACGTGACCATCCTGTCTGTTTTCCCTTCCTTGATCACTTTTGTATTGAGAAGTTTTTGTGTGCGGTAAGGGCTGACTCGGACATATAGAATGGAGGGCACCGTCAAGGACGCTACGAGACTGCGCAACGCAGAGCCTGAAAAGTGCGCTGGTTGGGAATGGGTCTCGGAAGCGCAAATCAAGTTATGGATCAGCACGGGTGAACGTTCATTCTTTCTGCCCATCATTAATTATTATCAAAGTTCATTGACATGATAAATGCTGATGGCTGGTTACATGATAACAAGTATGGCGCCATGCTGTGCAATGCAAATTGTAGATGTCTGTACAGGATCCGGCACTTAAGCCTGTGATTTTCAATGATGCGGCCTCAGCTTGCAGGGTCGTCAGTGCTTTTTGATGCGATGCTGGCTGCCGATGCATCTTTAGTCGCATTTGGATCTTGATACTCCTTCTTTGACAGGATCTTCTTGGCCGTCTCGGCAGCCAGGTTGGGAATCTCTCGCTCGCCTTGTGGACTGCCCTCGATTGCAGCTTTAGTCGTAGCTTGTTGCATACGTTTGCCCACGCCAATCGAGTCGAATGAGTATGTGTTCGCCTTCATGCCCACGCCAGGCATGACATTTGAGTTGAGATAACTGAGCCAACGCTCCACTACCTCCGGATGCCCATCGGATATCTTGATCATACGCTTATATGTTATTCGTTCAAAGTTCTCCTGTGTCTTTTTGTGTACGAAAGGACCTCTAGGCACAGTCCACCTTTCGGTCTTCTTGGGCATAGGCACAGGTCCATTCGCTGGCAGTTTCAGGTGATACGCCGCCCTCATGGCAAAATCGGCAAAGAACGAGAGTGCTTCCTTGTCATATGATCGCAGCTGTAATTGACACGACGGAATGCCGTGCGTCTTGGGTAATCTAATAGGATCTAGATATGCTGCGACGACATTCGGAGGGAGTTCCTCGAGCTCTGTTTGTGTTGATTTTGTGTTGCTTGTTGAAGGATTATTCGCAAGCACGGAAGCGGTGGAGGAGATATTTCTCGGTTGTATCGATCGCAACAGACTTGTGAAAGACCTGGTCTTCAGCATAATGACTTAGGCGTGCTGACCTATCCGGTTTCAAGACGTGTTCAGTGGTGATAGACTCTAATATAATATTGAGAAGCTTGTCGCGGTTAGAACCTCCGTAGCGGTCGGCTAAATTTTGGATACCGTTGAACACGAATTTATCTAACTTTTTACACCACATCGTCAAATAATAGTTTGACAACTCTCGAATATCAGCCCTTGTACCGATTTCACTCAACGGACGACAAAGCAGGACTAGTATGTCTGTCAAAGATGTTCGTTCCTGTTTGTGTTCTACACAAAGATCACATCGTGTGATAAGGACAAGCATACTTTCTGCATTCTCCACATCGTCGTCAATACATAATCAAAAAGTGCGATGTCTCTCGACCGAGACGACGGGCAATACACAGACGGAGCAAGATCTTAGTCCAGATCTCACACTGAAGTCTCCTCGAAAGACGAGGACGCGCAAAGACCAATATTATAAAACTTCCGCCGGCATACTGCTCTGTCGTACCCCCATCATAACGAGAGAGTTGTCTGAATTCGAAAAGGCATTCTACGCTTATCAGCGACACCTTAAATCAAGACTTTCTTCACCGTTTCCGACTGATTTCTACTTTACCAAAGGTTCGTTGGCCTCGAAAAGATGGCTGGCGGGTGAGGAACAACGGCAGCGTGAAAATGAATTAGTCTCCAAGTCACAACCCACTGATACGACGGCAATGAATGGTGGCGAATTGACGGGTCAAGAAAGAGAATTGCAGAATGAGGAGGATGTCGCTGCTTCTGTCGCGGTCAGCAGGACGACGGAAGCAGATGAAAAGAACGACACCAAGAGCCTCAATCGAAAATTAGACCGGACTTTGTTCCTGTTGATGAAGAAGGATCGCGCGGACAACTCGTGGCAATTTCCACAAGGTCCCGTGGGTGCCGGAGAAGCGCTGCACGAGTCATCGTCCAGAGTACTGGCCACTTTGGCAGGCACCAACATGAAGACCTGGACCGTGAGTCGCGTGCCGATAGGACACCTGGTCTACAAATTCGAAACGCCTCAAATGGGCTTCGAGGGCAACAAGGTCTATTTCCTGAAGAGCAGGATATTCGCCGGCCAGTGTCAGATACAAAAAGGAACCGGGTTGCAGGAATTTGGATGGTTCACAAAGGAGGAAGTCAAGGAACGCGTCTCGTTCGAGTATTGGAAAGCTGTACAAAGCATGTTGCCATCGCAGTAAAACTTGCGGAAAAAATTGCAGCCAACGACAAAAAGGGTCATTTCTTCTTCTTCTGTCGGCACAACCGGAACGGTTTATAATTCGGAAAGCCTAGCATATACATATAGCATTGCAAAGCGCAACAACATGATAACGACTTCTCTCTTCCCTACTTCCCTTTTGCCTGCGCTATCTTTGCCTTGCTCTCCTTCTCCATTAATGTACATGAAATGACTGCTCAAGACACCATCCTACTATATCGGATACCTCGTTGAGAGGCCCAATTCCTTGTGAGTGTCTTGATTTTATTTACGATGGTTTCCGCTTCCTGGAGCTTCATTGCTTCAAAGTCGTACCGCTTGGTCTGGCCGGCCTTCACAATCATGATTTTAAAGTTTACCGGTATCTTGCGGGACTGTTTGCACGCAATGATCTGGCCGACGTGGATGCTCGAGGTCTTCGGACTCTCAAACATGGTCTTTGATTCCGAAGGCGAAATGTGCACGTACTCGCCATCGATCGCCAAAATTCGCTCGTGGCGACCCATGAATGACATTGGTTGGCGGCGCCATACGACCCAGTGCTGATATGTGTTTGACGTGATTGGATCCGGGACATAATTCGATAGTCCACTGCTCTCACCCAAGGGTGATTTCACACCTGCGTAGGCACCAGTCACGATTGGTGCATTCGGAGTCATACTTCTCGGTGCGACCGTGTCTGTCAAGAGATCCGTGGCCTTCTTTCGTACGAGCAGCAATTCAGTACGGCCCTGTAGTGATTCCACGGTTCTATCTGATGGCACAATTACATTTGTCCCTACGAGCCGAAGTGAAAACATGTACTTGTCAAGGTTGCGCTTCTTGCACACCTGGTCGAGCACCTCCCCCAGATATGTCTCAGTGGTGACGTCCAAGACAGTGGTTTGCGCATACAGAGCTGCCGGCATCGACGAGTCCGGCTTCAGGCGAACCTTCAACAAGACAGACGCTCCTGGCACTCGAGCATTAGGACGAGCAACACTTGTTTGCATGCTCGACGACACAGAAGGCCCTGTGGTAGCCAACATGGGATTTATATCATTCGTCGAGGCTCCCTGGCCTAGTGGCTTGACTTGCAGAGAAGATGGTCCAGAGGCAGGCACCACAGACACTTCAGGGATTGTCTTGAGGTTGGGCTTTGTGCCCAGAGCATCCGGAGTCAGAGATTGATTCTCCAAAATTTGTGCAGCAGTGGCCTCCACGATTGCGAACTCATCGAAACTGAATTTTGAGATTGGTCTCGTACGCTCGAGAGCTGGGAAGTCGTGGTCCAGCTCCCCGTCGTCTTCAACAATCCTCAGCGTCCACATATTTGGATCCTTCTTCTCTGGCTCGATGGGTGGTTCGCGTCGCTCTTCGATGTACCGCAACAAGGCATACCCAATCGTCTCTAGTACGGTAGCGGTGCTTCTGATGATTACATCAAAAGGCTTCGTCGGAAGCAGAGAAGTGGGTCGATAAATTTTCAGCTTCAATGGCTTGAGGTCGCCCTTGCCATTGAGCACACCGTATCTAGTCTTCAGTGGATCTATTTGAGCAGAACGACTTGCTTTGAGCATAGCTGTCAAGCCGGATGTTGGCTGAAATACAGATTCAGGACGCGGTTTACTCTTGGTCAAAGTTCCCAAGCTAGGCTGGTTAGAAGCGTTAGACGAGGTATTGATCGTAGTAGATTGTGTGTCCAGAAAGGATGCACCAAGAACTCCCGGTACGATCGGTAAAGAGCCATCGACCACATCGTATTCGTCCTCAGAACTATCGTCCGCGACGTCGAAGGAAGCGAGAACATCCTGGAAGTCCTCGCCATGCGCAGACGACTCCGCTTGATTGATGCCAAGCACAGGAGCGCCATATGGTCCTGGTGGCAACAAAGGCATGAAACCATTGCTCACGATCGATTGTCCGCCTGCTCGAGACAAATCGCTTTCGGAGCCATTTCGTGATACCGAGAACGTAGGTCTACGGACCTGGGCCAGCGAAGGGGCTCTGTAAGTGACTGAAGCGTCACTGATGCCACGCCGTCTGATGGGTATCTTTTCGAACTTTGGCTCTTCAGCAATTCTTCTGTGAAGATCAATCATGAACAAGTGCTTCTGCTGTGAGCCATACATCGGTATAGTCGTGTCCTCGTTGTCTGATATGTCTGATTGGTCCGAGGCTTCGTCGTCTCGTAAAGCAGGATTGAGCTTAGCCAGGACCAAATCTTCATGTAAGTTACTGCGAGATCGTTTTGCAGTCAAACTCAGATCAGTGATTGTCCTGCGTAGTGTGCCTCCTGTGTCAACCTCTTCTGACAGTTGAGTAGACACTGGCGATACTAAGCCATTCCGCATCTGTCCAGCCAGTCCACTATCGTTCGCATCATGAGTAGGAATGTCCGGAGAAACACAGCGCTCCATGATCTTTGGATCTCCACCAGCGATTTTGAAGGCCATGGTATTCGTCCTGGTCTGACTGAAGTCTATGATTCGTTCTCCGATACCATCCTGAATTTGTGACAGATACCGTAAACGCAATCGATGAGTGATTATCTCTGGATCCTGCAACATCTTCGGTGTCTCAGATTACCCCAGTAGTGTCGGTATAATTTGTGCGCTGGCTAATCTCTACGCAAACATTCGTGTACTAGTGGTAGCGGCACGCCGAAAAAGAAGGATACACTCTCAGGCAGGCAGGAGCAAGCATAGTCCAGCTTGTAAGGTTTGTTTTCGTCAAGCACGCTCTGATTCTAGTAAGGACTGTTAATCAGGATGCTATGCCATGACGCGATGCATTATCGTAGCATGTAAGAATGTATCTCCAACGTGTTCAGGTTGCTGTTGTGCGAACGGGCAAGCACACATGTCTCGGGGTAAGTGGAGCCGATAAAGTCGATAAAGTCGCCTGAAACACATTCTACCGGGTGAGCAGCACAGCATATACATTTGAGTAGGTCGCTCAAGTCATGATAAATTGTCTACGAGCTTCGCATCATTCATGAATCAATCAGGGATTCGTGTGAGCGAGGCATTGGCCAAGACCTTTGCCGATCTTGATGACACAGTGCGTGCATTGAAGGTCTCGATCATCGACGAGAGTCTCGTCGCCAATGGCACTCTGCCAGTGACTGGTCAATTCAAGGACGATTTCGATAGTATAGCGAATCTGGTGAACTCAAATGAGGCAGCATATATACTTGTGCTTCAGGACAATGGTCAATACCTGTTCGTGTCGTTTGTAGGCGAATCTGCGAAAGTCAAGGACAAGATGATGTATGCATCTACCAGAAACACGGTTTCAAGAGAGCTTGGCTCAGCGAAATTCTCAACGTCCTACTTTGCCACGACAAAGGATGAATTGGTTTATGATGCTTATGCAAAAACAGGGCACAGCACTTCCAGCGAGGCACCCCTGAGCGAAAAGGAAAAAGACCTCAAACTCGTGAAGGCTGCTGAAGAAGAAGTGAATAATACGCAAACGAAAAGGGCAATAGCCTCTACGGGAATGTCGTTTCCAATATCAGAGTCGGCACAAGAAGCGCTCAATGTCCTCAAGACAACGTCCACGTCTCGTGTCGTTTCGTTGTCAATCAACATGCAAACAGAGGTTATTGAATTGGCGTTAGATGAAGACATTGAGATCGACTCCCTCGATTCCGCAGTGCCCACAGATGCACCACGGTACACATTCTATGCGTGGGTCCACGAAGTGCAGGGCAACGGAATAACCACTCAATGCTTCATATACACTTGTCCAGGCACTTCAAAAGTCCGTGAGCGTATGCTGTATAGCTCGAATAGACAAGGCATCATTACGTCCTCCGGCATCGCGGTCGATCACAAATACGAAGCCGAGGTCCTTGATTTGGCAGATTTGAAGAACAGGCTGGATCCTCCAAAAGAGGTCAAGTCGACCACTTTCTCCAGACCGAAACGTCCGGGCAAGAAGTGATGTATATTGTCAAGGTAGCGCTTTCTTCATAGCATCGATGACGAATAGGAAGCTGTCGTCTAGATCCATGTCCAGTGTGCTTGAGACTTCGATTCCATTCTCCCGAATCCCCTGTCCTTCGACATTTCCGTCATCAAAGAACTGTCGATGATTCGCGACGTACTCGGGCCATACACAGTCTTCAAAGTATCCCTCTGGGTCCTTCCAGAAGCCTTCGAGCGTGACGTAACCGCTGCGGGCTTCCCTCCTCTGCTTCAATACCTTGAAAGACCCACGAAGAAGAACGGCCGCATCGAGAGCCGCCAGAACTTCTGGCGACTGATACAACATGAACCCATCCACGATCAAGAGGTCCCTTATCTTGGGAGCCCTGTCCTTTGCATCATTTACTGTTGACGTCGACACGTCAGTCTCGTCGACATCGTTCTGATCCTCCTTTGCCCTCTTGGCAAGGTCCTTCTCGACATGTTCGGGAAACCTGCCGTGCGTGCGGTACTCTCGTAATGCATTGACCAAGGCACTCATCTCCACGGCCTCGGGACAGTCCCAGTTGACGACGTCTCCGACACGGGTAGCTATTCTCGGGATGTCCTTCTCCGGCTTGTAAAAGTCGTCCTGATGCAGGATGCGAACCGATTGAGTGTTCGGCATCGATGCATAGAGTTGTCGAAGCGCGCGAGCAATGGTGGTCTTTCCCGATCCGCTCGGGCCTGATATACCGATGATCATGTGATACTTCTCAACTCATGATGAGCCATACGAACGCTTGTTTACGAAATGTTCGCAGACTCCCCACAGGAGAACAACGATGAAGAAGACAGGTGACCTGCATCAGCTGCTGGTGTGCCTAGACAATCTGGAGAATGTAGCTAATCTGAGTGAAGCAGATGGACTGTACAGATGAGTGGAGCTACGCCAAAATTAATGTTCCGCCGCTCGACGCCACGACAATCTTTGTGCATTTTGAGCGTTGTCGTTGCAGTTGCATGACTTGATTATAGTCTCGACTTCAGAAAGAATAAGACATATACTCGGGTCGAAGTGGTGGAAAGGAGGATACCTTCGTGGTGGCGATAATCATGTCCGAACTTCTCGACTGGCGTCCTATCGAGACGTCGCAATATCGCATAGATGATCCTATAGAGCACACACCCGCCGCGCCGCACCCACTCTACCGTAACAGATCAGACACCACCCGTTCGCCGGTCCTCGAACTCTTCGACTCTTGCAGGGAAGCCAGACGGCCACTGTACGTGGCCGCTCCTATGGTACGGTACTCGAAACTACCCTTCCGAGCACTGGTACGGGACTATGGCTGCGACCTGGTCTACACGCCTATGATTCTGGCCAAGGAATTCTCGCGGCACCCGAATGCTCGAAACTCTGACTTTACGAGTAACGCGCGAGACAGGCCGCTCGTCGTACAATTTGCAGCCAATGATCCAGTCATCCTGGGAAATGCTTGCGAGATGATATTGCCATATACCGATGCGATCGGTATAAATTGTGGATGTCCTCAGTCGTGGGCATGTCAAGAGGGTATAGGCGCCTCACTGATGAAGAATCCGCAACTGGTCTCTGAAATGGTGAAGAGCGCGAAGAGCAGGTGTGGACGGGACTTGGTGATCGAGACCAAGATGCGGATCCACGCTGATCTGCGAGAAAGTGTCTCGTGGGCGCAACAGATGGAGATGGCGGGAATCGATTTCCTGGTGGTGCATGGACGCACGAAGAAGACGAGGTCTTCCGAGCCAGTGGATTTAGCGGCGATCAAGCTCATCAAGGAGAACGTCAAGATCCCCGTAGTTGCCAATGGCGATGCTTTCAACATGACAGAAGTCAACAAGATATACGAAACCACCGGCGTCGATGGAGTCATGTCCGCTCGAGGTCTGCTGTCCAATCCCGCTCTCTTTGCAGGATACAAGACCTGTCCGTGGTCTGCTATCGAGCGATTCGTGGCATATGCTCAGACATATGAGCTGCACCAAGCATTGATTCAGCATCACATCGTGGAAATGATGAATTCCAGTGGCTACTGGAAGAAGAAGGACCGCATTGAATTCGTCGCTCAGCGAGGAGTAGATGATATGCTGACTTTCCTGAAAAAGCGCTATGTTTTCAGAGAGCAAGGAGAGACGGACTATGGCATGATTGATGAATGCATTAGCAAAGAACATAACAGTGGCAACGGCGAGACAGTATTGGCAACATTGTGATTAGCAATGACATCAAATCAGCTCAATTTCATGGATTATCTAGCACAGCAATGAGCTTGGGGAGAATGTCAATATCGTGCTGTAGATGATGCATAAAACTTCGGTGTACAAAATCAGACCAATTTCTGTTTAGTAAAAAAGCTGCGAAGATGCGTGAGTTGCCATGCACAGGTCCCGAATAACGTGAGAAGCTGCACAATGGTCCACCGGACGACTCTTGAATTTGTCTTTTCCGACTGGTTGCGGAAGTCTGCCTCGCGCTCCTTGTATAGTTAGTAAAGGTTCGTGTCAATCGCAAAAGCAAGGTTACTCTTTGGAAGATTTGTTCCTTTTTGATGTCCTGAAGACGAGCATTGAGATCTTGAATTCGTCGTGCTAGATCCTTGACCTTCTCCGTCCCTGCTTGGTGAAATTCATCGCTGTGACCAACGGCCAGATCGAGGTGGAATTTGACATGAGATGTTGAGAACCAGCCGTTGCCAGCATTTGTTTGGAAGCATATCTCGTGATCTCCGGTGTCTGCTGTAGTAAATGTGAATTTGCCCTCCGATTTGCCCTTCATGTCAACCACACGATGATAATTGTCCTGCATTTCCTCCACAGTAACCTGAATGCCAAGATTAGGATTGACGTGATATTGTTGGTCGTCGGGACGATATTCTTCTGCTCGATATTTGCCAACAACCATCGTGTCTCTCGGTAAGTCTTCTTGTATACATTTGCGCTCTGATCCTTCCAGGTACCAGTACACAGCAGATGTGGCTGGGAGAAATTGTAGTAATGCCAGAAGTCTCATGCTCAAGATCTTGTTTTAGTCGTTGTTACTAGTATAACAGATGCCTTGAAAGTGTCTGATGGGCGTTCTGCCTCTATCACGTCTGTAGTCGCGTCAAGAACTCTGAGTGAGCGAGCTTTCAGCACAAGTATTGAGTTGGTGCGCACACATAGAACGTGTAGACCTAGCTACCTAGCTGAATGTTGCAGGCCATGACCAAGTTGCAGCTTGTGCGCAACGATGAGTACGACGAATATCCGCCGTGCTAGCAAGCTGGGCCGGAGCTCAGCCTGACCCGAATATTCAGCTTTCGACGCGTCTGCTGAGACTTTCATTCCATAAGACGCGCTTCTCAATTAACAAGCACACATATTGGGCACTAGATACTCCCTCCTCTCCCACCTTTGCTCGAATCCTCCAGATCTTCCTGTAACATGTTGGAAGCAAGACTTAATGAAGCTGTGACACTCAAAAGAGTTCTAGATTCAGTCAAGGAACTGGTATCGGATGCTAACTTCGATTGTAATGATGGAGGCCTATCACTTCAGGCGATGGACAACTCCCACGTCGCTCTGGTTTCTTTACAAATGAAGGAAGACATGTTCGAGCCTTACAGATGTGATCGAAATATTGCCCTCGGTATCAATCTAACCTCATTATCGAAGGTGCTGAAATGTGCAAACAACGATGATGTTGTTACAATCAAGGCAAATGATGAACCGGATGTTCTTAATCTGACATTTGAGTCCGGAAAAAGTGAAAGATTCTCTGAGTATGATCTGAAGCTCATGGACATTGATCAAGAACACCTCGGAATCCCTGACACTGGTAAGTCCCGAATGTTATCACACAATCGGAAGAGTCACTGATGTGGGCAGAATATGCGTGTACTATAACAATGCCTTCCATGGAATTTGCAAAGATCACGAGAGACCTACAGGGTCTCTCAGAGTCCGTCAAGATTGAATGCAATAAGGATGGGGTCACCTTCTCGTGTGAAGGCGATATCGGCAATGGGTCCGTGACCGTCAAGCCTAATGCAGGTGTCGACGAAAAGGAGGGGACTGCGACGATCATTGACCTCACGGAACCTGTTACACTGACATTCTCGCTCAAATACCTGGTCGGATTCACGAAAGCTACACCTTTGGCAAACACTGTGACGCTCAGCATGAGCGAAGAGATTCCGCTACTGGTAGAATATCCCTTGGCAGCTGACTCGAAGGGTAGTCATTTGCGATTCTTCCTTGCCCCCAAGTTAGGAGAGGACGAGTAGACCTCTGAATTATGGTAAAGTATCTTATGCTGGCATTTTAAAGTACATAGCGTGATTCAAGTGTCATTGAGTGGACATGACCGAGCATCAGACCATCGTGGCGCGTGAATCTCTTACTCGCCAGGAACGCTGCGTGTGATTCAGTGTCAAGGTCATCTCCAACTTTCGCACTACTTGTAGCTCTAGCTACGGCAATAGGAAGGTCTGTGCTCTACGCCAGGCGCAAGTAATTATAAAAGTTGTGCAGCTGCAGGAGCAACCTTGAATTCCACGGACAACCTGCATGCATTCCCGGTGGCTGGTTGCCATTTCTGGATATTCCCCGGATTACCGTTCCTGGAATGGATGCATGTGATGCTCTGCACACCCGTGGTACAATATCTGGCAAGTACTTCTCACACGGCCCACTAGCGATGATCGGAAGGACCATCGAATTCAAGATGACACTACAGTCTCGTTGCCGTCAAGAGAATCTCGAAGCGCTGCTGGAATCTTCTGTGGCTACTGTAACGACAAATTCGTGATTCCTTTGTTGGTTGAAACCTTGTCTGACGCAAGGGGCCGCTCGGACCTATTTCGATCGGTATATGTTTCGGAGGTGTTCTTGGCAGGTGAATGCAAACAGACTTCTGACCAAGATGTCGGTCTCATGCGCATCCACTTTGTGCATTGACGGACAGGCCAAGTCATGTCTTGCAGCACATTTCGACAAAAGCACTAGCCAGTAGTGTCAACATCTGGACTGGCGAAGACCGTACTGACGACCGCTCTCTAGGGGCCTACCCTGGGACTTATCGATTTATCATGTCATCAAATCTCAAGCAGGATCTTGAGATTTACATACGCGCAGTCGCTGCCTATGATCAACAGGAATATGACTTGGCGCTTGAGCAATTTGAGGTGCGACATGAACCAATTGTCGTGTACACCGTGCTGATAGTCACAGGTTATCGCAGAAACAAGCAGTAAACTGCGGTTCAATGTCGCATTGGTTCTTGCGACATTGGGTCGACATGAAGAAGCCGTGCGACAATACCAAGTTGCGCTTGGTATGGATCGCTATCTAGCGATAGCATACTTCCAACAAGGTGTGAGCAGTTTTCTTCTCGGCAGGTTCAACGACGCGAAAGATCAGTTCGACGACGCGTTACTATATTTGCGCGGCAATGACCAAATCGACTACGAACAGTTAGGGCTCGCTTACAAGTTGTACTCGTGCGAAGTGTTATTCAACCGTGGCTTGTGTTTACTATATCTCAAGGATTCAACAGGATTAGAGGACATGCAAAGAGCCTCGAAGAAGAAGCAAAACTCAACACACAACGTCATCGACGAAGGCATCAAGCGCAAAGGCAAAAGAAGCCGATTGTTCTCGATGCCAAGCGGTCTACTGTATAGACCCAACGAGTCAAAGGTGCGCAATCTAGCGACAAGAGACTATCTGGGAAAAGCCAGACTCGTTGCTGCTACGGATTCCAGCGACGTAGGGACAGGTTTCCGTGGTTATGAAAGGTTGCAGGCATCCTTCTCAGGCTCAGCGACTACGATTGCAAGTGACATAGATTCCATACAGTCATTGAACCGTCTCACAGCTCTAACTGATAAATTGGAGCTCGCTAAACAAAGGGCGGATACAGATCGTGACCTGGAATTTCGCCGTCTTGATTCCGAGCTGGAGCGCAAGGCCTCGATGCAAAGTACGAGATCCCGCTTTCCATTGCCAACTAGGAGTCGCACATTGGTGTCAAGGCCCAGAACGCCACAGAACATAACAGCTATATCGCCTAGAACGAGCAATGTGTCCAGTGTCACATCAAGAAGCTCTAGGAGTAGTGGCTTTAGCACTGGCTCTTCAGGTTCAAGAAACGTGCAAGCAACCACCAAGCTCCCAGAAAGTGTTGCAGGCCAGTACAATCTCGGGCCGGACTTACCGACAAGCCGGAAACAGGATCAGAGCATCTTTACGGCCTCGTATACACTGGAGTTCGAAGAGAGTCTCGCCAAATTGCAGCAGGAATTGCCCACGACACAAAAATCCTTGGCGAGCTCTAATTCGTCGTTCTCCAATGATTCTCTGCTTGCTGCACAAGAACCACACGACTTTGAGCATGACAGCGAATACCTGCACGACTATTATTCACTCAACACTCCTGCAAGGACGCAGCCACCCGCCATGCCTGCTCCTATGCCAAGCATCACGGAATCAGGGTCTATGCGGATCAGGGTCAAAGTCTGTGGGCTGGAAGACACTCGACAGATCATGATAGATTCAAAGATCGATTTCGAGACATTCACTGCAAGGTTGATGAAGAAGTTCGCCTGGACTACTTTGCCTAAACTGAAAAGCAAGGACGACGACGGGGAACTTATTCTCTTGCAGGATCAGGAAGATCTAGATGAATGCTGTAAAGCTTCAGTCTATTCTGCACAACGACAGGGTTGGGATATCGCTAAATTCGAAATCTGGGTGAAAGCGCAAGTGTAATGTAATTCGTTTCATCACAACTGAGCATCGGCCTGTGCATCTTAGCCTGCAGCGAATAGCTTTAGCATATGCATATACGTATACGTACCTCTAGCTTATGAGCCTAGCGGTGCTGTTGGCTGATTTGCAGAATAAAATTGTTGCGGAGCCGTAGAGATCCAGCTTTGGAGCTCTCGGGCGAATGTGTTTCTATCTATGTACATGCAGCTACACTACTGACAGATGAATGTATCCTTGAGCAGCAGCTGTTCATGCCAAGTGGCCCAATCGATATCAGATGTGTATGAAGATGTCATCAAATACTTTGTGAGGTGGGACTTCCCCGGTTGTAGCCTCATCATAATATGAATCACGGCTACCAACCACAAGCACAAAGAGGCTTCAACAACTACAACAATCGAAACTTTGAGAGAAACTATGATGAGGAGCCAAAGAAACTCCAGACGAGACGCACAGTTGATTATGGAAGTGGTATGGTTCAGTGGTTGCAAAAGCGTCGTTTGGGTGTTCCGATGCCCCCGATGCAAGACGATCCAAACTACATCCTCGATATGCTACCACCCGTTGTCGATATTGCAAATCCGGCGGCCTCGTTGTGCTGCAAATACATTCATACATCGTCCAACAAGAACAAACATCCTGTAAATGCTGTTCGGTGGACACCTGACGGTCGAAGACTCCTTACAGCCTCGAGTAGTGGAGAATTCACTCTCTGGAATGGACTGACCTTCAATTTCGAGACGATTCTGCAAGCGCACGAGACGGCAGTGCGTGCGTTGGAATGGAGTCCATCGGGCGACTGGTTATTGAGTGGTGATCATGAAGGATTGATCAAGTACTCCCAGCCAAACATGAACATTGTGAAAGTCCTGCCGGCTCATACTGAAGCCATTCGGGACCTCGCCTTCTCGCCTGCGAGCAACAAATTCGTCACTGCTAGTGACGATGGGTCCATGAAATTGTGGAATTTCAACGAAGGCATAGAGGAGCGCACTTTCACTGGGCATGGATGGGATGTGAAAACGGTCGACTGGCATCAAAGGAAAGGGCTAATCGTGTCTGGTTCGAAGGACAACTTGGTAAAGCTATGGGATCCACGGACGGCAAAGTGCTTATCGACTCTGCACGGTCACAAGAACACCGTCTCGAAAGTTATGTTTCAGAAATGCGGCGGTTCATTACTGGCGACGTGCTCGCGAGATTCTTCAGCGCGCATAGTCGATCTACGCATGATGAAGGACTTGCGGGTCTTGCGCGGCCACGAAAAGGACGTTACCACACTGACTTGGCACCCCATTGTTCCCTCATTGCTGACCACTGGTGGTCATGACGGCGTGGTCAATCACTACCTGCTCAACGAATCCGCGACCAACCTGACCAACTCCGTATCGACGTCCGCAACGCTGGCACAACCGACGCTGAAGATTCCATTTGCGCACGAAAGTGCCATTTGGTCGATGGAGTACCATCCGCTGGGCCACTTACTGGCGACCGGCTCCAACGATCGAGCGACTCGCTTCTGGGCGCGCCCACGACCTGGCGACGACGGCACTTTTCTGGACCGCTATCACGTCGGGGACGACTCGAAAGAGTCGCTCATCAAGAAACGCGGTGCGCGTCACAATAGTGACGACGCTGCCGCGACGGCGGCGGACGATACTGCCTCTGGCGTCATGGATCAGCAGGCGCCCATCGCGTCGCAAATGTACGGACTGCAATTGCCCGGCATCGGAGGCCAAGTTCCTTCCTCCGCCGTGGCCCCTCTACCACCGCCATCAATACCTTTTGGCAATGCGATCCCTGGTTTCGGAGGCACTGTGGCAAATAATGGGTTCTCCATGCCACTTCCTCCACCGCCGTCCTCGTCGCAATTCGGCGCCCATACACTTCCCAATGGTGCACCTCCTCCGCCGCCCTGGCAAGTCCCTGGACTCATGAATGGTGCTCCCGTGCCTCCTCCAACCACCTTTCATCACGGCGCAAATGTGCCTGGTCTGCATGATGGCATGAATCCCGACCGTCTGCGGTTCTTGCAGCAGGGTCGTTGAGCATTTTCTATTTATTCACCCATATAGTCTTTCATAGCGTTGGCGAATTCAATACATAGCATTCTCTTGATAATAATTTTAATGCATATAAAACGATCTCTAGCACATGATGATGATGATGATGATGATGATGATGATGATGATGATGATGATGATGATGATGATGAAGTATATACAAATCAAGGGAAATGCCTATTTACAGAGATGCCGGAGAGGGGTCTACATTCTATCGAGGGGACGGAGACCGAGCAGGGTCATGCCATTACTGAGCACGATTCGGCACGAGACGTAGAGCGCCATACGGGCTTTGGCGAGTTCGGGTTCCTGGCCATGGACCCACAACTTGTCGTAGGCGCCGGAAAAGGCGTGGCAGAGACGGTAGAGGTAGGTGACGATGGTGGAGGGTTCCTGTGCTTTATAGGTCTGTTGCACGACGGCGGGCCAGATGGCCAACAACTTGACCATGTCGGAGGCCGCGGGTTCCGTCAACAGCGAGAGGTCCGCGGACGAGAGGTCGGCGTCCGAGAGGCCAGCTTTGCGCTGCATCGAGCTGAGTCGCGAGTGCGCGTACTGCATGTACGGGCCCGTGTCGCCCTCAAACGACGTCATGCGGTCCCATGAGAATTCATAGTCGTTGATGCGTTTGGCCGACATGTCCTGAACCATGACGGAGGAGATGCCCACGGTGTCCGAGACGGACTCTGGGTCCTCAATCTGCTTGTACTTTTCCTCATTCTTCTGCATGACTTGGTGCATCGTGGCCTTGGCCTCCTCGAGTATTTGATCGAGAAAGACGGCCGTGCCCTTGCGGGTGGACATGCCCTTGACCATGCCAAAGTTGACGTGCGTGCATCTGTCCGCCCATTCGTAGTCCATCAACGACAAAATCTTGAAGAGTTGTGCGAGATGCAGATCCTGTTGCGCAGCGACGACATATATCATCTTGTCAAAGTTGTGCTTCTCGAAACGATCAGCGGCCTCGCCAATATCGCGGGTGAGATACAATGTCGTTCCATCACGCTTCTGCACAATGGCTTTGCCGAGCTTCTTATTGTGCGGCGTCAGGTCAATCAGTTGCGCGCCCTTGTCCTCGACAATCAAGCCCTTGGCACGAAGAACTTCCACTGCTTCATTCATCTTCTGTTGTGGCACTTGAGATTCGCCCGAATAAATGTCGTAGCGAATGTTTAATCGAGCATAAGTCTGCTCCAACTTGACAATGCTCAGATCCCTGAATTTGCGCCAAACCGAAAGCTCCTGCTCCGATCCATTTTCCATAGCTTTGAAGTATGCTCGAGCTTTATCGTGCAGTGTCTCTGCTGGCTCGTACGGCGTGCCATCCGTTTCGCAAAGCTCCTTCCTCTTCTTTTCCGCATCCTCCTGCTCGGTCGCCTGCTGGTTAATCTTGACATAAACGTCATAGAGGTGAGCAATGGCATCCTTCTCCAACGCCGCTTCGTCACCAAATGCCTCATAACCCAATGCCAGCAGACCGTACTGCTTGCCCCAGTCACCCAGGTAGTTCATCCTGATCACTTTCCATCCCATTGCTTCGTGCACATTCGATAAGAACGAACCAATGATTGTACTTCGTAAGTGTCCAGCATGGAAAGGCTTGGCGATATTCGGACTCGAGAACTCCACGATCGCCGTCTTGCCTGCATAGGTCGAGAACGTTCCGTACTTTTCACCCTGTTGGAGGATGTTTGGAATCAGGAATTGGTTGAGCTTCTGGTCAGGGAATGTGAATTGCAAAAAGATGTTGCTGCTCTTGGCGGTGACAAAGTCTGAAGGAAAGTCTGATGCCCACTGAGTCGCCAGATCGGCAGGCTTGCCCTTCAGCTTGCCGAGTCGAGGCAGTGGCAGCACGAGATCTCCTTGCCCTTTGGGAAGAGGCAGATCGAGAGCTGCAAAGATCGTGTTTGCATCGACATTGGCGATCGGCGCGAGGTGTGCGGAAATGTAGCTCTTGAAGACATCAAGAGGATTGTGTTCGGGGTCTGCATTGGCCGGCTGTGAGACAGTCTCCTTGACACCTAGCTTTGCAAACTGCGATGCCAAATCACTCATCGCGAGTCGTCCGTGCGCAAAAGAGTGTTTGAAGCCTCTACCAGAAGTCCGCAAAAGTTTATGCCTGACGAGAAACGTATTGAGAAGAAAACCTCAGGACTGTAATATGGATGGGCAGAGGATACAAGCAAATCTATGACTTGCGATGCTCATGTACACGAAATTTGTGGATCTGCTACAAAATTGTGACGGAGCTCCAATCGCATCTATCTACTACCGGGACTGATCAGAATGATCACTCGCCTTCCCTTGCTTCAACAAGATACTTGTACGACACATATGATGACGGTGATGATTAGCAGTGGACTTAACCATCTGACTGCTCCTCATGGCCGTGACTGAGAAGCAGAAAAAGGCGACGGCAACGAAAAAGCTGGTGACAAAACATGCAGTCGCTGCGACCAACATCTCAGACTCCTTCTGGTCAGTTTGCTTCAGTCGAGTGTCGAGTGATGATGAAGGACTAAATACATTAGGCCGGTTGTGGAAGCATCAGTCGCTACTGAAATTCTGGCATGTTTGAGCGTGTAGGTACCCACATATAGACATGACCACAAAGGACCCCAATACTAAAACAGCTCAAGACTACTGCAACCACTCGGCGAGTATCGCCAAACATGCGAGGCCCGCCCACATCGCACAAAACGGCGCAAAGCGACGGCCGTCGCGGCCACTGCTACATCGTTACCATCAGCACAGAAATCAGACTCTATCCTGGCCCTGGAACGCGCCTATCTCGTCGGCCTCAATGCCTGCACACGCACACTGGAGAACCAATGTCGTCGTCGCCATCCTCCTCCTCCTCCACTCGGCGCGGAAACTGACGGTCCATGTCCCGCCGTCTTGATTGTCTGTAAAGACGACACGACATCTCCCCTTCTCTACAACCACTTTCCAGGTCTCTGTCACGCCGCGGCATCATCATCCCATACTCAATACCAAGATGGCGACAAAACCGCCTCACCACCACCTCCATCATCATCATCGTTGCGTCTCGTGGCCATGCCGGCAGGCACCGAAGCCGCCCTCGGAAAAATCATCGGGCTGCCCCGCGTCGGCTGTCTCGCCCTCCTAGACGTAAGTATCCCATCACCTCTTTCTGGTTACAATCATTGACCGGTATCGATGCAGGACTGCGAGGTGACGCGCGAGATTGTGCAGTACATACGCGACAATGTCGGACCCGTGCCTGATGACCACTGGCATCACCACGACCCGTATCGACCACTACAAGTCGTCACCACCACCTCCGCCACCTCTACTGGTGCACCGGGTATGAAGAACGAAAAAAGCGTCGCGGTCGCGAAAGTGTCGGCCGGTACTGCAAAAAGTTGACGGCGCTTCCGCAGCGACACATGTGGTACGCGTTGAAATTTCTTCAGACGG
>RHGI01000005.1:0-298775 GCA_005281525.1 Taphrina communis | reverse complement strand
GGGGAAGTAGATTGATGTAAAATGAAATGTCATAAGATATATAAATTGTTGAGATATGGAAACAAAAAAAAAGTGATGTATAGATAGAACTTGGGTTTTCCGGCAACGACGCTCGGACAAACATTCCCGAATATGCCATGAGTCGTCGATGGAACGATGATGACGGAAAACTCCTTTGTAGCAGCTTGCAAAAATGATGGTGAAAACCGTAGTTGGAATGCGTAGAGAAATTTGAAGAGAAACGATGAAGAAAACAGAAGACCCTGCCTTTATTCTGCGTGATCGCCCGCCGGAGGAGAAGGTGGAATAGATATTCATCTGAATGCTTCGTCTGAGTGCTGATGGTTGTGTGTGTGTGTGTACCTTGTCTCACGACGGGTTGTTTCTTCATGTATATATATATATATGAGTCATGAAGGACACTGACTGAGTTGATTGAATTGAATGACGCATGCTAAAATGCCACGGGCTGTCGGACACTGTGTTTCTGATGCTTAGTGAAGGAACACTCGACTGGACGTATTCGCGTCGGAGTGTCCACGTCCAGTCATGAATCGATAGAGAGGAACGCAAAGATGAACTGGAATGCAAAAATCGAAAAAAAAAAAAGATGAAAAGGTCGACTCGAACAGGAGTCAATAGATTGAATGATCATCTCCAGCTCGGGTTGACGGACGCTTGTTGCTGAGCGTGGCCGTGTAGTTGACCCGACTGCAGACCCGGCGGTGCGTGCATGGCATTGTAGGCACCATGACCGACTGTCGGACTGAGCATTCCTCCTGCTCCACCACCAGCGGGATCACCTCTCGTCCCCGATACTCCATTGTTCAACCCCACACCTTGATTGATCGGATGGCCGAGACCAGCACCAGCACCACCACCACCACCGTTACCACCTCCGCCGTCCATCTTGCGCACGCCCAGCGGGTTCTTGCTGAAGGAGAGCCTGATGCCACCCTTGATGCTGCTGCTGAGGATGACACCCTGCAAGAGCTTGAGACTGTTGATGGCGTAGTGCACATCCTCAAATTCGACAAAACACATTGGCCCGTTCGACTTTGTGCGATAACACAGCCGGCGATATCCGGGTTGTCGCGAGAAGAGCGACTTGAGTTCCTCCTCCGTGGTTGCCAGCGGCAGGTTGCCGACATAGAGCGTATTGCACGGCGGATTCTGATCTGCTGGATTCGTGTTGACCGGCATGGGCGGACCCATGCGATGGGTATGGCCAAAGACGCCGGGTCCTCCGGCAGGGACATATGCTGGGCCTCCCATGTATTGCTTGGGAGGACTCGAGGATGGATATATATTTTGAGCAGAAGCACCGTTGATGTAGGACGATCTCGACTCATTGTTTGCGTGCAGAGAGTCGTCAATGGAGGCATATATGGGACTAGGACCGCCGGCATGGGCATTCAGCATGGGGCTCATCTGAGCCCTGACATCTTGACTGGGCATTGTGTTTGCATTCGGGGTGTTTAGAGTCAATTGACTGAATCGCGAATTGTTCAGACTGTTTTGTGTCCCTGATCGATTCCATGAATCGTCCTCTTTGTTATTGATGTTGTTGTTGGATATGGGCGGCAACATACTGAGGCCGTTCGGGGGAGATTTTGCCGGGTCCGCGGCATATCGAGGTGAAGTCGGAGACCAGACGGTCGTGCCGCCCGAGGTAGAAAAGTTGCTCGTAGGGACGCTGCTGGGTAACCCGTTGGATTTGGGCAAGCTAGAGCCGTTTCCGTAGAAATCGTCAAGCCCAATCTGGGATTCATTACTCCTTTCCTTGACGTAGCTCGCGAGTCGACTGATCTGCGGCATGGATCCATTGCTTCCTGTCGAGCGCGAGGAGGTGGAGAGCGTGGCCGGCGGAGTCAACATGTCCTGCGGTCGCTTCGCAGTCACCTCAAAGGTGAGACGGGCATACGGTCCGCTACTGACGGCGCTCATCTTTTGCTTTGCCTTTTCAGCATCGGCCTGCGATGAGAAGCTCGCGATTCCCACTCTCTATGCAAATATCAGTCATTGTTCCGTACGCGCTCGAAACACCGGTGAGAACCCACCTCTTCATTCTCCACCACCAAGTCCGAATGGATGAACCCATCGGCCATGAGAAATAGTCCGGCGAATTCGCGCGCACTCAAATCTTGCGGCAGTTTCCGCACCCTGAGCGCGACCGTCTTCTCGGCCGAGTCCTCCTTTGAGGACTTTCGGGGCCAGGGCACGACGTCGTCCTCGTCATCCAGGATGCCGTCGGGCAGAAGGGTCTGATGAGGCTCGTGATCCTCGTGCTGGAATGGAAAAGAGTGCTCAGAACTGTTTGAGCGCGAGGACGATTCCGAAGCTTTTTGAGGCATTGTCACTTGCTGCACCACCACTCTCAATTGTCTACCGCCTGTCGGTCCCTAGATGATCGCACGGCGTCTTGATTGACCTTGCTCGATCGGGCGCACAGTCTGCAGAGCCGTTGATGCGAGCTTCTGTCGTCGGGGTCGATCGAGTTATGAGCCGCGCGCTGGCTCGAAATGCGACCGCGAGAGATTGATGCTTCAAGGGGTGAAAATGCCCGACCCCGTCAAATCGTCAGGCGCGGCGCGGGAAAATCGGACAGGATGCCGACAAATGATGCAGGACCCTCGATAGACAATGACGATGCAGAAAACTGTCGCAGCAGCAGGAGATGGAGAAGGCGGAGGAGGGGTGAGGGGAGTGTCGTAGGTAGGTGGGAAACAGCCTGCAGGCAGCTCAAGGGAAACAAGTGGAGGTCGGGGCAGCAGCAGCAGCAGCAGCAGCAGGGAAATGAGATGGCGGGAGGGAGGGAGGGAGAGACAGAGAGAGAACCTTGGAAGGCAGAACCTCGAAGGGTGAGCAAGCCCAGCCCCCAGCCACAGTGCGGCAAGGCAGACACACACACACACACACACACACACTCTCCATCTTCCAAGCAGAGGGAGAATTTACAACAGTGATTCACTCCCCAGGTCGGTGGGTGTTGGACCTGAGTCCTCGACCTCTGGATGGGAAATGAATGGTTTCATCCATGGCGGCGGGCGGCTCTGCTGCCTCAGCGCCAACCTGGAATCTGGACGCCCTGCAGCCCAAGGTGGATTTCCAATGAGTCTCCGCCCCTTGTCATTGGTGAACCCTGGAATGGATGATAGTCCTGGCAGGCAGGCTTGACCGGTCGGCAGTGCGGAACTCCGACCTGGAACTGCTGATGGATGGATGGAGGATGGATTTGCACTTTGGGAAACTTCAAGGTTAAGGAGGATCCTTGACTGACTGACTGACTGAGCTCGCTTCCACTGCGCTGGTGCCCTGCCTTCCATGCATATGGTTCGCCTTACCATGAACATTCTTGTAAATTCCCGTGGTGACCATCGACTGCCATGACCTATCTCTCTCATGCTACATGATCAGCACATTTGCTTTTTAAGGCTCCCTGGAGTATCCGATCATGCAACTGAAGGCCAGCCATAAGCTGGGAACGTGTACCTGCAGAACAATTGCAAGGCAGTGAGGGCTAAGCGAAGCCCTGCAGCTGCTGAAGTTCCAGGTTGCTGATCATGAATTTCAAATCCTAAATTTCCAATTTTCCCACAAGAACACAAACACAAGCAGCCACAACTCTAGGGCGGCCAGTACAAAGCAGCACCTGGGCAGGATAATGGCACCCGATCGATGGGCAACTAGCTCGGCTAGGTAGCCTTTCTACGCCCCGTACCTGGTACCTAGGTATCTATCTAGCTTGCTGGAGAGCTGGCTGTATTGACTTGAAATGTTGCATTTCCTGACTTTTGCAAATTGCTCATGCATATGATCATTCGCTCTACTGAGAATTTCCATACACACAGCTGACAAGTAGATAGTAAATGATACGCTGCGGACGCGAGTCGCGCTCAATTTGCCGTAACATAGACAATATAGATCAAGTTGTGAACCTAGATTGAGACAAATCTGCCTTCAGAGAATGAATGTCAACATATATGGCAGTACTCAAGTCGATCAATTGCAATTGCAAAAGAGCAAGCGACCCTAGGCCTGGAATGTATGGATAGGCAGCTGCTCGTACGTAACTTTGTGCGGAGGATCGATCGATCGATCGATCTGTGTTGCTCAGGTGACGGATCGTGGATTTGGTTCCTCCTTCAACCTTTGCAAGAGAACTAACCACAAGCAAAAGCGGCAATCGCTGCCGTGAAAAATGGTTCGCGGGATGCGTTGCTGTTCCTGTCCTCTCGCTGCACGTGAAACAATCCCACCCTCGACTGATCGTGATCAACCTCCAAATCGGCGACAACAGGCGGAAGTCGCGGAACTCGAGATTAGCCAGAATGCTCATTTCTACCGGACACCCATCTCCAGCTGGCACGGTGTCACGCACGCAATTCCCAGAGTACATGGCTGCATGCACTAGCCACAATCTTCCGTGAGCCTTTTCAGCATTGTTTGATTGCTTATCGGTGCGAGCGATATGCTCTCATCACCATGACTATCTACTAGTAGTTATTCGGTCCCGACCACCTGGGCTCGCATAGTCATAGCGCCGCGACTCCGGCTCGACCAGACTCGACCACGAGATGCTTGGGCGCACTTTTTGGACAGAGGACATCAGCACGAAGAATGCGGACCTGCTGCTGCTACTGGTCTCCGTGAGTGTGGGCGTGATTGACGCATTCACTTTCCCTGATCTGCAAGTCTTTGCGGCAAACATGACGGGCAACACCGTCTTCCTCTCGCTGGCCGCGGCTCAGGTGGGCGACCCGTTCCTCAGCGCACCTCGATCGATCGTCGCCCTGTCTTCCTTTTGGGCGGGCAGCTTTGCGTCCGGTCAACTCGGGCATCGCGTCGGACCCAAGAAGCGCGGCTGGATCGCATTCGCTTTCTTCTGGCAAGGCATGCTGGTGCTCATTGCCGCCATCTTGATCTGGACGCACGCCATCAGCACGGCCGACATTGACGCGCTGAACGAACGCGTGTTGGGGCTCGTGTGTCTCTTGAGCTTTTGTTATGGCGCGCAGGGCACGACGGCCAGGGGTCTGGGTGTCGCTGAGATTCCGACGGTGGTCATCACGAGTGCCATGGTGGACCTGTTTGGCGACCGCAATCTCTTCAAGTGGCACAACCGGCCACGGAACCGACGCGCAGCCTTTATCCTCGCCATCTTTCTCGGCGGATTCATCGGTGGATGGACATATTCCCGCGTCAATGCCCCGCTCACCATTGCCCTGGCTGCCGGCATCAAGCTCCTCTGCGTCCCGATCGTCCTGCTCTTCAAGTCTGCTGCGCAGGAGAAGCTCGAGCAGGAGAGACATAAGGAGTTGCTCGCCGCCAAGGACAAGGAGGTGCCATGAGCTCACTACTGCAAGACTGTTGTGCTGACAACAATAACAAATCGATCAATAAGATGGACGCTATATTTAAGCAATCTGCCACAGCAAAAGTGGCATGTTCGCAGAGGAGCAGACAAGCAGATGAGTCGATCGACCGGTGATATAACTCTTTGGCTCAAGGCTCAAGGATACGTCTTGCTGATGGTCTGCCCTCTCGTGCGGTTCGGCTTCATTGTAACTTCATGGGACTCTGGTGGTCCGAATTTGCGCATGCTATCGTCCATCAAAGTGGGCCATGGCAAGCACTACTACATCGGTTGAGCGGACGAACGGACGGGACGGACGGGACGAGCAGACTCACGAACGGACCTGTCTCACAAGGAGATCGACCTGGATCAGGAATTACGAAGCAAAAGTCTGAAACTTTCTACATATATGCGCGCTCATGGGATCTAATACAATTATACCATGCAGTGTGATTTGGTCCACCCCGGAGCACCTATCATTCCGACCAGGACTCTCTGAGTCTGAGCAATTCAGGAGAGTAATTATCCCTTCTCATCTCAATCTCGTCTTCTGTGCTTCAAAGTCACAACGTGCGACCTAATCAAAAAGTGTGTGTCCTCTCCTCACTTGATTCTTCTGGAGAGGAAAAAGAAGGGGAGGAAAAGGAAAAACAAAGGTCGCCGAAAGGACGACGTACCCATCTTGTCCATGTTGTAGAGGAGTGGAAAAAATCCTTTAGCAGGTACTTATTCTTCCAGCCGGCAATGCCTTTTCAAGACGGCGTTAGGCTTAAATCAGCGGGGTGACAATTCGTGTCCGTCCACAATGCATGGACACGATTCGTGGCGGGCAGCTGCTGCAGAAGACAAAAAGAGAGACAGGACGGCATTCATTGTGTGGAAATACACATAATCGTGCAGTGAATGGCTATCGACCGGTTTGCATTCATTTGATAGATTAAGGTCGATTTCAATCTGTTCTAGACCAATTGTTTATCTGTCAGAATTCACTTGCACTTTTTCCTTTTTGCCAGATTCGACTTTTTCCGATAGATGAGCCTGTCACAAGATTTTTAGTTGTTTCATTCTTCATTCATCCACTACTTATACTATAGTGGGACTATTGTCCCTTTTCGCGAATTACTTGTTACGGATCGTGAATGTGTACAAATCAAGCCCAACACTCAAAAGAAATATGCTTCCATCGCCAGATGCCATAACGCTCGTCCATGCTTTTTTTCATCCCTTCCTCTCCTTTTTTCCGCAAACAAACAAAGCAGAAAATTGTCGTTGCAGGTTTATTTTACACCTCTTCTTTCGCCGTTTCGGTAGCACTTTTGTACCGAAAGAGACCACTTTTGTGCAGGCTCAAGACAGTTTGTAGATAATCTGACGTTCCGATCCATTGCTGACGCACTCGACGGTGGCACTCTCGTAGCCACGACGCTGTAATTCGATGGTGACGGACTCGCAGAGATCGTGATAGTTGCTCCACTGTTCGGAGGAATGGACGAGGTCGGAGGCCTTGATGTTGCCCGCATTGCTCGTGCTGCCGGCCACGCGATCGACCACCTCGCGCTTCGAGTTTTCCGGGTGGTAGCGGTCCAGCGGTTGGGATTTATGTATTGGAGCCTTGCCCTTGCCTTTTCCATCAAAGGAGGAAGTGCGCAGGTCGTCGTCGTCCTCGTAGAATGATGATGATATGTGAGAAGGGGCGTTCGAGTCCCAGGGAGAGCTGAACGTTATCGTTTCCTCTGCATCTTCATGGTATTCCAGAATCTCGCCGAATCCAATGTCGAACTCACAGAGTGAAGAGGCAGATGAGATGGATGACTCTTTGTGCATCATTTGCATTCAAACAATTGCGATAGTATATGAGATGATGAGAGATGAATTATTCTGATGTAGATGATGGTCGAGAATTGATTTTCAGGAGAGCCTTGTTGGTGGGTGGGCAAGTCTTTCTCTAACATATGGGAAGCGCCCGCCCTCACCCCCATACTCGAAACCACGCACTTTGCGGCGTCTCTCGGGAGGACGAGGAAAGTGGATGCTGCGGCAGGTAGATTTCGGGGGGCAGAAGTGGGCCCAGCAATCAATTTTCGTGCACTGATAGGGGCGTTCCCTAGCTGTCCCGAAGCCACGCCAAGTCTCCCTCTCTCCAGTCGTCTGCTCTGAGCAAAAGCGGCGCGGAGAGCACCTTGAGCAAGTCTCGACCTCGCCGAGATGGAGACCCCGGGGGAGCACAATCTCGAGTCCACCAATGGGAATGGTGATGACTCTGGAGGCTGACGAGTTGAGGCGCACCTGCACATGCCAATCTTTGCCTATCTCTGCGCTCGTGCTCGTGCTTTCATTCGCATGGCTCTCTCGAGCTCGGGGAGCAGCAAGAAAATTCCGCATCATCTGCCGGGAGTCTTGGGAGAAAAGCACAGTATCACATGTTTTGTGGTTGCAGAAGTCGCGAGGATCAGCAGCAGTTCCCTGCCGGGCCCCTTCCTGTTCCACGGATGAGTTGCGCGCTCGCTCGATAGGCAGCTTTGAGCTTCCGGGATGATGATCATGGGGATACCTGTCAAGTCGACTGCTGAGTAGTGAACAATTTAACAAAAACCATTCCGTTTGTCACATGACGTGGATGTTCGAAGACTCCGTTCGCCATGACGTGAAGCACTGAAAGTTCTTCATCGTCCTCCTTGCCGATGCAATCTTATTGATCCGTTCGCCAGTCCCTCTATCAATTGCAATTACTTGTACATGCGTGTTTTCTTCGCCTCGCCATGACATGCCTGCAGCTGCGGGTGGCCATGGAAAGGGCAGGAAACGCCAATCTCTTCTCTTCCAGCCGAGTGCCCAGCTGGTGCAGTCGGGAAAAAAATTATTTCAGAGTGCAGCTCGAGCTCGTGGTTGCCGTGGTGGGACTTCTGGGCGGTACCTTAGCCACTCTCGGTACTGGACTATGAACACACAGATACCGAGACCAACCATCCCATCCCCACTTGCCTCTGACGCACAATTTCACACACAAACCACAAAACACCGAAGCAAGCCCGGACATTTGTCCATTCTAGGCACTCGACCGTGGCATGAATAGATGTATCAAGAGTTTGCACGATTCAACATGACAATTGTGATTTCGACCCTGCTCTAGCCTCTTGCTACACAAGATGTCGGAACCTGGGACTCTTTCCCATGGTGCACGGCGAGTCAGTCGTAGCATGGACAGTCTCCAGCTGAATCCGTGTCATCCACATTTACATTCAAAATACTCATCAAGAAATCTTGTTCATTTGTCGTGCTCGGTGATGAACGTCCCAAAGTACTTGAGGAAATCCAGCATCTCCTCGCCCGTGGGTACAATCTCCTCCTTGGGCACCAAGAATCCATACGAGCCCGTGTCCCGTAGCTTCACTACATAAGACCACGGCACGCCGCTGTGGTAGACCCAATCCAGGGCTGCTCCACTGTTCGCATTTGCCCCCGCCAGGACATGGCCGTCCTGGTTACATGCGCTCGCAGTCTCGTAATGCTGTCCACTGCTTTCCTTCATGGCCTTGCTGGCCCCTACCCCGAGCTCAATCAAGGATTCTTCGTCCCTGACGTTGACCTCGCACGACAACGCATATGGATATAGGATCGTTTGTGCATAGGAATGCAAGTCGAGATATCCGGCCAGCTTTTGTGTCGGATCGTCCTTGATACGTTGTACGTACTCGGACAGTAGACGACTTTCCGGCGCCTCGAAGGGTTTTGTACCTTGATAGTTCTCGCTGCAGGGGCTCGAGAACATATTTGCGGACGCTTGGCCAGCGTCCCAACCATAATCCCAAGTTCGATCGAGATCAAGTCCCTTGCAATAAGGTACAGTAGTGTTTTGTCTGTTCTTGCGCCATAGGCGGTCTTCGAAGCTATACGCGTAACCATCCACATTGAGTGTCGGTATGAAGACCCAGTCAAAATCGCGTGTAAGCCGTGCTATGGTCGGATTATCGACACTACCAGCAACCAGGGAATAGGCAAGGTAGCAGACTGTAGAGACTGAGATCCACTCACGAGCATGTTGAGCACCGTGTACAATAATCACTTTTCTCTTGGGTGTCTTTCCCTTCTTTTTCTTCTTCTTCTTATGAATTTGCTGTTGCTGCGGCTGCGATATCTTCAGACCGTGTATCTCTCTACCTTCGAATGTCTGTCCCAAGCTGATGAGTTCGGCTACTGGTTTGTGCAGTGCCACCACGAGTGTTAGCCAAGCATTGATCGCCTCCACCGTCTGAAACTCAGCGAAGAAGGTATCGTTGATACTTGGAACAGACTCTATCAGAAAATTGTTGACTTGTGGATCGGGTAAGTTCTGCAGGATCGCGTGCTCAAGATCAGGTATCAATTGTGTGGTTGCACGGCTCAGATGTTCGGGCACTAGCTGAAAGAAGTCCTTAGCCTGGCTTTGTGGTAAGCGCACATCGATGTGCTTGTTGGTGATTGACCACACATCCAAGTTCAATTGCTGACACGCTTCAGTGATGGCTTGTGCATCGTCCGCGGCATAAGTCTCGAGCCGTAAAACTACTTGATCTGCATAATTTTGCGATCCAATTCGAGCCGGATTGTGGTGATTCGAGAGAAAAGGTTGTTGAAACAACGCAGCACTGGCAAGACTCGTGCTTATGAGCACTCCGACTGCCGCTAATCGAGCGAGCATTGCTCGCACACGACACCAGGGTGAACAGGTCACTATCAAATGTGTCAAATTCGTCGTACGAGACTGGAGCCGGCCTTTTGGCACGGATCCGTGCTGTTGTAGGGGCTCCACAGACGTCGATCACCCAGGTTCTAGCACATCGAGCTCCTCAAGGCAGGTATCACGCAACCTACGCCAAGTCGATGACGATAAGAGGCTTGGAAAGCTTAACCCTCCAAGGTGCAGCGTGAAGAGCGTGCCTCTGCGTTCCGCTGCACGGAATCTTCTCAGGCCCCAAAACTGACTCGATCCTGAACCTGCAGCCTGGCATGCATATGCATATGTCAGCATTGATGAACTGAATTTTTTGTTCGGTGTAGTCCCTGGCCAAGTGGTAAGCGAGTGATATCTATGTAGCTGGTCTGAATTCTCTTCATTTTCGGAGGTATACATCTTATGCTCCGCTGAATATTTGGAGTCCCACAATCGAATTCTTGCGCTTCACTTGTATGCTGCAGTACATAATGACATGTCTGCGCTGTGTTTGTCGAAAATTCAACTGTGCTGTGATTTTGTGTTTTCAAGACTGTAGCTACAGCAGATGCGCTGATAGTCAATTGATTATGTCTTCATTAATGTGTTGTGCAATCTACAACTAAAGTGGCTATGCTGCTATGTGCCAACCAGGCTCGAATTGCACCACACTTTGCATGCATCGAGAGACATCTGCTCAATAGCTGCTGCATTCAGATCGCCCATGCCTCCTGAGTCAAGGTCTACGAAGTATTGCAAAACACATTGTTTCTGCTATTAACACATGGCCCGCTCATGCTGTACTGTTCCTCTACGATAAACCCATGTGCTTGTGACCAGAACGAGAAAGCTATTGCTCCGAAACATACGAGTATTCAAGAGCTTACGGTTGGCAAATGATTGTTGCACTAACCCGAGCCCGCGAGGCGAGGAGATACTGCGTCGCTGGAGGGGCAGCTACGTGGACCCTGCGTGATGTCTGCAGCCAAGGCGGCAGAATGCGATTCCTCACTAGCACTCCATGTGTGTGAAAGCATGAGATTGCAAGTCTGACAGACCTTAACAATGAAATTCGAAGACATAGCCAGAGCACACTGAGCCAACTCGCGCTCAATTCATCGCCGAATTGATTATTGAGCGCAATGCGGGACGATCTTGCGATTTCTGTGATAGTCTTTCAATTCTGCGTCACTCGCGTTACCAGTACCCAAGGTTGACGGCCTCATTTCTCAATTTGCTTCGAAACTTTGAATCGCGTGATATGGAGTTTCAGATCTACGCAGGTCTGCAGGTGTCCATGTTCATGCATGCCGATACTGAGCTTGTTCATTCAGAATCCTGTCCCGCATCCAATCGCTGTTGTTGACACCAAAATCGATACCCTTGTCAACCCACCAATTTCTGCACTCGTTGCCACCGACCACGGCTTCACCGAGAGCCTCTTCAATGTCCATGATGCGATATTCTATCATCAGGCCACACCAGAACCACCATTCTAACACGGCCACCCTGTTGAATCTGGTGGCATAGTCAAGGCAGCCTGCGTCATAGAATAATTGTAAACCTGAGTTGAGCCACCAATCAAGAACGTTGATATGACTGTTCTGGGATGCATGTCTCATGGCTAGTTTCGAATACTTGAACTTGAGTCCGCTCGTTCTCCACCACTCGAGAACGGAGACGTCTCCTTCATCCGACGCAAAGTCGAGAACACGACCAATCTTGAGCGGAAGCCCAGAGTTACGCCACCAGTCAAGAGCCTCAGTATGACGAGATGAGGAGGCTGCATCAAGACAGGACTCGGAATAAAATAGTTCTTCTCGAGTATTTGTCTGCTTCCACCATTCCAGGACTTTGGGGCTGTTGTAGCGGCTAGCCAGAAGAGGTATTTGGTCATTTGTGAACGTGGACGGCATATGTTCCCAGATGAACTCCAGTATATCGATGTACTCAAATCTCAGGACAACATCAATGACGTGTTTCGGGATTGGAAAGACCTTTGCGCCTTTGCTCATCAAGTTCTTTACCTGCGGCAGGTCATCGTGTAGAATCGCTAGATCGCTTTCCGTGGCGACTTCCCATACTGCTGGTTTCCTAATGCAAGTATCGGAGAGAAACAATGCAGCGGATAATTCCCAATCATTGGTGTACTTGATAATCATCATCCATAATTCTGGTGGCAGGCCAATTCGATCTCCTCGGGGTTTCCCATGCTTCAGATATTTACTCTCCCTAAGTCGTACTGTTTTGTCTGAAGAATACTCCTTGGCTTTGATAGCATCGAAGTTAGCATAAGCAGCTGGAAAGAGTGACAATTCGTTATTCGCCAAGCGCTCGATGAGTTCTGAAGGTGTTCCTGTTGTGTCTAATTCGCGTACACCCAATAAAAACACTAAGTCAGCCCTAGACAATTTGCCATACTAAGCATTTAGTACATGCGCGCAGTATTTGCGGTGGCGCGACTTACAATCTGACTCAGGGTCTGATGAGACATGCTCTGTCAGTCGCGACACTGACAGATACAATGACCCCTGAAAGCCTTCAGCAGCATGATCTATGACTCTCCATGTAAGCATGTACTGGTCAGACAGAGGCGGTGTGTTGGAGATTGTCGGTGAAGGCGGCATGCAAGAACAAGTGCGGGCGGGAATGGCTGAATCTGGTGGTCATCATGAATTCCTGGACGAATCACACGCCGTTGACACAACCGGTGCTGCAAGTGGGGGCAACACAAGTCTGTAACGCCTAACGAGGTTTCAACACCTCAATACAGTCAGACAATGCACAGGTAAAGTCCATCACAGGACTGATCAGAGGCAGCACGATCCAAGCAGAATTTAGTCAGAGCATTGATAGTACTACATTGCTCGGGTGACTCATTTCTGAGGAATTCTGCGATTGCGGCGACGGTTGGACAAAGTGCGCAGAATTCTGCTACTAGCAGCCTTCTCATCCAGCATCTTCCCAATGCGTTACATTGAGGAATTCCCTTATTTGACTGCGCCTGATTTTTAAGGATCCTCCGATGCATTACCAGATTGACCAGGATTCGAGTTGCCTGCTCCTGCACCACCAAAGTTACGTCCGAAGTTTTCTGCCACGTTTCGCAATTCAGGATCGCTCATTATCTCATTCATGTCGGGCATCGCTCCTCCTTGTTGGAATCTTTGTGCCATTTCAGCCATGCGAGGATTCTGTAACAATCCATCCAGGGCACCAGAAGACATCAGATTCTGAGCCATTGACATGAATGCAGGATTAGATGTGATCGCAGACATGTCAGGCATGCCTCCTCCAGCACCACCACCAAACATGCTCGACAGAGCGGAGAGATCCGGCATGCCTCCATTCGGCGTGGGTGCAGCATTTGATCTGCTACTGCCACCTTGTTCTTGCAACTTCTTTGTAGACGTCTCCAAGCCCCGTTTCATAATCTCAGAAGTAGGATCGACCTTGATTCCAGACTCATATGCCTTTTTGGCGCCTGCTAGATCACCTTTGCCGAAGTAAGCATGGCCAAGCCGACTCCAAGCTTTTCCATAGGCAGGATCAATCTGTGTCGCTTTGGTCGCATCACTGATGGCGGCATCATGATTCCCAGCAGATGAGTAGGCTGCGGCTCTATTGCTAAGGTACACTTTACCATTCGGATTGAGCTCTAAAGCGGCTGAATAATGATTGATTGCTAGATCATAGTTCTTTTTGGACATGGCTTGATTTCCTTGTGATTTGAATTGTTCAGCCTTGGCTATGTCTTCGGTGGAGGGTTCTGGCACGGAAGATGTATCAGGCACAACGGGACGAAAGTCCGCATCGGTGCTAGAGCCTGATTTCGATGTGGTAGATTGCGTCTTTGCCTGTGTCTTCTCATACACTGAGAAAATCTGCTCAAGCCCGACGGAACTAGGTCTTACAGAAGCCGAATTGAATGCTTCTTGAATGTTGTGGATCGCAATGTCAATGGAGTCCTTGTTTGTCGAGCTAACAGACCCGTCGTCAATGCATTTGTCAAGGAAAGCACATATGCTAGAGGCGAGAAGGCGTTTAGACTCCATCGCGATCTTCGATCAGTTTCTTGCGTTCGACCAGGTCGAGTGATAAGAATCTCAACCTGTCATGATTACTTCTGTAATCGAAGTATACAATACTCGGTGCATTGGCAAGGATGCGTGTTCGAGAACTTTCATGCGGGCTGGTGCTGTAGCCACCCCGCGGGTGGCTAAACTTTGGCAGAAACCTTCCAGGTGGGTACTCTCGGAGAGTCCTTGACATGCGTTTGCATGCTTATGCATGAGCACGGTGCATGATGAGCCTTAACATATATAGAAGCTTATACACTTGTATATCTACCTAGGCAGGCTTGGTATGAGCAATAGCTCGATATCAAGCAAGTCAGGAACATCTGATTAGTGTTTTCTGAAGCGGGCTGCAGTAGCATGACATGCCATGCTACCTATCCATGCATATGCTGCTTTCTGTACTCATGATGAAGTGGTGCAGCAATTTGATAGCTGTGATACTAGTGGGCGTTGCTAGCATGTAGTCTCTTCTTGGCGAGTGAATCTAGACCGATGATCTTTGTCAGTCAGCCGCCAAGTTGTCAACCATAGAAGGGCTCGTATGTGCTTCAAGCTTAGATTTGAGTTCTGTTTGAGCCTCCGCTAGACGTCTCAAATTGACCTCTTGGCTGCACATTGTAATCGACATATCTGCAAAGCACCGTCGCAAGTCAAGTAGCTCGGCCTGAAGTTTCTGCAGCTCTTCTCTCCCTCCACCATGATCAAACAGTCTGTGATAGTCTTCAGAAGCAGCAGATTCGGGAGACAATTCTGTAGTGTCCATGAGCTGTTGCAGACTCGTCTCCCCGTCCTTAGTCATCTTCATGCGAGAGGTAGGCGATAGGGACTCTCCAATGGATTGTGCATGCAACATTTGCAATCTAGGTCTTATTTCGTGTAGCTGACAATCCGGAGCTGCGAGATTCGTTCCCGGTCCCAAGTCACAAATATCGCATGTGGTAACTGATGCGCAAGTATATTGAATATCATCTGCTGCACAGCTTTTGCTCTTTGTGACACCTGCTCTAGGCCTGACAGGCAATCTGCTGCGAGATGACGACCCTACAGAAGCCATGGCAATGCGCGACCTTCCGGGTGTGCTGTGAAGTGCTCTGAATCCTTCGCTAATTCTTTATGGTCACAATTCCTGAGGAAGACTCAATCTGTGATGTGAGAACCCATCTAACTCTTGCATTGCCACAAACTCGAATGTTTGAGATTTTGCGATGGTGCGAAGTTCCGGCTATCAATTCGCCTCACATCTTGTTCATTCCTGTTTCAGACTGATAGAGTGCTACAGATGATTGGGAAATCGATCGCTCATCGCTTCTTGACCTTGTATCGCATGATCCACATAGTGAGACTTTGCTGCCATGTGCCATAAAAGTATGATGATGAGCCAGCCCTGTCAAAAGTCTATTGTGTGCTTGCCCTTGAATTTCTTGCCTACTCTCTCGGCTGCACGAAAGCCGAAGTGTTCACCATAAACCTCCCAACGCATGTGCTTGGAGGTTCCTACACTGTCTTCCTCGTTCAAGGCAACGTCGAATTCGAACACGGTGCATTTCTTGGGAATCGTCTTGATCTTGTCGTCGATTGTACAAATCACAAATGTGTGTCGTGTTTCCTTGATCACGATCCCACTGAGAAATAGCACACTCGGAGAGGAGCTTCTGATCACTTTCAGATGGGAGCCGTGGTAGTCAGCCTTGAGAAGTTTGGCTTCACATCCACCACCTCTGATGATCTCTCTTATGTATCCTGACCACAACTGGTGAAGTGGTTCATAAAGCGACCATTTGTGTGCCGCTTGAGGGACATTCTTATACTTCAACGCTCTCTTCTCTTTGGCGCTGAAAGGTCTAGGCTTTCTCTTAGCTTCCAATCTCCGTTTTTGGTCTTCTGCTTTCTTTGCACGAGAGTCAGTGGCAGGTGTCGAAGTCGGCATTAGAAGTAGTGATCTGTGGTGTATTCTTGTGTCATACTGTGTATCTTTGCGGTCCTGCTCCAAATTTGTTTTGTCTAGTAACTTACGGGCTAAGTCATCACTAACATTGGCTTCATGGCTAGTATCGCCTAAGATATTCTGTGGCAACGGTGACAAGAGCGGATCGTTGCTTTGTGATACTAGCCGATCAAGTTGCTGCTGAAACTTGTCACTTTGCATCATGGCTTCTTGAGTCTGAAGAGACACAGCAGCTATGACGGACTAGTACATCAAGACGAGGGCGCGTTTTCGGACGGTATCCTTGTAACCTTGAAGTATCAGCTTCGTCCGTGAGGTGCTGCTTACACCGTGAAAGTAGCTGCACTATGAAACAGTACTGATCAGCTCTGAAGGTTGGTGATCACCTGAATTGGCTGCTGCTGTTCTCAGCGGCTTCTCAAGCCCCCCAAACGCCGGCTCGCATAACACAACTCTAACTGGTCAGGTCTTTTTGTTATCCAGACATATGTGACTTCAATTACTAGCATTTCGATCAGTGACGCATCCTGATGTATGCTCTGTCATGTGAATGAGCTAGAACGAACGATCCGTCTCCTTCCAGAAAGTCGATTCAAGCCATCTTCTCAGCGTACAAAGTGCTTTTGCATAATTCAATCCTTCGACACACGATGCCTGGAATCATCGAGCGATTGGACCAACCTTCTTCTTATCGTGACAGAAGTCGCAGCAACACTGAGGATTTAGCTCAATCATGCACGCTATATGTGGGTAATCTGTCCTTCTACACAACTGAAGAACAGATTCACGAGCTCTTCTCCAAATGTGGAGAGATCAAGCGCATCATTATGGGGCTCGATAGAATAACGAAAAGTCCGTGTGGTTTCTGCTTTGTGGAATATTATACTCATGACGATGCTTCGGATTGCATGCTCTTCATCTCGGGCACGAAACTTGACGATCGAGTTGTCCGATGTGACCTCGATCCTGGCTACAAAGAAGGCCGTCAATGGGGACGGGGAAAATCCGGAGGACAAGTTCGAGACGAGTATAGGGAAGACTTTGACAATGGCCGTGGTGGCTGGGGCAAACGAGTAGCACAGATGGAGGAGAAAGGTACTTATCAAGACGGACCGAACACTGCGCCGATTGGGTCTACGCAAGACTACAATAATTACGACCGTTTCCAAGAGGACGAAAGACGTTAGCATGTTCGACCTCGGTCGAATATCACCGTTATAAGACAGTACTCAAGACAGTACTCGAACAGACCGTCGTTCTGGTGGTAACGATGCTGCAGTAGTCTCTGGTAATTGGGAATATATGGCTGATATTCGACACATTCTTGTTTGAGCAACGAATATTCGTCTGCAAATCAGTATGTGCTGACCCAATACACTTCCAATCATGCCGCGAGTCTACCGAATGCGATGATACTGCATGAAAAATTGCCGTGGCGGCACCAAAATACATAGCAAAAAGCTATAGCTGTATTGCGAGTGGCGAATGAGACCGAAGGGCACTTTTCGAAAATCTCATGTATGGACTGTCAAGCATAGCTGTATTGACTTCTTTGCTTCTTTTTCCGTTCGTAGAATAAGTCTTTGCTGCTTGAGCTCAAGTTGATGATCTTTGGACAGCCATTCCTGTCGTTTTCCAGCCTGGTGCATTCGAAGCAGTAGAAAGCATCACTTATGCCTTCTTGTCCACATATTAAGCATTTATTGCGATCGTTTCCGAAAGAACACTCATCGCACGTTCGTACGAGAGTTGTCGGACGGACGTACGAATCACAAACCACGCACTTGCCATCGCATTTGGAGCATAGTCGTCCGATCGATATGCCAGGTTGCTTCTTGCACATCACAAGATCCGGGTGATGTTTCGACATGAGAAACCACGATAGAAGATTGTGAATAGTAGGCGACCACTCTCTCGATGCTAATTGAGTTCAAAGTATTGCAGGTCGTGGTCGCGGTTCTGGGTTCATGTCGCGGTCTCCAAATTCAGATGGAACGTTTCTGTGTCTCGCAGCGCTCGTATATACGTAGCCCACAGTATGGCAACGCCACAGAGCACAAAGGCCAAGCTCTCCACAAATCAGGCGAACCTTCAGTTGCAGTTCATAGACTAGCTAGGCGACGCGCTGCTAGCCCAAGCATAGATATCGTTATAGTATGTAGCAACTCGACTATACAAAAGTGTCGCTCAACGGGAGTTGTTCGTGCCGCAAGCTTTGCCGAGGGATTCCGAAGATGACGTACTCACCATAACGACACGGATATGGACAAATCGGAACTATCCTTGGTGCAATCACGCGCTCTGCGCTGCGCTGACGTCTAACTATTGGACAAATTGACGTAGCGATACTCTGAGGATGCTGGAGAGCACCAATATCATGGTCTCAGGAAATGTATGCCGCTTCAATATACAACAAGATCTGTTCGTGACACCTACTCAGCATGGCTTTGACATCTATCAGACTAATCCTGTCAAGTTGATAGTATCCCGCCTGTTTCCTGGAGGTCTTTTGATAGCCGAGTTACTTGATAGGTCTAATCTTCTGGCTATAGTCACACGGCAAGAGCCACAGAGACTGCAAATTTGGGACGACATCAGCAATACATACCTGACAAGTGCAGAATGTGGCAGCACCTCAAGCATCACTGCAGTCAGATTTTGCAAAGATGTCCTGTTATGTGCTACGATCGATCGTGTCCGGATTTACACCATCTCGAATGACCTCGAATTAGTAGCCGAATATCACACAATAAACAACCATACTGGCCTAATTGAATTCTCGGCTGCTCCGCAGTATGTAGCTTTATTTCCCGGTCAACGTCAAGGTCATCTACATGTTCTGCACCTCGTTCAGGCTGTTCCACATGTCGTTCTTGACAGTCGTATTGCATGCAGGAGCGTGGTCATTGCTGCTCATACAAACAAATTGAGCTGCTTGGCGGTGAGCTATGATGGCACATTAGTCGCTACTGCTTCAACGACTGGGACTTTGATCAGAGTCTGGAACTGTCGGGATGGTCAACAGTTGTTGGAACTCCGACGCGGATTTGACAAGGCTGACATTCAATCAATGTCTTTCTCTCCACGTTCGGAGGAAGGTTGTGCTAGGTTGGCTGTCGTGAGCAATAAGGCCACAATACATATTTTCGTTTTCTCTATACATAGTCAGGACGCGCGGGCTGATCATAACAAATCTGCAATCACTCTTCTGGTCTCCGGAAGTCACAACTATCTAGGCAGCACTAGGAGCATCGTCCAGGCTCGCATAAGGGCCACGGCCGCGCCTCGAACCAAGCTATCAAGTCGCCCACCACGTAAATTCACGCTTGCATGGATCATTGATTTGATATTTGTGGTTCTTTCAAACGATGGGGATTTATGGAAATTTGTCATGACCTACAATCCAAGTAAGGCAGATTCTTATGTCTGTCATCAGGAATCGCATAGATCATGGAAACAATCCAACAAGATCTTGGACGATACGAGCAGGGAAGAGGTCACTTGACATGCTGCGCAACCTTGTACCATGTCCGCGAGGAAAACATTCATCATACACGAAGCGAGACTTCTCGCGCATCTCCTCGCTATAAGAGGCAATTCTCTTGATGGAGCATAATATTTGTCTTCCTAACAGTGTGCTACGTGGGCAGATGAAGTGCGTGGTCAGGAGCATCAGACGCAGCATGAGACACATGTTCCAAGATTGTCTTTTATGAATTAGCTGATCAATCTATTTTAAATGCATTCTTTCCTTGGTTTCGAGCGACCAGATAACTCGACAGCCTTTCTCGATTAGTACTGCACTCAATCTCAGCGTTGGATCTGGATCGATACACGATAGTTCACTCGATTCAGTCATCGCTTCATGTGCGAGGAGTCGTCTTCGTCCGTCTCCCATCTCTCCAAATCTGTGGTAAACCACCTGCAGTCTGAGTTTCAGTCGTATGAAACCACTACGGAGTATAGTGCTGAACGTAGTGCTACCGGCATAAGCGGAGGAGAAGAATGGGCAGCGCAAAAGACATGGACAGTGAGACACTGCGCACCAACAGATCCACTTTATCAGTTGCGTGAAGAACTGGGAGAAATGCTCGTCAGTCCATCATCAGAACTTCCCAGCGGTGTCCACAATGCTCAAAGGCTATATCCTACTGTACAGCAACATGCGGCAAGTGCAGTGAGTGTTTCATCAACAGACATCCCAGGTCCGAGTGTAGCATCTCCAGACCAAGTCAATCTGCTACAGACACTGTCGAAGAGTGTTGAGGACGCGTTACAAGAGTCTCATGGCACGAGTACTAGTGGTAGCAGGTCTCACTCCCGCAAAGGCGTGTCCAGAAAATCCTCGCAGGACTTGCAAATCAGTAAATCACAAATTGCAAAGCACATCAAATGTAACCTTGAAGCACCTTATTCTCTCGTCTTCACTCGAGCTGATATGACAAGGTCTTTTACAAAGTGCCTCTCGCACCATTGCCGAAGCACATGCACTGGCAGAGATCTTTGGTATCTCCATTGAAGGTCATGACGACTGGAGCAGACACAATCACTCGTAATTATCGACATGCCTCTGATATGACAACCGACATTAGCGCAGCAGGTTCTGCCAGTCGGTGTCCTCGAGTGAAGCATCTGTGTCCACGACGAACATTTCTTAATTTCTCGGGAATATCGATACCTCATCAGGCAGAATACTGCTTTTCGCTAGTTCTTGTATACTCAATATTTCCTTCCAAAATTCCTCCTTTGACCCATGTTAGAACGAGTGGCAGCTGTGCGCATGCATTTTCTGACCAAGTACTCGCACAAAGTGACAGTGATTGCAAGACCACCGCGCAGAGTACTTATTGAGGTCGAATACAATGAGGTTCGAGGAGATTAATGAGATGAGATTGTACATAAGGGCTTGATCGTCTAATATGCTATCGCTAAAATGCGGATTATCATTAGCGCTACTATTCAAAAAATGCTTGTGCTATTGCTTTCTGTCGTGCATCGAACGTCGAGCTCTGGTCATGTCGACCTCCTCGTTGATGACTGTCACGAGCACCGTTGTGCCCACTGGATCCGGCACCACCGCGACCGTACCCAGCACCGTACCCACCTCTCGAGCCACCACGCGCAGCACCGCGCGCGAAAGACGAAGACATGGATGCATTGGATCTGGGCGCGCACAGTTCCAGTGCGTCCACTACACCGCGCACCAATGGCTCCCTCACGCGGTCTTGTTGCAGGAATCCGTCCGAGGCGTCCGATTGAGCCAACAAGCGCCTCTGATTCGATGCGCCGAGCCGGGCAAAGGTCGACTCCAGGTATTCATCGAGGCAATGACTAAAGTCCCTGGTGACATACATCTGTGGACCGCGTGCAAAGAACGGGATCCATTCGTCCACTCGTAGAATTGCGCCTTCAGTCTTTGATTGCCCGCCAAACAAGACGACGGATAATGGCGATGTCTTGGTCACCCCTCGAAGGTTCACATTGTTGGCATCTGCCTGTGTCTTTTGCGAAAAGGTGAATAGTGTTCCAATGGCATGTGCGTCTTCCTTACTGATTGGGCCGTATCGCCTGCCTGTCGTTCGTGGAGCAGCCAACGAATTGAGGTGGATTTGAGCCGCATTCTCATGAGCCGTTCTGAGCAGTCGTGGAGCACTTGTCTGGATTGCCAAGTTTGGATAGAATCCCGCTGTGGCGAGCGCGGTCTGCAATGGCAGGGACGAAGAATTCACGTTTTCCTCCTCGGAACCATACATAGACATGAGATTTCTCGAGCCTCTCCCGGGTTTGATTCGGCTCACGGAGACTAGACCAGACTTTTGCATAATTTCCAATACCTGTTCCGCTGTTTGAGCTATCGAAACGAGTGTGTTGTAGTGCAAAAAGTTCTCAAAGGCAAAGGACCGACCTTGATCGTGAGATTGTGTACGAGCTTTCCGCCATTCACAAAAGGCATTGACGACAGCGGCATGGTCACTGCCGGTGCCCTTTGCAAACGACATTTTCCTAGCATCAGCTTCCGAGCGACGCTCCAGTGGCGAGAGGAAAGGATCTTTTGTAGCGGAAGCAGCGGCCAGTATCAGCACAGGGTCGAGACACTTGAAGATGACTGCGAGAATGACCATTTTTCCTAATGATGGTTGCACTGGTAGAGTGGACAATAGGCGACCCAGTGGCGTTAGGTTTTCAGAGTCGTCCAGAGCACGAAGTGCCTGAAGATGATCGATCGAGCTCTCGACGGAATTGACGGGTGGGGGCTCGATCGCGCTTCTCAAGAACTTGCTAATGTCCTCCACGCCCATGCTTTTGATCTGAAGACATAGCTCCTGTAGATCGGTACGAAGAATTTCCGGTTGTGGTGCAGTCTCGAAAGATTCGTACCTTGCTTCGGATGCCATGCTGTAATAGTGTCCGTTCTGAACACGGCCAGCACGCCCTGCCCTTTGCTTTGCATTGGACTTCGATGTCCACGTGGAGACCAAGCTCGATATCCTCTTCGCTTGATCGTATTGCGATTCACGATGCTTACTGGAGTCCACGACATAAACGACATCGGGTATCGTGATTGACGTCTCTGCGATATTTGTTGAAAGAATGACCTTTCTGCGACCGGGACCCAATTTTTCGAATACTTCTTGTTGCATCTGTGGAATTGCGGAATGCAGCAGATAAATCTTATAATCATCATTAGCGTTGAAGTCTACACCAAGCGGTCGCGTCGTGGTCAGTATCCTATTCAAAGCGGTGATTTCCTGTAGTCCTGGGAGGAACACCAGAATGGATCCCTCCGTGGTTGTCTGCAGTATGTGCGCAATCGTGACACTCATCAAACCAACAGGAGTGACGGTATCTTCCTTGTCCATTGCCAAGTCCAGCTCGCCGTCCTCACCGACCATTCCTTGTGACTTCCAATTGATCTTGGCCTTGTCATCGTCATCGCTCCCGACGACGCTGTTGTTCTCGGTCACTGGCATAGAGGGAGCAAAGTCCGGAGGATTGATGAGCTCTCGTCTGACATAGGTTTCAGTGTCTCTAGAATACAGCTCTGATGCGTCTGTCTTCGTGTACCGCGATCGCAAGATCGGATGTAACTCATCCAGAAAGTGGTGGGTGACCGGGAAAGTCCTGCCAGGGACCTCAATATAGGGACAACGTCCACTTTCATAGCCAGCTCCGAAGTACTTGCAAAACAAATTAGTGTCGATCGTTGCAGACATAAGGATGACTTTAAATGAATTGAGACCCTTTGTCTTCCGGTCAGCCATGATTTGCCGGAGAACGACAAGCAGGAAGTCGATTTGAATATCGCGCTCATGCACTTCATCGATAATGATATGAGATATTCCATCAAGAGTCTCGGCCTGTGAGTCCTGCAACTGTCGAAGCAGGATTCCAGTCGTGCAGTAATTAACAGACCCTCCAAACTTTGGCAGCTTGCTGTCGAAACGAACTGAATAGCCTATACTTTCTTGCAGAGATTCGTTCCTCTCGACAGCGACCCTCTGAGAGACTGAGATGGCGGCAATTCTCCGAGGCTGTGTGCAAATTATGTTGCATTGACCACCGATACCAGCATCCGTCATTTCTTCCAAGATCAATTGAGGTAGTTGCGTAGTCTTGCCTGATCCTGTAGCTCCAACAACCACGCAGACCTCATTGTCTCGGACAATTGACATCACATTATCGCGATGTTGCACCATGGGCAATTCTGATCTCTTCTCTCGCAACGACGCCAAGGCCGGATTTTTGCGATACTGATCGAGACTGTCCTTGAGATCTTGGCTTTTTTGTGCTGTTGCATCTTGCGGTAGTTGACGTGAGAAATTCCTGCGCTTCTGAGCTGTGGCCGAATCACTCGTCGCGCCCTCGTGTTTCGAAGGCTCCGACAACCTTTGGACTTCACGAAGCGTTCGTCGCATGACCTCTATTGCATCATAATCGATATGTATGTCAATAGGACGTACCGGTTTCAATATTTCGCCATTGCCACGCTTCATCTCTTTGACAAAGGATTTCCAACAGGTTGTGTCCTCCTTCTTTATGGCTAATGCAGCAGCAAGTAAAGCTGTATCCTCGGCATCTTTCTTGTTACTCATGTGTATACCTTCGAATTCTCGACGAGCATTTATCATGTCGTCATTCGCATCGTGTGAAGCTCCACCATGGCCATCACTAGATGGATGCTCATTCGTCTTCGGAGTCTTCACATCCAAGGTCACTTTTCCCGCCCAGGCATTGTGAGACTTCTGCTTCTTGCATTCTAGGTCATATCGCATCGCGGTCGAGAAGCTATAGAAGTCTAAGAATTTCCGAGCAGATGCGGATGTCAACTTTGTATAATCCTTGACTAGCAACAGACCATCTCCCGTCTTCTCGTGATGCGCTTCCGCGGCCTGTTTCAGCGATATACATGCTTGCAAAAAGGCGTTCTGCTCTCGTGTCGCTCGTCCGAATCCTTTCAGGTCTAATTCCGGAATAGATGCAATCACCTTTACCAAGGTTTTCTTCTTGAGTCGGGAACGACCGGTGTGGATCTCGAAGGTCGGCAAGCAGTCGTGTCGTGCAGCATAATCAATGACATCCTTCATGGCTCCTCCTTCTTGACTGATCGTCTCTGCCGAGGCGAGTGCGTACTTCCCACCAGGTAAGATATCCTTGAAGAAGCCTTTGTCGTGCAAAATACAGATTGCGTGGAGGTTTGCATTTGATTCTGCCTCTCTTTTGGTTCTGCCATGGCCGGTCGCAACGATAAAGATGTCATTGTCGAGCTCAATCTTATTGATACATTTATTGAAATAGCTCGTCTTGTGGATGGACTCGTGTTGACTTTCTTGTTGAGACACCAAGTTAGCATTCTGTAGGATTTCCGTACAATTGTCGACGGGTTCTGTCGTCAGACCATATTGCGCCGCAGTAGGAATGTTGAAGTTGTTGTAGATATATTCTTCATTGTAAACGACCAAGGGCGATGACTTTGTGGGTAAGCTTGGTATGCGAGGCTCCCGCCATGGCAGTTGTCCTCTGCTGGACTTCTGATATTTCTGTCTCGGAGGTCGAAAACCATGCTTGGACGATGACTCTCTCGGAGACCTACCATATATCAAGTGCTCGTTAGCTAACTTAGCGCTGCCCGAAGGTTCGCTGTGCTGTGCTTTATGCGGGCGAGAGCGGTAAGGGCTGTTAGGAATTGTAGCTTGAGAGAACTGGCGCAACAGCCTCGGAGCGACGTCCACGGAAGAGGCTACAGACGAACGTAGCATTTCTCCTGAAGATGCCTCTGAACTCTTCTGTCGCTTCTCTGTAGAATTGCCAGGGTTTTCGGGAGTACGTTTCCTCTTCTTCGGGTAGGGCATCTAGCCTTGCATTTGTAGAGCAAGTAGGGCTAACGCTCGATGCGAAGACTATTACGATATCCTGGGTCGTTACGATAATTTCCACGAGAGAGACAGAAGATCCCGCATAGCAATAGCTTTTGCGATCGCCGTGGGCATTTCTTCTTCAGTTGTGACTCCTGCCATTCCCTTCGACCATAAGTTATCTAGCCAGCTACGGCGGTAATTACAACTTTTGCATCCATGACAAGAAAATGTTGGTGGCTTGCCGCTGCCGCAAGCCGTGCACAAGCCACAAAAGAGGAAACCATCCGTGAAAGCATGTGCACGTGGTGCGCTCGAGATGGCTCTATATATAGCTATAGCTATAGCGCTAGCGTATCGATCGAGTGCATCAAGATGGGACACAAACGTGAGTCTAATCGAAGGCGACAAACAGCGAGTGGGATGTTATGCATACAAATGAATTCTATTCAGATATCCAACTACAATACCAATCTAGGAGTGCTCTCGCCATGGCCGGGAGATGCAATCGCTAATGCGCGTATGACAAAATTAGAGTAAATCAATTATCGTTTATGCCAAGTTTACTTCAGTCTCGCTCTCTTCCACGATCGTTGGAGATAACTTGGATGCAATATCAACGACCGCTGGTACTAAATCATTGTCCTCCTCGGTTGAGAATATCCAGTGGCACTGCAAGATTATGTTTCGAATGACGGTTTGTACTTTGCCTAGGTCATTCATTGAGGCTGCGAAGGACAATGTCGATGGGACGGGCTGCAGAATATTGGGCCCAAAGATGATGGCGAGGTTGTGCGCATACATGTGATTGGTGGTTTCATAGTCTGTTATCTTTTCGAGATGCTCGATCAAGCGCTTCAGCAGTGAGAAATTGAGTACGGGCAACTGATGTACAAGCTCTTTTAAGGCCAGGAACCTTGCTGAATAGTCTTCGACGTCCAAGGTTGCAAGGAAGGGGTCGTACAATTTATATGTCATTAGTGGTTCAGGCAGTTCTCGTAGCCAGAGCTTGAAGGTTCCTGCTATCGCATTGATATCACTCCATTGTGAGTCCTTCAAGTTGATGACCTGTTGAGAATCGAAGGCTCTTTTCAATGAGTTCACCGTACTTAGTGATCCAGAGATGCGATAAATCCCTACTTCTTGAAGAGCTCTACTTTCGACCTCATCCATTAAAAGTGTCGCTACACGGGGAATACTAGAGCCGTCACGGCGTACCAAAATGCCCAGTTCGACACCAAAAGTCGCACTGACAATGTCCTTGACCATCGAGTTTCGTGGGCTAAATTGTGGTGACTCTTCTGTAAGCGCTAGATGAGCGTCTTCACGAATCATAGTGCGTCGCTTGCGTGCACCGTTCGTGGAGGCATTAGAGATTGTTTGTATCCAATTCTCCATTTCCTTCAATGAAGGAGCTTGGAAATAGGTCTCCATGCCATCTTCCACACCAATCTTGAAGGTGTACTCTTCTTTATTGACGGTATGACATCTTGCATTAACAAGGTCAATAGTCAATGCTGGCTTTGTCCCTTGTGAAATGTAGCAATCGGCGGGAAGGTCTCCGGGAGAGACTATCCGAAATGAGGATTGGTTCTTTTCTGCTGCCCAGTTGCCGCTAATAGCAACGGAAAGTGGTCTCACGGCACGTAGTAAACTATTCATGCCATAACGAGCTCGAGGTGCTGGACGCTTGGCTACCTCGAGTCGCGAAGAGTCTTGCAGCCGTCGTTGAGAAGTCTTACGCGCTTCGCGAGCTCGCTTGTCGAAAAGTTCCCGGTGCCTGATTTCCCTGCGAACTTTTTCGAGCTCTTGCTGAACCACTTCCGTGAATACCTTCAATGATCTTGTCCCACGTTGGGACTGACTCTCCTTGACAGCCGCAAGCCTCACCACCCGTCGGTCTAGTGGATTCTGAGGTGTCGAAAGAACGAACAGGAATGGATTGTCTATCTCATCAAGAATGTTGTCCTTCTTGTGGTTTAGACTAACAAGATCAAGGTTTGATAGTAGGTTGTATATGTATCGTCTTTTGTCGAAATTGAAGAGATTGGCGTCCTCAGGGGAGACGTTCGGTATATAACATGCGACTTCAAGCATGCGTTCGAAGAGCCAGGCTATACAGGGCACAACAGGGATGTGATTCTCGGTAGCGATAACATCTGGTATCAGATCTACCAAAAGTCCGCATGCGTCTTGAAGACCGCAATGCTGTGCCACAGTGTGCCAGCTGTGAGAGTACACCCTGCTCTCTGGACTCAACAGACCAATGGCTACAGCACCAGCAATGAAAGATGGCACTGTTTGGGTGGTAGATACCTGTTCCTTTGTCACCTTGATGTCCAGAGAACTCATACACAGTCTACAGGTAGCCAGCAACCTTAGAAACAGCTCTATCTTCTGAATACGGATGTCGGATGTCAGAAGAGGATCTGCCACTTGCTGAACCGTCCACGCTGTGATGCTGTGACGCAATCGAATTAACCTACGCACCGGCAATGGCATGCTCTCGAAAATAGTCGTGGTGGAAGAGGCGAATGTCATTGAGTCTAGCAAGTCGAGAACAGTCTGCAACTTGAGTTCTGATTCTAGCGGAATTGTTTCCAGGACATTGCCGGAAAATCCAGCATCAGAATTCTTTTGAATTTCGAACATCTCATAGCATTGCATCCAGTCTTCAAGTGTGATACACTGGAGAACACTCTCAACAATGCTATCCAATTGCTGTATGGCTGTGTGCATGAGTCCATCTGCTGAAAAGCGGCTGATGGTGAGTGGTTCATAGATTTCCAGTCGTTGCTCATCCTGATGTATGACTGGCCAAGATTGTGGTCTGTGATGGACTCGAAGCACTTGCTTGCTCATCCTTCGTAAGTAAGAAGCGCACAGTTCGCGACAAGCCGCCGAGTGGTTAGAGACTTTATCAATTCCGTCCAGTCTTCCAAGCTGTTCGCGGGATAGGGTTAGGAAGTCGTTAAGGAGTCCAAGCACTTCCGAGGAGGCTGTGAAATCTGCCGGAGCAATATTGAGCCAAGAGGAGACTACTTCATAGATACCGGTATAGACTTTCTCCAGAAGATGCCAGTCTAGGTCTCGCTCGAGGACGACTTGGGAGGCGTCAGCACTCCAGTCTGGAAATTTTGACTGGTTGATAGCACTAGCATCCAGTGCCTTGTCCAGTCGTGCCTGCAAAGCTCTCATAAGTGAGCTGGAAGAACAATAAGATCGATGAGACACCAGGAAAATTCTTAGATATTCTGGCCGATCGAGCTCAAGATTCGTTGTCTTCAAGTGCTCTTCTACTAGTGGTGGTGCGACTACCAGATATCTTACATCGCTTAAATCGAAAATTAGCAGATCAATGAGGATGTCGAGTGTGGCAGCTTTGATCACCACTTCGCGATTGCCTGGCTTTTTATGTGTATATCTTATAGGCTTGATGACAAGATCCTCATCTGCCTCGAACACGATGTGTTCATTATTGTGTAAAGAGCTTCTGCGAGAGATGGTCGATGTCCGCTTCCTGTCCTCGATAAGCACACTCTGAGGCCGTCGTTTGTGGTTGTGCTCATCCACATCCTCTACGATTTTCAGGACAAGAGTGCCTGTTGTGAATTGGATCAGTTTATCAGACACACCGGCCAAGTCTTTGACATGCTTCAGAACTTTCCATTGACTTGCAGAGGCAGCCGCCCTAGCTCTTGTGGCTTGATCTAGATAGTCATGGATACTGGGATGATTTGAAGATTGATGGCTTGGCGGGAATGAGTTCAGGCGGCGCAAACCTGTGCCAGGCTGCAACGGATTTTCTGATAATTTAGTGCGTCTGAGCGGATCGTGAATGTCAAGCAAAGTGGCTGCTTCGAACAATCTGTATCCAGGAAGTAGATCGGTGAAGAGCAAAGGCAGATGAGCACTTGTTGGACTATTGTCAAGATCTTGTGTGTGTCCAATCATCAGCGATTCTTGGCGACCTCTCTGGCATTTCAGACTTGCTGTAAGCAGTAACGGCGAGCACACGTCTATAATTTCCGAAGGTACTGAATTGAGTTGCTTGAAGCAGTCCTGAAAGACAGGAATAGCAGTCTCGCCCTCGGCATCGTCTGATTGTTCTGCCTTATGCTCAAGTACGAAAAGTCGATAACTTTCGAGAGCTGTATTCAAGAGGTTTTCGGCACTTTGCAGTGCCTCAATATCGATGCTCGCACCAGAAGCATGAACTCTATCGACTACTTTTGATCGATTCTCCTCAATCGCGTTGCAAAGGTCACCGTAGAATGGCACGATAGCGTGAGAAGATAGAGAAAGGCCATCAGCATCAGGGGCTAGAACGTGCGCACTGCCCTGATTTGTAGATTTGTCAACAGTTCTGCGAAACAAATCTCGCATGACTGGACTCCATTCTTTCTCAACGACAACCTGAAGACGATCCTCGATCATTGACCACATCTCTTTAAGCCGCACGATGGACGGTGCGCAGATAGCCATTACGGCCGCGAGCCAACCCGCCATATCACCCAGCCGCTTCAACATCATACCAATCAGAATCCACTGAGTTATGATGGCAGCACGTTGGGTGTTTGAGATAGGTGCAGCGTCCAGGCTCAATATATGATTCAGAATAGTATATGTCATGAAATGCATGCGGCGGGGCTCAAACACGAGAGGATTGCGTGATGCACCCTTGGATGCTGTGTTGAAGAATAGAGCCTGATCACGAGCTGGATCCCAGCGCTTCAGGTAGTAAATATGGAAGACGTGTAGTTGCGCAGCAAATAGATTCGCAGGCACAGCCAGAATTGACTCAGCTTGTAACCCATCGTGCGCCAAAGACTGGAACTGAGCAGTCCAATCAGGTTCAAGAAAAGCTCCGCCTGAGCTAGATGGTCGTGCTAAATCCATTGTTATGACCGCAAGGAGGGACGTCCTCTTGGCCCAGAGTTCATCTGTCAATACAGCTTGTTCTGCGATGTTTGCAAATTTGATCAATTTCAGTAGACCTTCCACGTTTCGTGAATCAAGAAGAAGTGACGGGGCTGTATTGATCACAGTGCGCACAATATATGCCGGTCGATTCCTCGTAGCACTCTCGGCCAAGATGTCGAGCTGAGCACAGAATTCTTGTAGAATGTGTTCAGCACTTGCCCATAAGCCCACGGTATTCAACAAAATTGAACTCAGTGCCCGAGATTCGGCGGCATTCGGTTTCTCCAACAAGATTTGTCTGCAAAGTCCCGCGACTGTCCCCCTCACGATTTTGCCTTGGTCATTTCGGACAATTTGACGCACGCTGAAGAGTTCTTGTGAGACTTCACTTGGTTGCACCGGGACCGAAGCGACATCATCGTTCTGAAGCTGGGAACTCCGCGGCGAATGCACCGTCAATACTTGTGCAGACTGCTGAACCCTGCAATGCTCTAAGAGCTTCTCTATGCTCTCTGGTGGCGCTGTGAACGCTCGCCTCGAACCCTGATATTCAATTACGAGATGAGGACAGTGATCGCTTCGTTCGAGATATATTTGTAAATCAGTGCTCCAGTCGTACTGACAGTCGAGTTGCCATGTGTTGTCATTAGATAGCGAAGAGTCGTCGACTCTTTTGCATAGCACCAATGAGGACCCCGTGACCAGCACGAGATGCCTCACAAGCGAGCTTGGCTGGACAGTCAAACTACTTTCAAGTTCGTGAAGTTTCTGTGTGTAGAAGTACAATTTTGCGTTGGGAGACTTTGACATATTGTATAAGACTCTTTGAGCATCTTCCAGGAAATTTGTTGCGCTCAGTGTTTCTTGCGATTCTTCGTCCTCCAGTATTGTGGATACCGCGGTCAACCCGGGCATCAAGAGGTCAAAAGCTCGGATGTTAAGTTCCGCTGGTGGCTTGTAGGCATATATCTTTGACTCTCGCAACTAAGAAATCAGACATTGCATACTGCGATGCGAGAAGTAAGCTTACAAATACTCGGTATAGTTTCATGCTGTGTTCCTTCTTTGACCCGCGCTTGTTCAGCCAGCCATAAGTTGTGATACTTGCGATGGGAAACGGTGTTGTGACTTCTTTCTTGCCTGTCTTTCGTTTTGTTGGGCTCAATTGAGGCGATACCATCTGTGCATCAAGACTTTTCCTGGGGCTGAGCTGTGCTACAATATGCAATTTGTCTTGCAGAGAGTCTCTGATATCAGCTCCACTCACGACTGTACCAAGATCATTCATGCTGCGAGATAGAGTTTTGTAATGTCTGGAGGATAGTGAGTTCCGACGTGTCTCCTTCTTGTCCCGTGTTGCGTCATTGTCGTTCAATTCGGCCTCGATTGGTAATGAACCCAGAGCCGGTGACTTGCTTCGTTTGGAGCGCGCGAAGAAGGACGTGAAACCACCAGAAGTCTTTGCGGACGTGCCTGGTGCACGTATATACATCGAATCATCCTCAACAAGAGTATCAAGACCATTCTTTTTGCTCCTACTCGTTTTCATGTCGTCTTTTACAGCAGTGTCAGCAAGAGCGTCGGTACGTGTCACGCAAATGCTTATGTATGTGTCGAATATGTGTTACAGACGCCCGCGGCGAGATCGAACGTTATGGTTTTTCCTCGCATGTACGACAAAGTCCAATTGTCCGCTGTAAAATGCAGAAAATACGTTGCTACCATGAGAATCGACATCGAAGGCTCATTTCAAAGGCACAAGACTTGAGGCCTGAAGGGACGGCTCTTCGATCTCCACAACCTGATGCTCGAAAGTAATTGCGAAAGATTGACTTAGTACACTTCGTAGAAGAGTACACAGTCAGGAGCTGTATGTGAAATGTGACTCCAGGGTCGCTAGGTCTCGGAAGCAAGCATGTGTTGGCGGCACAGCTGCTGATATATAGAGCCTAGGTAGTCAGCGCAGTGATGCATGCCGGTCCCTCCAAATATCTGGCGACCCAGGAGAGTGCCCAGGTGGGACTGGAGCTTGAGGCTGACGCCAGTTCCGTCGCGGCAACTGATCACGGCGCTGATCGACGCTGCGATTGCCAGCCAGTCACTTGCCACAGATGGTTGTCCCCTGCCAGCTGGCCATCGGTAGGGACCTATATATGCATATGCATACGGTATGCCAACTGGTGTGCATGCATATTCATAACCATTTCCATATATGCAGCACGGTAGCGAAGCATTAAGTATAAATTTCTACGACATGTTCAACTATGCTACTGGAAAGTCACTAATAGATTCCACGTTCGCAAACGAATCTTGAGCTTGCATAGAGAAATTCAGATCTCCCTAGTCGCTAAAGGTGACATCTCGTATGCATGATCAGTCGCGAGAGTCGTCGACTTCTTGCATTAAACAGGCACAATACGGAAGATTGATCTCAGCAACAAATTAGAGTTTCCATAGTTTGACCGGATGTCTTTGTTACACCTATGCTTTCAGAATCACTTCTCTTGCAATTGCCTCGAGACTAGAGCTGAGCTCGAGGTCGATAATCTGCGAAGCTACGGGCACAAGGCTGTTCTTGATTCAGGCTATCGGTTGTGCAGGGCGTGCATACATGCAGGTGTGTGTATGTATAGCCACGAAATGTTTGGGTCGGTCAACATGTGTCAAACTCTGCTGTAACGTGCTGAGGTATTTCCCAAGAGCCGCACGAATTCTTCCGTGATTGCAATAGCAACGAATTCATGACTCTGGATGCTGAAGTTTTGATGTCTTTGACAATACTTGTGCGCAGTTGTACTATAATTGCATGCACATAGTGATATCGGGGAATGTCAGCATCCGCCTTGAACTGGCAATGATTTGTTCTTGTAAGCTTGACAATTCAGCTGCCAGTGTCAGGGACACATGCTCTTTGTCGAAGACTACACATTCGAGGCGATCGAGCGCTGCAGGCCGAGGCTGTGCATGTGCTCAATCTTATCCGCGTTAGCTATGGTGAAATCCAGTGCCGAAGCTTTAGCACAAGTGCTATTGGCTCTGTCATACGCTTATTCCTCGTGGATGTGGCACAAGAAGATCACCGATTTACCATAGGAACTGCTCCATACTCAGGTTCGTGTGAGGCTTGTCGACGGTCGAGAATAGGCTTGACCACCATAGCGTATAGCAAAAGCGAGCCTGTCACTAGTAAGAAGAAAAGTACGATCGCTTCGTCTTTGCCACTTTCACGCTGAAAGCACTCTGTTGTGATTGTCATCGAATCAGGCTGAGCTGTGGTACAGACTGACGGCGCCTGCTGCGTGCAGAACTGTCTAGTGCAATCTTGGCAGGTAGAAAAGCCCGCCGTGTTCTTAGTCGTCAGAATCATCGACTCCTTGTCGCACGTACATTTACAGTACAATATGCCGGTACTTCTGACGACGAGCATGAAACATAACCACAAGAGCATGACTGATGTTTCCCTATGGAAGTGATTGGCAGATATACACTAGTAGTGACCTCGATCGAGATTAATGCCCCCGAATCTTGCGACTGGTCAAGAGCGATTTGAGGTTGTAGTCTGGCGCTCTTCTTAGTCTTCTTGAAAGATCCGCGACCGCATGCTGAATCCGTGTGTACAGGTGTGTCTAATAGATGCGATCTCGTGGTTGGACTACTCTTTATGCAATCCCTTCGAGAGCGTAGTTTTGGCTCGGGCGCAAGTTAGTCGAAGCGTAGTTGAATTGATGCTTGTGTCAGGCTGGTCGGGCGATCAATCCTCGTATACAACAAGCTCCGAACTTTAACACAATCCATGTATGCGCGATTCTCAGTTCAGCGCGGGAGAAAGTCGCGGGATTTCCGAAATTTCAAGGTTCCAAGGTTAATTAATACCGTATATATGCATACGATACCGTACGTACGATACATATCGATGCATGCAAGCATATGTGTTCCACATGTGCCCTCTTCGAAGCACAATCTTTCCGTGAAGCTAAGGTCAGAGCTACTTTGAAGCTATGAATAACTACAAGGAAATGTCATCTAATCAAGATCCTCTACATTACTTGTGTGCTCAAGTGGCTCCTTGAGTGGTTTCTTGAGTGGTTTCTTGAGTGAACAAGGGAACAGCAGAACTACAGAAGCCAGAACATCTGTTTACTTGCCGTGCCAGAGGAATTGTTGAGGGGCTCGAGTCATTGTCAACGTCGTTGAGGTCTTTTGTACAAACCTTTTCAATTTCATCACTACAGCTGGCACAGCAAAGCGGAGCTGGAAGCTCATAATTTCCGTAGTTCTTCAAATGGGATGGAATTCGGGACCATCGAGCTCGAAACAAGAGATCGACGTGAAGAACGTCAGTCTTGAGCCTTACAATCCGAAGACATGGTTTCAGATACCGGTCATTCTACCCGCAATCGGTCTCACTGCGGGGTGTCTGCTGTTCTACCATGTGTATGCCAGGAACTTACGAAGATACCCAACTATCGATCATCTGCCTGCTGCGATATATAGTAGGAAGACACAACGCGGTCTACTTGGACATGTCACTTCCGTAGGCGATGGCGACAATTTCCGGTTCTTCCATACCCCCGGTGGCAGATTAGCGGGCTGGGGTTGGCTTCGTCCAATACCTACGGACAAAAAAGCACTCAAAGGTCAAACGATTCACGTTCGCATTGCCGGCGTGGATGCGCCCGAGCTAGCGCACTTCGGCAAACCTGCACAACCTTATGGTCAAGAGGCTTTAGATTGGCTACGGTCGTATCTGCTCGGACGTCGTGTTCGTGTCAAGATACACAGTCGTGATAGATTCGATCGTGTGGTAGCAAATCCCAAGATAAGGTCCTGGCCATATAAATGGATTTCGCGCGATGTAGGTGTTGAACAAATTAAGAGCGGTTTGGCCACCGTGTTTCGACAAGGTGGTGCAGAATACGGTGGCCTCAAGGACGTCATGGAGATTGCAGAAGCAGCAGCAAAGAAGAAAAAGGTAGGTATGTGGGCACGAGGGAAGTCCTTGGAAACACCGGCCGAGTACAAACGAAGAACACGCGGCGAAGACTATCAAGATACGGCTACAACAACGAAGCCAAGTGCCTCAAATGTGACCAATACTCGTGAGTCTCCTAGGACAACGTCCACGTCCAAAGTCATCTCGTGGGCACGATGGGCCATTGGACGATAAGCTTGTCCACAGCCACGAGATGGTCATTGCGAGAAGGAGCTTGATATCGCAACTTATTCCAGACAACGCAGATCGCCGCTATACTACTATGAGGCCAGGACCAAGGCAGCCAACTGACTCAGCGGACTCTGCATATACGGATACGAAGACGGTCGTGATTGATAGTATAAATTGGAGGAGAGTTGCGACTTCATCTTCGGCAAGTTCAATTTTGCGGGAAGATCTGACATATTGATACGTACACTCGTAGCCACGGATGTCGCAGAGTATGGCAGATCTAATCTGTGGTTCTCGTCTGGCCTTGGGACGATTGGGTTCGAGTCAGCAGTGGCTCGAACAATTCTCAATGGCGCGACCTGCTGCCCAACTCGGTCTGCTGCTACAGCCATGTCTCGCTTGCGTAAACCAAAGCCAGGACTACAATAGCCACAGTTCGGACAAAGCTGGGATGCTGGCGAGGTTGTGTCGTGCACATATGTAGCACTGGGGGTTGAGGGCAAGCCGAGCTGGTTGTACTTTGAGCATTGCGAAGAATAGTCCACAGGGTCCGTGGTAACTCGCGCCCGTCTGAGTGAAATTGGAAGCGAAGTCCTTGGTAGTGTCCGACGGTGCCCAGTGGGATTGAGCTCCACCCTGCCACTCATATCGACTCTTTCTGGGACTATCGCACGGTCGTGGAACACAGGCATGCGCTGTTTATGGCTATCGTGGGTGGAAATCACCCCTCCAAGACTCTTCGCAGCATCGCTGAAGAAATCTTGGATCAAAACATCCAGTGCTGCGATGTCGTATACAGCTGTATTGTTCATGTGTCAGTGTTGTATGCACAGTGCTAGACAATCTTGCTCGATAAGAAACTTTTACTGTGATACCTTGATAGCTGAACCTATGAAAGACACTGATCAGGAAACCATGATCGAGGCCATGACCCGAGGCCTCTCTTTCAAAACTTGTCTCGAAATTGCACGTTTCATCCATCATACATGAATCCATGACGGCTCAGTGCCTTTCTCAAAGAGTGCCTAATGACTAATCGCGTATCGTTTTTCCGGTGAATATGTAGGAGGAAAAGCAGAAGTAGGATATTGGCTACTTGATGCATGAAGACATTCAGATAGCGCACCACATATATAGGCTCGCGTAATTTGCTAATTATAGCTAAGCTTGATTGAGGCTCATAACAGTAACTAGCTATATGGCTATAGGTACATATATAGGGAGCTACTTACGCGCGTATACATGCATGATTAATTGTTGCACCTCATCATGATCATTATGAGAAGTCGTGCACCTGATTTGTACTAATTAGGGGCTCAAGCCACTCCACCCGTGCCACAGAGCGGGAGATCGAAAACTGCTGCGGGGCTGGAGCTCTAATCTCAAATGTGCAGGACAAATGCCATTGGTTTGTGCCACCGAAGGCTAATCTATGGATTCCAAACTTGGAAGGTTAATTGTGTCACCACAACGTTACCCGCTAGCTGAGCATGAAGACTGTATAGCTATGGGTACGCGTAGTCAGCGCACATACAAGTGTAAACGCACAATCTTCAGCGCTACATTCTTACGTTACACACAACCAAGGTCATCCCGAAGTCGTACTTCAATTCTACTCGAATAACAAGCTTCAATTGTATCGTCAAGATGAGCGATAGTTCAACAATGAAGGCCTGGCAGGTAAATACTTATGGCGGGCAGATCGAGGACAATCTTTTCCTCAACAACACCGCGACACGACCCCGAGCCACCCTGCTGCCAGAGGAGGTACTGGTTCAGGTCATGACAGCAAGTCTTAATCCTGTCGACTACAAGCTAGCAGAACTTAGAGCGACTAAAGTTATGGTCACCGTGCCAGCATCTCCAGGACTCGATTTCTGTGGTCGCGTTGTGTCAAGCGGCACGGCAGTCGACAGCCTGAGGAACGGCGAAGTTGTTTTTGGCCGCTTGAGTAAACCAACGCAGTTCGGAACTCTGGGAGAGTACATCGTCACCACCATTAAGGACTGTGTTCTTTTGCCCTCTGGCTTATCTGCAGATCATGCAGCTGCTATCGGTACTGCAGGACTCACAGCTTACCAGTGTGTCGCTCCCAATGTGCAAGGCAAGGGATCAAAGGTCCTCGTTAATGGTGGCTCAGGCGGTACGGGCATCTTTGCCATACAGATTGCCAAGGCACTGGGATGCTCCGTGACCGCGACCTGCTCTACGAACAACGTTTCCCTTTGCAAGGAATTGGGAGCAAGCACGGTGATCGATTACAGAACGAGTGACGTTGTTGCCGCGCTCAAAAGCGAGGGCCTCGTCTACGATCTTGTGGTTGACAATGTTGGCACGCCGTCTGATCTATATGTCGCAGCGACTGAGTTTTTAAAGCCAGAGGGCAAATTCGTTCAGGTCGGAGGTGGCTTCGGCATGAGTGACATTGGAAGTATGATGTCGCGTATGCTCAAACCTAGTTTCCTTGGCGGAGGCAAGCGCAAGTATCAGTTTCTGCAAGTGTCAAACGACGTGCAGCAACTCCAGCAATTGGCCACGGTAAGGATTAATCGCTCCTTATGCCAAGAATTTAATGCTGATCGTACTAGTGGATAACAGAAGGACAGATCAAGGTGGTGCTTGACTCAACTTTCGAGTTCACTGACGCAGTACAAGCATTTGAGAAATTGAAGACTGGTCGTGCAAAGGGAAAGATCATTATTCATGTGTCAGGAAAGTGATACAGCACACTCACGTCCCTGAAATGGCAAATGATGCAATTGTGCAATCGTGCTGCGAAGTCAATGATTTATCTTTATGATATTGCGAATGAGCTTTTTTATTCTGCCTGAGGACCGTCCTCCCATTTGTGGAGGATCGTATGTCAGTCTGATGTTGTGCTCAGCTGGTGTATGCATATAAGATCGACGTCCCAGGTTCTCTCTCGCGGCTTCGCCAAATTGCCCTTGACTGAGGAGCTTCCAGATATTCTGGTCGTATCGAACACTGTAGCGCATGCATTTGCTGTGCAACCATCTTATCCGCGTGTCCAAGCATCACGGTTATCTAGTCAGGCGGTCTGCCAGCCGCTACGCGAGCTTGAGCACGCGGAATATTGCTGTGTCTCTGCATGCTGTGCCGACCTTACGCGCACTTCGGCGGACCTGGAACTGCTTATATGGTACTGTACCGGCCGCGCCGGTACTGTGTGAGCGCGCGCGGCCGGCCCCGGATTTGTGATTTACCGAGCAACCCCCAACCTGGAACCTGGAACACGAGCGATGGCAACCGTTCTCGAGGCACGTGAGCGGCGCACGGGGTGCTGAATTCGAAGCGCTTGAGCGCGCGCGCAATTTCATGATCAGCGGCCAATGACAACCTTGGAAACGCCTGGCTATTAATATTGAAAACAAACACAGGGCGGGAGAGCTGAACGCGGCTTACACACTGGTCTCCAGAAAGCTACGTACTCAGACCCTTCTATAACTCATTTCGACGGTTGCATTGTCTTCCACATTCCTTCCCGACTCCTGCGAACTCTCATCTGTCCTTCACTTTTCTGGACACACTCGTTGTCAACCAAAACATTTCAGCAAATAGAGTGAAAAGTCGTGGGTCGAATGAGTGCGGCTGAGAATGTCCGGTCTTTTTGGCTTGCGAAGACACGCACAGAAAGTCCAGCAAATACACAACGTTTCAAGGAAGGACCTACTATGGAAGGACTAAGATCGACCTTGCAGAAGAACAAACCATGGGAAGCGGCATCGCTAGCTAATCGGACTTCAACAACGAAATCTATAGACCTGCCAAACAAGTCAGGCTTCAATGATGCCTCACAAAGGCGAGAACAGATATCATCGCCGACGAGTTCGCCGACCTTTGGCAGGCCTAGTCCGTTTGCAAAGAACACCAGCACAAGTACTCCGGAGGTAGATGCTACCGCGCTCTCGAGGCCTTCCTCACCACACAAATCTGCAATGGCGAGTCCAGAGCTTGGACCACGAACACTGGCGAGAGCGAAGTCAGTAACATTCAACGAATCTCTTGAGGTCCGTCATATGTCCGAATGTTCATTTGAAGATGCTTCATCACCGTGCTCCGCTGCATATGGTACATCTGATATTGAATCGTCTCTCGATGGTCTCTCGGACACAGATGACGATCTGCCGCAACGCTGGGGCACTGATACCTCAGCTGCCGAAAGTGTAGCCTCTCGAGCGATTCCGTCGATTGCTGGACCTAGACCACTACCATCAGTCCCAGTGAAGCTAGCCAATTCTCCGGAAACCCGCGTACTGGCCATTGAGCAAGAAACCCTGCGAAAGCCGTTCTCCGGACTTGGTCTGAATTTGGCTGGTCCATCACGAGAACAACAAGACAACGAGATAATTGAGACATCCTCATCCTACAACGCCGATGAAGCCATGATTCGAAGGAATTCAGAACGTGCTCTACTTACCAGACCGGAGAGCGCTGAAACTGATGATGACAGTCCAGCGGTTGTCTCACTGGACACCACCACTATGCACGACTTGAAAGACTCGGTGACCAGTGTCACTGCCAACGCTGAAATGATGGCCACTTCACGAGGATCCTCGACATCGAAGTCCTTCATTGCACGCTCACCTGAGCCGGCGATCAGTAGGGAGCAAATCAAGGAAAAGCTAGCCCAGAGGAAAGCTGCAAAAGAATCTGCGTGGCTCGAACAGAAAGGTGAAGCTTTCACACCGCACCAGATACTAGCCCCGCCCTTGCCGCACTACGATTCTTTCATCAAATCAATTCCGACCGACAGTCAGAGTACATCTTCACATGCATCGTCCGAGGACTCGACGAACAATACCGTGGTGGTGCCACAGAGGAAAGTTTCTGACACGCATCGACCAGCCACGCCAATTGAGAAAATAACTCTCAGCCCGCCCGAACCACAGTCTGGACGTGCTATACACCATGACCGAGAAAAGCGAGCTTCAATTGACATGACCAATGTCAAACCTCCCCCCGCACCGAGCACTTTTACTGCGATTAATTATGACGGTGACGAGTACGATAACTCTGACATCGAGGAATTTGTTGACGAACCCATAATTCACGACGTACAGCCGATCGACGATGTCGTACGTGCCACGGAAGAGCTTGATTTGTCTGGGGCTGTGAATGAGCGAGACCCATTGAATAGTTCTTCAGAGAAGAAGGAGCTTGCCAACGTCGAGGATTCGCCCTTAAGGTTTCTTCAAGATATCCCAGATGTTCCTGAGCAAAGCGAGCCACGAGTTGAGGCTTTCACGCCAGATGTTTCCACATTCAATATGAAACACATGAGCCTCAGTTTGGATTTCGATACGCTCGGAGAAGACTCCCTCGGCATGGGCCTAGAGCAATACATGACACCTGAATTACGTCCAGAAACCCCAATCACCTCCAGAACAGTAGTTTGTGAAAGTCCTGGCAAATCGAGCAACACGAAGTCACAACTAGATGCGGGGGTTGACACTTTTGAGGGTCCGAACAAGGAGAACAGTACTGAGCCCGAGCTTGCCACCATCACGGCTCGTGGACTAAAGTTAAGGACTCGTCCGAGCATTAGTCCAGCTGATGCCACATCATTAGCTGCAAGACGTCGGCAAGTCAGTCTGGAACTAGATGGTCAAGATCAAGCTACTTATGGACACAACACTGTGCCATCGCCCAGGAGAGCTAGCATTGGTAACTTGTCGGTGCTGTCAGACAATTCCCAAATGTCGCCACACGAAGAGCAGACCGAGGTCACCAATGATTCAGTCGATCTGACAGACACCATACAGCCTATGGCAATGCCAGTACTGAAACCACTGACTCGAGAGCTCTCCTTTTCAGATATCAACAATGCTTTTGACAGGGTGATGCAAAAACAGAAAAAAGGCTACGTAGTGAGGCAACAAACCAGGGTTGTTCATGCAACCGCAACACAGGACGAAAGCGAACAAAACGACCCACAGTTGGCGAAAGGACATACTCGTCAATCAAGCTCAGTCTACACAACTGCGAGCGAGTACTCCAATAGAGCGAGCGAGAATCACAAAACTCATAGTCGCAAGGGGTCCAGAGTTCCTGTCGGTGTTCAAATGAGCCCAAAGCCACGTCATACGCCGTCATTACCAGCACAAGCCGTGATGACGGAAAATCTGGACGGTGGCCGACTTTTCATCCGAGTCATGAATGTTAAGCGACTAACGCTACCTATTCCGAAGGGTGAGCAGTCATTCTTCTCTTGTACCTTGGACAATGGCAAACACTGTGTCACAACACCACTGCATCCACTGGCCGATTGTGTCAAAATTAATCAAGAATTCGAATTGATTGCGGATCATGATCTGGAGTTCATTCTCACTCTTCAAGCACAATATGTGCCGCCCAAGATGCCGGCTAGACCCAAATCTACTCTGGGTCGTCTGCTAAATTCGCCTAAGAGACACAAACCTACTGGCAGTATCACATCTCTTTCCCTGGCAGGTTACGTCGGAGATGATGGGTCGTTTGCTAGAGCACATCTAGCCCTAAAGCATTTCCGGCACAAAGCATTCGGCAGACCATATACGATGCTTGTCCCTGTTCTCAATGAATGGGCTATTGAGACCACAGGAACGACATCGAAGAACATCCCACAAACTAGACAACGCAAGCCATACAAGATTGGTGAGATTGAACTGCAGGTGTTCTATGTGCCTCCAGTGGCAGCGGAACATCGTCATGCTTTGCCGACTAGTCTATCGCAAGCAGTTAGGGACATTCGTGATGCCGAATGGCACACAACTCAACACTGTGAAGGTTTCTTGTCTCAGCAGGGCGGCGATTGCCCGTATTGGAGGCGTAGGCAATTCAAATTGGTCGGCTCCAAATTGACAGCTTATCATGCAAATACGGGTCAGATTCGAGCGACCATTAACCTTGCTAAAGCAACGCACATCACCGATGACAAGGAGTCTTTGATTCGAGCCGAAGTGACCATTGGCAAGGGTGAAAACAAAAAGAGGAGAAAGTCCGGGTTCGCCGAGCGTGAGGAGGGTCATCTGTACGTGGCCGATGGCTTCCGAATCCGGTTTGCGAACGGAGAGATGCTTGACTTTTACGCCGATTCGCATGCTGAGAAGACCAAATGGGTCGACGTGCTGGAGGGCATTGTGCAGAAGATCCCTGTTGCCAAGTCGTGGTGCCAAATCGTTCTTGAGTCCGAGTCGGGGACTGGTGGAGTGGCAAAATGAAAGCGAGGCATGGAGTTTGCATGTATATACACTTTGTAGTTAGCCACTGGCAATTCTCATATCATAACAATCAGCATCACATAACATCATACATCATTCGCATCGATCACACTTGTTCTCGGTCATTCTCCTCGTCCGAGGTGTAGGGAATAATGGAATGGGCCAGACGGTGCTGTCCCCTGTACGTTTCCTCAGCAGCAACATATTCAGTGGCATCCAGGTCTTTCGTGGCAATGAAGTAGATGTCCTCCGCTTTGCAATTTCTGATGCGAGCTGACGCGCAGAGAGAAAACTCCGAGTGACCTAGACCACAGACGGCAAAGACAACAACGCTAGGATCCGCTATGTGCTTGTCAATGGTCCAGGCGAAAAAGGTGTCCTTGAGAGTTTGTGCGGGCAGGATGCCGCTCAAGTAACCCTGCTCGGGACCGTCTCGTGGTTCCGGGAGCTTTGGAGCGTGTCCGGACATCATGGATTGCAGGTACGCGACTTGCTCGCCACTGATGCGTGACACTTGTGACCATCGATCCTCAGCATTAAAGTCTCGCGGCACGATGAATTCCTTCGAGCTGCGCAGTGATTCGATGGACTCTTTGTAGACCAGAGATGCCCATTGACGGGGTGGGAATCCACCACATATTTTGATGCCCAATTCACGTGCGAGCATCAGTAGAGGCAGGTAATGCGGTAATCGGAAACCTTCCCTGGACTTGGCGTACTCTTCAACCAGTTCGTCGTTAGTGATTTGATTCTCGGAGAACTTGCGCAATAAATCATCTTGCTCGAAGTTGAAGTGCTCCATGACCATCACCACTTTCTTGGTGGAGTCTCCTGACTGTACTAGCTCGTGTAGGGCGGACAGAACAGTCATTTGCGCACGAAGAACCTGAGACTGATGGTGTTGCTCTCCAAACATGATTACTCGTTTGTCCGTCAATGCTCGCGAATCAAAGACACTGAGCTTCTCATTCTTGAGCAAGTCTCTCCAGGCCGTCTCGACATCCGTTGCACGGCTGAGAGTGCGCTCAAAGGTCGGAATGCGATCCCTGTTCGCCATGACCAAGAGTGGACTTAGCCGGGTAAGAACACGTTGCATTGCCATGCCACAGGATTGTCCCTGCGTGGGTACGTCAAGTATTACTGTCGCCGAAGACAGATACAGCGATCCCGAACTCGCTCAAGCTGTATGAACATCCTCGATCATAAAGCTGTGCCTGTCACCGAGACTATCGCAACGAGACACAAGGTATCTCTATAGAAGAAACTCGTCTCATAGCTGGAGAAGAGCGACTGATCAAGTGATTATATGATTGCTGACATGATCAGTAGGCTTCACGTGTGCTTCGTTGCTCAATCAAATATTCTTGCCGAGGTTGAGCCGTCTTGTCGTCAAATGCAATTTCGTCTCACGCGCTTCACGCGCGCGCTTTTGCGGGACACATATACTTACAGAATGCGTTTTGTTGCAAGTTTTGTCAAGCTCGACTTGCATGCTATACCTGCATTTACAGCATTCTCTAGACAGCTTAACTAGAAGTGCCAATCGATGAAACTCCACTGAAGCGAAAGTGCGATATACAGTGCTTGAAGTGCGCGATTAGCTGCAAAATCGTCGCACGAAACAGATGGACAGACCAGAGGACTGGACAGTCGATAGCAATGATGCTGTCAAGTTACATATCGGTGCGAGCTCAGTTCATGTGCAGGAAGTCCGCTGACCTGAAAGATAAAAGATACACATCTCAAGATGTCGTCACCTTACAACCACAATTCACATATGCTATATTCGGGAATTCTGAAAAGATCTTTGGCTTCAAGAATCTCTCGATAGACCTCACATATGCAGCGGACAGCCTTCTGCCACTACTCGAAATCACTTGGGATGAGCGTATGGATGATGCTCTTGGAGTCAACCTGGAAGACCTCGATGGCCTCATGACCTCGTTTCTTCCCGAAGGAGTCTATCGCGATAGGAAGAGTTGGAGTACTGCCTGTGACTCTCTAAAAAGCACTTTCAAGCCTCACGGTGAGCTTCAGAGTTCTTATGTTGCCGCAGGCAGCCGCTATTCGATATACAAGGCGTCCTTGAAAGATAAAAGCTTCGCTGCGTACCTAGATCGTATGCAAATCTTCTCTATCATGTATATCGAAGGAGCGTCCCTGATAGACTCTGCGGACGAACGTTTCGACGTCTACACTATATACACCGAATCATCGGGCTCGTATGAATTTGTCGGGTACTGTACATGCTATAAGTACTTCTTCTACGACCGTCGGAATCACAGTTTCGATTATGTACGATATAGGATATCACAGTTTGCCGTTTTGCCAAATCACCAGGGGCATGGCCATGGAGGACAACTCTATGACGCTATAACAGCAAACTGTCTGGCTGATGAGCGCGTGCTGGAAATCACAGTGGAAGATCCGTCCGAAGCATTTGATGATCTGCGTGATCGGCGCGATCTTCTTAGGCTTAGCAATGATGAAGCATTCATGAAAGCCGCACGCGGGCCTGCCATTGGTAATGAAACTCTGCTACAGCTGCGCTATAAGCTCAAATTAGCGCCTCGTCAATTTGCAAGGATGTTGGAGATGAATCAATTGCAAAACGAAAGCTCGTGGTCCAAGCAGCAACTCAAGGCATATCGGCAAAAGGTCAAGGAACGTTTGTTCAAGAAGAACAGAGATATTTTGGCAGAGTTGGAGCCTGCCGAACGACTCGCAAGACTCGAAGAGACATATCAAGTACAAACGGCTGACTACAAGCGATTGCTGAAGGGGCTACAACAGACAGGGGATTTTGCTCGGCTCGATGCCAAGCCGTCTAGTAATGAGTCCACGGCACAGAACGGGTCGAGGTCTTTGGACGTGATGGAGCAAGCAATGAGGAAAAGGACACGCGTGGTCTGATTCAGCAGTACAGATACGATACAATGGCATATATGCGCTTCTGCAGAAGAATGCGTATTTCAGATATTAGCGATATGGCGAGACAGAAGTGTAGGCATTAACGTGTATAACTCTGCTTCCCTCCAGCATAACAAAATAAGTAGTCATTGACAGTTGCCCAACTGATTGCACACCGAACATGTCACAGGGTAGTGTATTCTATTGCCACTTCACACATAAATTACCAGAACAGCCCGACTTCAAGAGATTCATAGCTGTTGTTGCGAAGATAGTCCGAAGTGCTAAGACATCTGAATTGCGCAACTATGTGGGTAGCGCCACAAACTGACCTTCCAGATTTGATTAGCGCCATTCGGATCAACAAGTGGGATAGGCAGAATAGTTTAGCCGGAATACTAAGGTTCCAGGTCGGCACGATCGATGGACCAACGAACCAAAATCTGCTGCTTGACTAGACGTGGACCTAGCTATAGACTTTTGCTGGCTTTAGTCTAGCCTGCCCCCAAAGTCTGGTGCAGCCACGAAGCGACAAATCCGTAGATTGTAGCCATTAGGACTATATGCAGCTGCCAATATCCGAGCCATGCTAAGCCGGCTGCTCATTGCTTGTTTATATTGCACAGCGTTTATTGCATTGTGATTCGTGCCCTACGGTCGCGGACCGGACGCCCCCAGTAGGTATGTAACATTCAATCAGGCACAACATCGGCAGGCACAACATCGGAATAAAAGAAGTTGTGTAGAAGTACGGTGGCTAGCGGAATTCGCAGAAGCTCAGCAGAATATCGGCGCACGGAACGCTGTCATACCGTAAGTCACAAGAAACGGCGGGGAAAGCGAGAGGTTCAAATTCCGGTTATCGGTTCCGCGACACTTGTCTTGCCTAGTTTCTCGTTTTGACATGTCGCTTGAGAAAGGAGATTGGGTAGAAAGTGACAGGATGACAAGGCACGATCTCGCGCGCCGAGCAGGTCAGAGCGACGGGACCCTGGTTACGGAGGTGTTGTATCCACGGGTCATCCGGGGTACTGGATATCATACGTCCTAGGATTCGTGTCACTTGTCGACAGCGCTATTGCTGCTAGTGACAGAGGCCTAGGAGACCACGCAGTGCATAGCGATAGTTAGCGATAGCTAAGGGGAGTTAATGGACAAAGTCCGCAAGGAGGCTTGTGCCGTGCGTAACGAGAATATCATGACCATGTGCACGAATGTAATATCATTGGTTCTGACTCTTCACTCTCTCATCTGACTCGCGATTCTCATTTATTTCGCCCCAAGGCTGGTGCTGACTTGTCGACCCGCTTGTCACGACCTTTCTTAAGCTTAGCTGTGTAATTAGTGTGGTGTCAACGATACCTCGAATTCAGGGCTTGGAGTTGGGCGATGTGGCGGCAAGATGTGGCAGGAGGTGGACCTTTTTTTAAGTGATTGTGCGGGGTTGACACAACGTCAACGCAACATCGATCCTGGGCACCGGAGTACGACCTATCTTGGCAAGAGGTCGACGTCCACATGACAAGCGATGATACCATGGCTGGGTGTTCCCTTCTTCGCAGAATCGTAACCCTGCTCGATGGTTCTCCGGACGACTCGCTTCTGATTCGTTGCATATGGCGAGCAAGGCCAAGAAGCTGATGTCAGCAAGGAATTTGAAAGGAACGACAAATGCTTCTCAGATGACGTTGTCCAGCCTGCTGCAGCAGCTGTCACTAGCTTTGTCGATCAGCTGCTGCAGCAAAGGGCAGGAAGTCAGAGCAGAGATTTGCACAAGTGTCGATCAAGCTTAATGAAGATGGACAGGTGGCAGCGCGCGTGCGTGTCGCACGATCGAGGGGCTCGAGAGATTCTTGTGTGGTAAGATGAGTGATCAAACGAAGCCTTGCAACTGCAGCAAGAGGTGCGGAAAACACGTCTGATAGTGAAGCAATCAATCCTGCTTGTGATTCCTTGTCTTAGCTGTAGCAACGTCGATGAATGTGGTTAGCACATGCATGATTTACGAACTTGAGTTCACAGCCTGTACGTCGGGGACAAGTCAGCCAAGAAACTCAAGTCCAGTGTGTCAAGTCACAGATCTCCTTCTTACCCCATGGGTCGTCTCACAGATTATTGCAAACTGTCAGCCTTAGAAACTGAGAAAGTGCGCCCGAGCTAGTGCCAAGCAGGCATCTAGGGAAGTTGAAGCACGTCGCTTATACTGTCCGCAGTATTCGTCAGCAGGAACGGAAAAAAGTGCCACCGACGCATGGAAACGAGGTCGGATCAACTTTGGGTAAAGATGTGCATAGCGGGGCTTTTTTGTCTGACGACGCCAGCACACGAAATGAAAAAAGCCTTGGAGATTGCTTCGTGACAAGATGGTGGCTTGCGCAACTCCTCAATCTCGTTCTTGATGACGGTGGCGGCGGCGGCCCAGATATCTTTTTCTTTCTCGAGTTTTTTGTCATTGACAGATGTCGAATAGGGAGACTCCGGGCGGCTGCCTTCGTGACGCCACTACACTCTTGCCGTCCACACTCGCTTACAGCAGGGTCAGGCATTTGCAGATCGATCTCACAGATGCATGGGCAACATCAGTCCTATTCGTTCGAAGAAGGTTGTGGTAACCAAGGTGATTGAACATGTCACGATCTTCCCAGCAGTCTCCAGGTCCATGTGCGTGAGAGGAGCGCAAGTATACAGCATGTATGTGCGCACGCACCTGTGTACATGTGTCTGAATTGGCTTCTTAGCTTCACCTGGGCACGTCCTTCCAGCTGATCTGGGTATTGCACAAAGGTGGGTCACAACCTTAGAAGCACCAATTGCGCAAGACTTCAAGCATAGTGGCGTTTCGATGGCTGTCCAAGTTGTTCACATGGCGTTGGCATGACACTGCCACCACGTCAGAAAGCGTATCCCTCAGCTTCGAGGTGGCCTCGGGGAAGGCCGATAGAGTGGTGAACGACTTTCAACAGCTTCCCATTTTCCTTTACGAGCTTATTTAATAAACATGCCACAGATTCATGATTGGTTCGTAACATGAAACATCCCAGGCTTTTGACTCCAGAAGTTGCGCTGATCCCACAACTATGTGGACCGGAGGTTGTCAGAGCGGCCAGAAACGTCCTCTGAGAAACCTACTGGACGAATCCAAACCAGAACTCAGATCTCGGAAGTAGAACTAGATACAATGCCGATCACTGCAATGATCGGATCTGTCACCCTTTGAGTCACCTGGCACTGATTTCACACGAGCTTGTTCTTGATCGTCTGTGTTAGTGACCGTAGCAGGGATGTCGATATCCTTGGCCAAGGTAGCATGAGCAAAGTACGGGGTGCACAGCAATCGATGTGTTATGACCATGTATTGGACTTTCCTGACAACTGGTTAGGCCTGCAGTCATCATATCTTGACAAGATTGAGGGGTGCTGACCAGGTGGCAAGCATGATTGCGGCATGCTCGCTTCGTGCCAGCCAGCCCGCAACCCACTGGCAAAGAGCATGGGCCAGCTGCAGCTGGACATTGTTTGCCTTCCCTTGTGTTAGAGACACGCGCCTCGCTATAGTGCCCCTGCTTCCTTTACAGTTCTTACAGTTCGCTGAAGCCTGTGATAGCACGAGTATCCGTGGTGATACGACCTTGAGCCAGGGTACTATAGCTATATGCTAGGCCTCAAGGACTCGGTCCCAGGTTTTCGCAGAGATATGGGCGCAAACTGCAGCCAATGGCCAGCTTTGTGGCAGGGTTAAAGAGTTGTACCCGGCGTAGTGACGCCGCACGGGAAAACGTTGCCTCCAGGAACTGCCAAGCAGAGTTCTCACATCCACGGTGTCAATCCGCCGTCGTTATGGGCGTGCAACCATGCGCAGGCGGCGGAGGAAAGATCCGCCTTGCTTGTAACTCAAAAAATTTCTCCCATCATGTCACGAAAGCCTCTTCCCCTGCCTCTCCTAAAGTTGCGGTTAATCTGGCTGCCACCCTCTCCGTCCGTGCCTTGTAATCCTCCACCCATCTCAGCTGGCCTTTGGCTGCCCTCCTCTCCTCCCCTCCCCCAAAATCCCATTCCATCCCATCCGGTCATAGGTACGGTCTCACCGTACGTCGCTACCGAGTTCTTGGATACTTGGATAGAAGACACTTTTTCTCCGCTGCGCTATACCGTCCTTTCGTCTCAGTAATCGGAACACGAGCACAGTGTCCAGAGCTTTGGGTCGGTCAAGGGCGCTTGAGTTGCAATTACGCCGCAGGGCAATTCGTTGATTCATTTCTCACTCATACACGATTCAAAGGGAAGATTCTATGCATCTTGTCGACTAGCGATCTCTGTGCATAGTTTTCCACACATAAGACATCGTTCATCTGGTTGAACAATACCAAATAGCAGGACCTCCAGCCGCCAGGAGCTTGACAGCAACACAACCGATAAACCTCCTGATAAAACATTCGACACCACTGCTTTGTTTCCATATCTGTCAGAGTCCCAAAGCACAGCGAGCAAGCGCGTCCATCAGTCCAGACATCACGTCATAGCCAGTACCTACTCCGATCTATCGCAGCAAGAGACAAACACGCAATTTCGATAAATTTGTGATCGACGTCGCCCGCCGCTCCTGAGATTTCCGATCCTCGAATATAGCGAGTGAATGCTCTGAGGCTTTCAAGACGATCTAATGACTTTCAGCTCGTCGCCAGAGCCGCGACCACGTCAACAACGGTTGCCGTCTCTCACAAGCGTAAGTTAAACCCATTGTAACGAAGGATCTCCAATCACTTCTGCCGCATCGGATCTGTAGAGCTTGCGGTTGTTATGACTGATTGTGATACTGGTTCGGCGGTGTAGGTGAAAATGAGACTGGCAAGTAAAGGAAAGACAGCGCAGGAGAGAAAGAGAAAGAGCAAACGACAAAAGAAGAGATTTGGAGAGGACTCCCAGGAACAAGGTAAGGGTGACTGACTGCGACGCCAAGGCAAAGCTGTTGCATCAGCCGGCATGAATCTATGGATGACTTGGTCTCACAGAAATGCCTTTAGAGCCACAGCAAGCATGCCTGTCTTCCTCGTTTAACGTTGGCGCGCCGGATAGTGGTGCTCAAGTCTTGATGGATGTCTTGTGGATCAATTCCCGAGCATTGATGTGCTGCAGTGAGCAATGCCGGCAGCCGCGGTAGAGACAAGCCTGAGAGTCTCGGGGCAACCTTGGGACACACACGGACAAAAGGATCTTGGAGCGCACGAGCACGAGATGGCAGAGGGACAGCTGCTTGACAGGGAGGGGACGGAGGGGGAGGCAGAACCACGCAAGTGAGCGCCTTTTCTTCCTTCCTTCCTTTCCTGGCTCCTTCCCTTCCCAGCTGCTGCTTCTGCTACCTAGTTGCGTCTCCTCCTCCTGTCTCCCACTCCTTCACATGCTTCGACAAGCGAGATTACAGAGCGCTTTTCCTGGGGCGATTGTCGCCGATCATGATGAGGAATCTGAGAGATCCAGCGACGAGCTTATGGATGGATGCATGAATCCATGCACTCACTGTTACGCAAGGCTTCTGTCAGTGCCCACTCGTCTGGCATTGGTGATGCTTCATCTCCGCTGGTCTGCGTGCTTTCAGGGCTACTGCAGTGTGCTCTCAGTCTGCTGGCTTGAGCAGTCAGTCGAAGTCACGGTCCACTAGCAGACTCTGTGCTGCGCACCAGTCGGCGAGACGGATTGGCCGGGCTTGAATTGGGTCAGTGACTTTCGGCAGATGCCAGCCTCGGAGTTTCTCACTGCTGACGCTGCTGCTGCCGCCGAAGCTTGAGCTTGAGCAGGGAAGCAGCCTTGCTGAGTGAGCTGAGTCTGCCTCGCAAGCGCGCGGGCGTTCTGCCCCCGGTGGCTTGCAGCAGCTGGTGGGGCTGCTTCTGAGGGCTGACGGAGGCAGCGCCTTCTGTGGCTGACTCACCAACCGGGACTTCCTCTCTGGCGCTCTCACAACTCTGCTGCTGCTGCTCAACTTCAGCCGGCTCAACTGCACAACACACACACACACACACTCAGAGATGCGCAGACACTCACGCTCATGCTCGCTCGCTCTCTCTTTCTCTCTCTTGCTCTCTCTCTCTCTCTCTCTCTGTGCTCTCTCCTGCTCTTTGCCCCTTCGAGAATCTGACAGCGGACTTGTGCTAACCGTGACAGTTAATCCCAGAGTACTCGCTCAAAAAGAAGGCGGCCATGCCTCAACCCTCACCTGCCGCCCAGAACGATACTCCTACCAGCGCGTTCCCACCGCAGAACCAGCAGTCAAAGGAATTTAAGGTTCAATCATCTCTCCCGAGCTCGTCGACCATGCAACAAAACGATAACACCAGACAATGGAATGCGATGCACTATACGAGACCAGAACCCATTCAAACACAGAGGTACGATCTAGGCAGACCGTCCTACGACCGGGACATGGCCGAACACGGACCACTGTCTGGTCTCATGAGTCGTAGCGAGAGAAGCTCCCTGACCTCTCCGTACATGGACGCTTCGCGCTCGTCATCCTACTCCTTGAGTCAACAATCACCACTCTCCAGCACGGTTCCCTCAATGAGTGGTCAGTGGAACGTTCCGTACGACATGGCTCAACAAACGACACAAAATTCCTATCACGTCCCGGGCTCATCTTCCATGAGCAGTTCTCTGCCGTCTGCAGAGAGCAGCAGCAGACCACATTTCTCCCCTCCTTTCCCAAATCGAGCCAGCCTGCCACTCAAGTCTCCCATTTATACGACTGCACCTCAGCCTTCAACAGAACTTAGAGGAAGTGGTTTGAATGGTCACCTACGACCATACGAGCCGATGCAATCCCCACGAACCGGCGTCTCCTACCACCATCACGACCAATCACCACCATTAGCCTACCGCGATACCGCATATGCTGGTAGCTTCCCCCGGAGCGGCTTCCTGAACCACAACGCTCCCGCTCCGACACCCTCGTCCGATTACAGCCAACATCGCCCTTCGTTGCCGACAAGTATTTCCCATCACGGCAGCACGCCCTACGATCGCCAAATGCCCTCGGCCGGGTTTCCGTCACCGGCTGCAGCGTCTCAGACGCACTCCTATGCTCACCCGGGACATCAGGTGTATCAGGAATTTGCTATGGCAGATGCATCGAAACCGAAGAGAAGGCGTGGCAATCTCCCAAAAAGTACGACCGCTCTGCTACGAACTTGGCTGTACGACCACACCAACCATCCCTATCCGAGTGAGGACGAGAAGAACCAGTTGGCTGCTCAGACCGGGTTGACCATCAACCAGATCAGCAATTGGTTCATCAACGCTCGCCGTCGCATTCTCCAGCCTTCGGATATGCAGAAGGGGCTCACACATCAAGGGCACACGCCGCAAAACAGTCAAGCACAGGTAGGAAGCAGCCAACCTCGTGCGCAGAACATCACTTCGCAGAGTCTGTATGTGCCACACCCCAGGAGCCCGGCGCACCATGCCAGCAGTGTCGCCCTACAGCCGCCATACGAGCGGTAGGTGTCTCGGTCTTGATTCTGACGTTTTTTGACCACTTTTGAGCAATGACACAGCGTGAACGTGGTCATCAGTATTCTGGCCTGGCGAGGGAGATCTTCGGCAGGCAGCGCGATTGCAACCTGCTTGTATCGATCGACTGCTGGCCATGGAGCTGTCTGCCATTGCACGCGAATAAGCCTGCTCAAGCAAATTGTATCCGGGCCGCGGATCTTTCGAGATTCGCCACATGTGGGGGGACAAATCGTAGCAAAGTAAATAGATGCTCAAGCAATATATAAACACAAGCACTGCAAGGCATAGCATAGCAGCGCCTTTTTCGAGCGACCACCAATATAATTCCATATCTACACCCACTCACCGCACACAAACAAAGCCGCGCGGTCTATTGATCTTGTGGCTGGTTGTTTCTTCCTCTCTCCACACTTCCTCGACTTTCTTATACCTACTTGGGTAGTGGTCTCTTTGTGTGCAAACGATGACAAGACGCTCAAATCCGTGTAGCGTGCGCAACTTATGCTGACATGGTTGTCACACGAACTATAAACATGAACCGTGCAGGTCTTTGACCCGTGTCACGTCGCGTCCAATCAGTCACGCGGATACTTGACAACCTGTCAGCCGTGTTGTCGTTTCGTCTTTTGTCATTATGGTGTCGATGAAGCAAAGGAGTAGAGACATTACGCTTCGACGATTACGTTCTATCCCGTGACGCACATCGTATCTCCTGCTAATTTGTTCTGAGCAAGAATCAAATCTCATCAGCTGCTTGAGCTTGAGCTTCGAATAGATTTGCGTCTTGAACGCCCAACGAGCGATAACGAAGATGGCTGCAGAATAGACTTGGATAGACTTGCAGGCTTCCCCGATGCTCGCTGATCAACGCGGGCTCGAAAGCCACTGATTGGCCTCAGAAGCCCATGTGATGCCGCGCACCACGCTCACGAGAAATTCAACATAAACAAGTAATCCTCGTCGTCATAATCGTCATTGTCATGTTTGTCTGTGTTTGTTTCTTTCTGTCTCGTGTCTCAGCCGACTCTGCTGGATGTGCCACGCGTCATGAAGCCGTCGTGGGCGATGCGGTCGTCAGTCTTGTGCAGGAGACTATTGAGGACGGCGCTTCTGGGCGCCTCTCCCGTGATCAACTTCGCGCTTGGTGCCATCTGCTTCTGAGCTTTACGTGCCTGGTCGTCCTGGTCGGGTCCTGCTTTGCGCTTCTTTTCCTTCTTTTTCAGAGGCGCGCCAGAGTGTGTCAGACCGGCCGCTTCGAGGCCTTCGAGACGGGTCTGCAGGAATTCTCTGTCGGTGTTGTTGGGATTCAGAGGGATGATGTCAATCGCAGCATATGGTTGCGAGCAAATCAAACATTCGTGCGATGCGACTTTGTCAAGTGCCTCGGCCGCAAAGACGTGGCCGCATGTCGCCAAGTACACGAATTTGCTCGATCCATTCATGTCCCGACGAGTCACTTCGCAGATGAACTTGCCCTGACTCTTGCCAATCTTCAGCTCGACAATGTCCTTTATCCTGTTGATGTGCGGTATTTCGTGTGAGACATCACCGAACGCATCATTGTCCAGGATATATTGTATCACACTCTCCTTGTTATATAGGCGTCCAAGTGCATCGCTCGCGAGAGGCTCCGAAAGGACTGCCCGCGAGAGAGCACAATACTTCCAGGCATGCTCATTATTGGCTGTGGCAGTTTCTGCAACCTTTTTCGGTGCACCCTTGAGTTTGACTAGTTCGGAGCGTGACGGTATGCTGCCTCCATCGTTTCCTGACTTGTCAGTGAACTCCAAGTGACAATGCTAGGAAGATTTACCCATCAGTCACCACAAATATAACGCTGATATCGTCAATGAAGCATCTCGCAGCTAATCAAGTGAAACTGTGGAGTAGATTTATGAACACCAGTATTGGAGCTCTCTGCACTTCATTTGTGGATGAGCGGTTCTGGCACCGTGGGAATTGATCGAATAGGCCTTGTGCCGGCGCGAGTATATATTCGTGTTGAATCTGCTTCCCTTGTCGAACCAAGCTGGAAGGTGCCAAAATGAACATATCTTTTGCCTTTTACCAAAGATATCCGTTTGTAACCTTCAGACAGCATTCTACAATATTTGGAATTACTCCTCGTTTGAGACTTCTTTTGTTCTGGTGTCTGTGGTTCCAGAACGCCAGAACTGAAGAGTTCTTGTACCAAAAGTTTCGAATTTTAGCTAGCAAAGGTACCATAATTAATACACATTGTGTCCCCACTATATGCTACTTCGCAAGACGTCATGTCAAGAAAGACCAATCCTCGATTGCCGTGCCTCTGACTCGAACGACCTTGCTCGCTTAGCTTTTGAGCTGAACAACGAACTGGACGCGGCTGAGCAGTCATTGTCTTGCTGGCAACTTTTGGAATGGACAGGCATGTCATCCTTGCTTCCGACACAGATCACTCTCAGTATGGTTACAACATCACGCAGAAAAGCAAGACTGCGATCCATACTTTAAGCGTGTAATTGAATCTCAACATGGCTCTACAGATTCCAGACACGCCAGAATGGCTGAAGATGCTTTCTGGTGGTCCTTACTCGGCTTATGATGCTGCGCTGGTCAAAGGACGGTACGACGCGAAACGTGCATGCCGGAAATTCAATGATACACTGGGCGATCCCGATGATTTAGGACCTACGGGTATCGTTGAGGAGAGGGGCCGTCTACTGAAAGGTATGCTAGGGTCTTGTGACGCCAAGGCGATTGAGATCGAGCCGCCATTCTTTGCCGACTACTGCGTGAACCTGCACGTCGGCGCCGGTTTCTATGCAAACCATGGTCTAGTCGCTCTCGACTGTGCCGAGATAAGAGTCGGGGAACGAGTCCTTTGTGGGCCGTGTGTGCAACTGCTGACTGCGGGCCACCCTACAAATGTCAAGGAGCGCAGCAACGGAGTCGAGTTTGCAAAGTCCATCACTATCGGCGACGATGTATGGCTAGGTGGAAATGTGATTGTCCTGCCTGGCGTCACGATCGGGTCCGGTGTCACGGTGGCTGCCTCTAGCGTGGTCAATCGAGATGTACCCAGCAATTGCGTGGTTGCTGGTTCACCTTGTCGAATCGTCAGGAAACTGGAAGGATTCATTGAACCTGCACAAGCAAGACAAGAAGCAGGAGAGGCAATGAAGGTCTCTGAGAATGTCGTTTCGAGCGAGTAAGCCTATGCTACGCAAGATAATCTGACGAGACTATTCGACACTATACATTGATGCCACAAGCAGAGCGCATCCAATTGTACATCGCAGCGGTACACTGAGCGGACTGTATGGCAACTTCTGCAATTGCACGAGGATCAATGCTGTTGCATGTCTTGGCGATAGCGTGGTCGCGACTCACATTGTGCTCTCCAGCCATACACATACGATTACGACCTTCCAGACATGTGCGGACTCTTGATCTGCGGCTCGGGTTTGTCCATATAGCCCTTAGATATCACTCCTGCACTTTCGTAGCTCAGATGAGCAATGTGACCTATGCGGCACTTGTCTTCAATTGTAGCCTGAGAGGGTTAATTCCATAGTCTTTCTGAGAGACAACTTGTGCACATACGCATGCATATTCTTGATCTCCTCCGCAAGTATCTTATTGACCATACGTTGTTGTTTGATCATGCTTAGACCAGCAAACTTGTCTGAGGATACTTCGACCGCATATGCCGAACCACATCCGCCTGATACATCCTTGACGGACAATTTGCTAGGTGCTAGTGCTTCTTGCAACTTTGTGTATATCTGTTGCATCAGGGGACTGAACACAACACACATGATGGATGCTTCATACTTGCTTTTCTCCGGCATCAGTCGGTGCCGTGCTGTAGCGCCTCAGATTGGGACAAAACGAACGCGACTTAAGTAGAGTGGATCGAATCATATTTTCACACTACTAAATATTGGGGGACGATAATTACAAAGCAGTATTGCCTGGAGTACACTCCTATAGCTACAGCAGCTGTTGTAGCACAAAACTTGGTCACAATAGGTCTGCATCTGCACAACTGCTGCACCAAATTGTCTAGAGCGGTATCGTATTCCTCGTAAAACAAATTCCACCGACACAACGGGCTCTAACGGCCGAAGTCTAGGCATTTCGGACGTTAAACTTTTAGATCCTCTCAGCCCTGCATATTCCCATAGCAGTGGTCGGCAAGCACAAGTCACTTGTCTGCATCGGTCATATAGCACCGGTCACCAGAATCTTGGTTTGTAGCTTGCACTTCAGGCTGATCCGACACAATCACACTCTTTAAGTCATGAACGGGCATAGTCAGCAATCCCAACCAGATGATATTGCATCCTTCATATATCATTCGGGTTTCCTCCAGGCGAATTTCGCGGATACACAACTCATTCTCCACAACTCGACACAACCTTTTCCAACATACTCATTACATGCACTCATTGTAGCTCGTTCACCACGTTTATTCGAACAATTGAAACGAGCCGCGGGTCCTCCTTATCAGCTCCACTTGGAGGCATCTGATCCCCACCTCACCGTCGAGGGTCTGAACATAGCCCTCGGTAGTCTCTATAGTGGTCGAAAGGAGGTGCCATCCTCACTCAGCCTGGGAGTACTGGCTGCATCGAATCTTCTACACCTCGAAGGATTGGGGAGACTGGCTTGGGAAACTTGTGTGTCACATTTCAAGACTGCGGAAGGACTGGAGGAAGGGATCAGGTTCGTACTGTCATCCCCACAAGAACATGTCAGCGGCCAGAGCAGTCCGTCAACAAACGGTGATGGCCCCTATCCACAATATACAAAAGGACTGCTGTCAGAACTGCTGCAATATCTAATCTCCACAATTCAGAATCCTCAAAGTGAATCAATACTCATAAGCTTGCCATTTCCCCTGCTCAAGTCTGTCCTGGAGAGTCCAGATCTACAATTTTCCTCCATGGAGAGGCATACTTACGCGCGGATGATTGTGAGCAAAAGGAAGAGATTCCTTGAGCCGGGTGTGGAGGAAAATGTGGTCATGGCATTCGGAACGGACTCAAAGAGTGGCGGGATAGAGGTTCTGAGGAAGGACAAGACATCAAAAAAGAAGACTCTGTGGAAAGCTGGAACGAACGCCCGCTAGTCACGAAGAGTGGTCTGAAAGAACATCAAGTCCTCAGCAGTCAAATAAGAAAGGAGTATCCTTTGTGAGCAATTGTATCATGCATCTTTGCATACACATAATCCGGAATCCATAAGTAGGACTCCATTAGGTAGTGGCTAGGGCACATTCCTGCATGTCAAGGAATATCTATGAGGCAGAATTTGCTCAGCGTATTGATGCAAGCTTCTACAAGACTTTAATCTACCTAGTCAAAAAAAAGTTATTTTCACACAATCCGGTGGAAACCCCGCAAACGCATAAAATGATCAAATCTGTCAGAGAGAACTGCTGATCTCCCCAAACTGTACACAAAACACATACGCATGCATTACCTGGACACTTTCTGCTGCGTACGCTCCCAGACGACCGAGATCGAATCGTCTGCCGTGATTGTGTTTCTGTCTCCTGCATTGTTGTGCAAGAACGTCGATGGAGTGACTGATTGAGCTCGAGATGGGTCTCTTTGATGTACGGTGTGGACTGAATCCAAATCATTCTCGGTTGCGGCCATTAATCGATCTGGAATGGTTGCTGCGGAATTGCTTAGCTCTTGTGCAGCTGGCGATTTCTTGAGCTCAGTGACGGACGTGCCATCGATCGACTCGTCTTTCTCGTTATCGTCCTCCACCGACCATGATTCGTCGTAGTCCAACAACTTGGGGTTCTTGGCGAGAATCCTGCGTCGCACCATCAGCATGGCGGAGAGCACGAGAGCGGTGAGAAAGATTGCAGAGACCATGATGAGCACCAAGGTCGGCTGGCGATGGTGACTAGAGTCCGGGTGCAGGATATCCTTTGTCGTGTTCGTGGCATTGCTCATGGCTAGGTCAGACAGCACTATTGGATCCGTGGTCTGTCGCACGACAGTCACCAACCTTTGGATGGTGGCATTTGTATTGCTCCGGACGTAGTGTTGCGTCAAGTGCTCTACCCGTCTCGCTGCGCCTGTCGCGTTCATTGCCATGCCTTATCTCAACCCGGGTGTGTATATGATTGAATCGGAACAAAAGACGCACATAGATTATGAACTAGTGTAAGAAGGATTACTCGGTCATCGGCGTGCGCAGCAGATCGGGCTTCTGTGAAACATAATTCGGAGTATATTCACGAAACAAGGAATGACACGGGAAGTGTAGCATGATTCTCGATATGCCCAACATTACGGCAGATAATGTGGAAGCCGTCACTCCAAAGACCACGGAGGATTCTGAACGAACGACTTGAAGCCAACAGTTCATGCTTGTGGGTTTTCTCTGTAATTGAAAACTTGTGGTTGGAATATGCATAGATCTTAGCGAAGTGGCTACCTCGGCGATAGATAAGGATGCAGCTGTGGCCGATCGCCATGGGGACCCAGATTCGCTCAACATCTACCATCTCGTATTTGGGTCACTGGTCGTCTCCATCGTGCGTGCACTCCAATGTATGCCCGCGGCCGCTGAGGAGACGCGATACACTTGATGACAGCTTGTCGTGCAGATTAGGGGGAATTCACGGCGAATTGTACACGGCTAGAAACCGTTCCCTCTCAAGGCACTTCATATGCGTCTACTACACAGCTGCCTTGCATGCATGCATGTGCAGGTAAGCGCGAAAATACAGGCGCGACATCTTGCGTACCGTTACGCGGTGCAATTCCTTGCGCAGCAGCAGCTGCAGTCAACGATACGAGTTGCCTTTGCGCGGCTTCTCTTCGGAGTCAGGGTCCACACACTGCTGCAGGCGCGAGGTTTGGTTTCGTTCTTGGGCTTGCGCTGCATGATTGATGACAATTCAGGGGCGCAGGTCTACCGGCGTTTATCCATCAACTCGCGGCAATAAACCTTGGAAGTGACGGGAGGCTCCCCGTCCGGGCCTTGCCGCCCGTCCGCCCGTTCGCTCGCTCTCCACTAAATTTGCTTTCCCTTCAATTTCCCTCCCAGAAGTTGCCCTGCCTTGCCTTGCCTGCCTAATACCACCCCCCGGGCGTTGCACCCTTATCCCTCGTCATCCGCCAAGCCTGCACCCACAACTTCAGCTCACCTGCGAGCCATTGCTTCCACTCTGCCATTATCACGGATTCGACCGTGCCGTCTCGCTTGGAGGCACGACGAGTCGCCTGCATTCCCTCGAATACTTCTCTCATCAGCCCAGTCGTCCAGCGCTGTTTGACAAAACATCAAAGTTCGGTAGTTCGTGATTGTGCATGACCATGGCGAGTCCGGCACTGAGTTCCGGCTCTCAGACCATGTCACCCAATCCCTTCGAGAAATATCAGGACGAACTCAAGCAATCACGGGGAGCGAGTCCCGCCAACCATTCACCCGTCTCATCTCAACACAACACTGTCCACTCTCCTCCTCCGGCAGCCGCGAATGGCGACTCGAACATTACAAGGCATCACCTCGAGGCCGCTATACCCGAGAGTCCTGTGGAGGAAGCCAACAGTGAGCAAAAGGACAGGGAGCGTCCTGCCTCTCGGTCCCGTCCGGGCAGTTTTCAGCAACCGTCCTTGCTATCTCAAGGTGCGCCTACCGCGAGAGCTAGAACACCCTCAACTGCGGGATCTCACCATGCCGATTCGACCGTCTCGGCCACACCGAAGCCGAAGAAGGGATTACTCAGGAAACTGTCCGGTTTGAACATCTTCCATCATGAATCGAAACACCATACCAATAGTACGACCGACCTCAAGATGGCGCAAGCCGGCATGCACAACACCGAGCTCAAGCATCCGCATTCTGGAGCAGTGTCAAAGCCGACAGATGTCGTTCCGATCTCGCCGACTGCGAGGAGGAATCAGCGTCCGTCTTTCGCTGTTGGAGACAGCCCGAGTGAGACGCCAAATACATCCAGCAGGCCCTCTCGAGCTCCGTCGGTGGATGCCTTCTCGAATTCAAATCAGGAAAACATGATGCTCGGTGTCAGTCCATTGCAAGGTACCGGCGGGCCACCTCAGTCATCTGGCAGCTCTCTCTCGAACGCTTCCCCGCTCAGGGACCATGAAGATTTTGTGCCCAGGCAACCGACACGAGCCAATTCGACCTTTAACTTCTTCAAGAAGAACCCACCCACAATAGATCACTCTCCGCCTACTCGTGCGGCTAGCTTCCATCACGGCGAGACTAGGCCGGTTGCCATTCCGGGTGTCAAGAAAGAGCACAGCTCCGACACTCCCATGGCAGAACTGTCAAGGACACTGAGCAAGGCCTCACTCCTCGGCGGTAATGGCTGGGGCAACATCACTGAAAAGCTTCCTTCATTCGATTCCCTGTACACTTACAAGGACGCCAATGAAAAGAAGATCAAACTCGACATGCATGGCAAACTAGGTCAGATTGGCGAGGGCGCAGGAGGAGTCATTCGCACGGCTAGACTCAAGCCTGGGAAGCACCCGGCGTACAACCCAAGCAGCACGGGCGGGAACCTGGGTCTCTTTGCTGTCAAGACATTCCGAAAACAAAACGAGAAGGAGAGCGAGGGCTGGTACTGTCAGAAACTCGTCAGGGAATTCCGCGTCCACTGTGCCTTGTCGCACGACAACATTGTCAAGCTCGCCGATATCTGTGTCGAACAGAAAAAGTTTGGTGAGCCAGCCTTTGTCGCTGTACTTGACTTTTGTGTGGGCGGAGATGTCTTCAACCTGCACTATCACGCCTGGAATGCAATCGACCAAGGTGTCATGTCTAAAGTCGAGCGCAATTGCGTCTTCAAGCAGCTCATGTTTGCCGTGGTGTACATGCATCAGCAGGGTATTGCCCATCGAGACATCAAGCTCGAAAATATGCTGGTTGATGGTCATGGCCAGGTCAAGCTTGCAGATTTCGGCACGAGCAATTTCACACGGGGCGCCGATGCCGAACCTTGTCGTGGGTACGTCGGGACTGAACACTCGATGGCGCCCGAGGCCTTCTTGAGCGATCTCTCGAGCCACAAGGAGAAGCCGGCGTATGACGGCATGAAGGCCGACATTTGGGCATGCGCCGTGACATGGCACATTCTGACCTGGAGCAACGATGAGCCGATGGCTGTCCTGCGTGCGTATCCCTTTGGCGAAGATGGCGCGAGTCCAGACAACAAGCAATGGCAAAAATACATGAACAGCATCAAGCGCTATGAACCGGACAGATACATCCCTGGATGGGATCTGTACATGGAGCGCAAGGCGGACAAGAATCACTCTGGCAGCACGCCCCCGGCCACCCCCACGGTCGATAGAAAGTCCTCCATCGCACCGAGTGCCGCGTCCGGTGCGTCGGGCCTGAGCATGATGGACCAGATGTTTGACACGACGGACCCGAATCCGGCGGCCCACACGCACCCGGAAACGGACGACCTGCGCGACCCGCTGCGAAAGTGCAAGCCGTTCGTGAACGGGTACCCCGGCAGCGGCTTCACCGCGGCCAAGGGCATGCTCGACCCAGACCCGGACCGCCGCTGGACCGCGCAACAGGTGATTGCCGACCCCTTCTTTGCGCTCATCGAGTGTTGCCAGCGCGACTCGAATCCGAACGGCTACGACTCGAGCAAGGAGCGACAGCGCAAGGGCTTGCAAAAAGTGCACAATCATATTCGGCCCGCGGCGCGCAAGATGATGGAGATGAATAAAGTCGAACAGGCCAGGAACGAGGAAAAGACGGCTGCCATTCGGTCTCACTGATGCACCTGCGCTTGCTTGTAATATTCAACGATACAAATGTGATGCAACAAGAGGAAGAATTTTGATATTGGGAGGTTCGATCGCTGCTCGGCCATAAAAGATGTTATGCAGGCGGTGTACATTCATTGATTCAAAGAGGGAAAATCACAGGATAAGCAAGAAGAATATCTGTTGGTAATGTGAGATGACGAGGGATTAGCGAATGGGCACAACGTTTTAATGTCAAGAAGAAAAATTGAGGGATGATCAAACATTGAACAGGCAAAAAGGAATACGATGGCATGTATATATGACAATCGAAGCATACTTTCACCAATATCTGCCATGCTCAACTCGACTCGTGCCTGTCGTGACATGTCTAATTATCCGCTACTTATACAAACTACATGCCGTTCCCTTGGGTGGTCCCCGTGGACATGATCGGGGATGGGCTGTATTTGTACCGCCATTGTCGTAGTAGAACAAAGGACTATATGCTTCCTCCAGGCCCGACTAGTCTATCTATCGATCGAGTCGACGGAGCAACAGGTCAATCGCAAATAGCACAAACTACGGTTTAGCTGTGGAAACCGGTAGGTCGACGTATTAAAAGCAATTGAAGAGGGCACATTTATCAATGGAATCAATTTTTTTTACTTCGAATTGAACCCTTTGATCTTGGTAAACTTACCGGAAATCAATCACTAGACCAGGCGCGCTTTTGACCGGTATCATAAGGCAGAGGAGGGAGGGATTCAGTGGGCTTCACCCCATTTCATCGCCCTTCGACGGTACAAGTTTCTTCTTCCTCTTGACGAGTTGAACAAGAGTTGTGCGGAAGAGAAAAGACTAGACGACTTGTACGTGTGGGTGACGGTCGTCTCCACTCGTCAGAGCGAGTAGATGGCAAAAGTCAGGCTGAGGACAATGAGGCGCGTCACGAAAATCTTACCTGCTCATCACAACTCAGACGCCGGATCGCCATAATCAGACACAACTTTCAGAGACCGTGCGGAATGAAGTGACTAATTGGATTGCTCACTAGCTAGTCGTCAAGTAGACTCAGAGTTTCTGCCTGCCGACGGAACTCAGGGCAGGTTGATATGCTTCTCAAAAATGTCTTCCATTGTCTTGTACAATTCAATCCTCTCTTCATCGGCAGTCGCTGACCAAGGCTCATGGTTCGGAAACAAACATTGTCTCAGATCCTCTAAGCAAGACAATAAGAGCTCACCACATTCAGAGGTTTTATCCTCCAGGAATTCCGACATCGCAAATCGATAAGTTGCTACGTTTGACTTGTAGTTTTGTAAAATCTCCATATCTTGACTGTAAAAAGGCGCATTAGCTTTCTTCATTTTTACGGATTTACCGCTTTTATCCCAATGTAGAGCGAAATAGAGCACCACCCAGAAGAAGGACTCCAAGTCGTGCATGAAGCTGTGTCGCCCTGGAGATCTTGCTTTCACCTGCGACACCAAGTCAATGGCCATGAACATGCGTGTTCCTGTCTTGTTTTTGGCTCCCGATGACTCTGTGCGGTCCGTGCGGATGGCAAGGTCAAAGTCAATCAAGAAGCCGCCAGTACTGACGTCACTGGCTAGGAGAATATTGTTAATAGAGATGTCGCGGTGCAAGATCTGGCAATCGAAAGCCTCACGATGTCCTGGAGAATATCAGGTCGTTGTTATTGCAACATGCATGACGTACTTACCACGTAAGCCTCCAAGAATGCCCCGCAGCAGCTCTTGGTGTGTAGTCGCCTTCCACAACGGCTTGCCGGTGCCTAGTAAGATGAGTCGGCGTAACACCCGATTCCCGGATGACATTTGCATGGTTCCCCCAGCAGGCCGGTCACGACCTGGTTTTGGGGACTCTGGCTCTAGCTCTGACCTAGGCTCTGGCTCTCGAGGCTCTGGCTCTCGGGGCTCTGGCTCTCGGGGCTCTGGCTCAGGCCTAGGCTCTGGCCCAGGCTCTGGCTCAACGGCGCTATGTCTTCTTTTCCTCCTTGCCGGAAGAGACTTACGAATTGCTTTTGCCACGTCTATGAAGTCACCTTCATGACACGGGCTGTAGTGCTGATAGTAAGTCACAACGTGTTCAAGCTTGTGGTTTTCAAGAATCTCCAATGTCTCACCTTCTCGCTCGCCCTGCTCTTCGTACTGCCAAGAGTCTTTGACTATGACGTCTTCCTTGCGTGAACCAACCTGAAGAGACCCCTTCCAGACAGTAGTCGCCCGACTGTTGATCCCTTTGAGTCTGCAAACCGGTTCCAGATTGGTTATAACTCTCTGATCGGCACCTTTCGAGACATTGATGCAACGATTTGTATCGATTGTCGGATCGTGCCCGCGTTCCCGGTCGCTCATTCCTAAGAGACCTACCAAGAGTCGTATAAACCATTTTGGGTTCTCATTCAAGCTGAAGGGTTCCGTGAAGAGTCCACCGCAGCGGTCGAATTGCACAAAGGAAACATGGTCGCCCAGGATCAAGGCAGATGGAACGCAGTGTCGTGTATCTTGTGCCAGGAGGATTTCTCGAACGCGATCACCGAGCCGCGCTAATTTTTTGGTCGTAACGGGACCAGTTGTTGGTTTGAGCTCTATTGGATAAACAACTTCGGACCAATCTGCTAGGTTTTCATCCCCTTCCTGAACGAGAACAATGTCCTTTGTGCCCTTCACGTATAGTGTCCGCAGCCTGGGTGATGACATGCCATGATCGACATCGATGATAGCAGCTATCATGTTTTTGATGAATACCACGACGTGTTCGGCTTTGTATGGCCTGGGCCACTCGACAAAGCCTGTGTCATCATTGTACAACTTCAACTGACGATACCGCTGCATGACCCCTTCTACGATTGTGTTCCAGCCCTCTTTGTCAAGCAGGCTAGAAGCGAGGATTTCGTAATCCAGGGCAACCATTGATTTCAACTCGTCCTTGATGCTGGCCATCGCATTCTCATGCTCTTCAGCCGTTGAGGTACCACAGTCGGAGTACATTGTGCTTGGCGTATCGCACAAGCTATGTATCGAGGCATGCTTCTTTTGTGTGGGTGTGCTCAACATAGATTCAGCCAGCCTCATCGACGAAGGGTGAGTAGTGCATCCTATTACGAGACTAGGAGGGAAAATTGATCATAGGTGACACCGTACAGAAACAGGTGATGATCAAAATTGATCAATGAAGCTCATAGTGCTGATCGCGATACGCTGCGGTATCCGGTGAGTGCCCCAACGTCGACAAGGCGTGCGTGCTGTGAAAGGACCGTTCCTAGGTTGCCTTCAACTGAGTTGGTCCTGATATTCTCTCTCGATGGCTACCTACCGCAGCTTCATGAAGTTTTTAACGCACTTATGTTCACGAGTTTTATGAGACTCGCCTTCGTGATTGACCTAGAGCTTCTCGAGTAACGGTATACCGTAGGTATTTCGGGATACCTACCGTGGCGGAAAAAATATCGCGAGTTCCCGTGGGGCGCGACTCTGTAGCCCAGCTTCAAAGACCTCGCTTACGATGGTGTTCAACAACAGCATTCTGCCTAACCTCATGCCCTTTCGGACGAAGATCTTGGGAGTTTTGCTGATCGTACCAGAGTAGTCAAATATCTAACTTGGCTTAAAAAAATCCCGTGGAAGGTCACGTACAGTACGTCAAAGTCACTCATGTCACCAAGTTGTCTTTTGCGTTCATGTAGAGAATCAATTTTCTTCACAGCGCAGTCGATGCATTAGGTTGCTCACTAGCTACTCGTCAAGGAGACTCAGAATTCCACCTGACTATGGACCTCGGAAAGGCATGACCACGCACCCTCAGGGCAGGTTGATATGCTTCTCCAACACGTCTTCCATTGCTTTGTACAACTCAATGTTCTCGGGTTGGTCCTCGGGAACAAAGTGGTATTCGTCAGGGAATACGCATTTTTTCAGATCCTGTGCACAGGCCAACAGGGCCTTTCCTCTTTCAGACTTGACGATTTTCATGTGCGAGTTCCAGTAATGTTCCGCGCATGATACTAAGCATATCTTATGAAGTTCCAAGTTAGATAGGCCTTGAGTGTAGAGGCCCGAGTCATAGTGGTGCGGTTTCACAAAGGCGCCATCGTCGTCCCAATGTAGAACGAAGTAATAGACAACCCAGAAGAAGGACTCCAAGTCGTGCATGAAGCTGTGGTGCCTGGGTTTTTTCCGTGCTGCCCGGTTCAGTAGATCGATGGCGAGGAACATGCGTGTCCCGACTATCTCAGGGGCCTCTGAGGACGCCGTAGGCTCCACGCGAATGGCAAGGTCAAAGTCGTTCAAGAAGCCACCAGGTCTGCCATCCCCGTACAAGAGAATGTTGTTGATGGAGATGTCGCGGTGCAAGACCTTGCGGTCGTACGCCTGACGGTGTCCTGGACAATGTCAACTTGAATGTTTCCTTTGCTGTTATGTGCATGAAGTACTTACCACGCAATCCCCCAAGAATGCCTCGCAGCAGCTCCTGGTGTGTAGCTGCGTGTTGCAACGGTTTGCCCACGCCGCGCAAAACGAGTCGCCGGAGCACCCGATTCTCGAATGGTTTTTGCGCGGCTCCATCGGCGGGCTTCTCACAATCTGGCTCTGCCCCGCTGGGTGATTCGTGTTTGGCGACACTGCGTCTACGTTTTCTCCTAGCCTTGCAATTGAGAAGTCCACGGACTGCTTTATCCACGTCAATCTTTTGGCCATTGTGACATGGAGTGTAGTGGTGGTAGTAGACCGCGACGTGCTCAGCCTTTTCCTTACGAAGAAATTCCAATAACTCTCCTTCTTGCTCGCCCAGCTGGGTTTCGGTCTGCCAAGAGTCTTTAACAACCACGTCCTCTGAGGCCGAACCAGCCTGGAGCTTACCCCTCCAGACAGTAGCTGCGCGGCCCTTTATCGAGTCGGCTCTGTAGATCTCTTCTAGGTTGGTAATGACTGTCTCGACGCCAAGTCTGTCAAAAGTGATGCTATGATCGATAGTGGGATCGTGACCGCAATCACGATCGTTCATTCCTAGAAGACCGACCAAAAGCCGCACGAACCAGTCCGGTCTCTTATTCAAGCTGAAGGGTTTCGTGTAAATTCCGGAGCAGCGGTCGTACTGCACAAAAGAAACCTCGTCGCCGCGGATGAGCAGGGATGGTACGAAATGGCGTGCAACTTGTGCCTTGAAGGTCTCTTGAGCATAGCCTCCAAGCTGTACCAACGTGTTCGGTAAGACAGAACAACTGTCCTTGAGCACTATCGGAAAGACAATTTCGGAACAGTTTGCCACATTTCCGTCCTCTTCCCGAACGAGGACAATGGCCGGCTTTTGCCTTCTCAGGAACTTCGGAAGATGCTCGTTGAGAGTCCTCTTGACATGTAATTTCCGCAGCCTGGGCGATGCCATGTGAAGATCGATGTCAATGATACCAGCTAAGATGAGTTTGAGGAAATCCACGACTTGCTCGTATTCAACGACTTGATCGTCGTCAAATGAACTTGGCCAATTGACCCAGCCTATACCATCGGTGTACAGTTTCGAATGGCGAAATTGCTTCATGACCCCATCTACAATCGACTCCCAGCCTTGTTTGTCGAGCAGGCAAGGTGCGAGGGCCTCGAAATCCAAGCCTATCATTGACGACAACTCTCTTTGAATATCATGCTTCGAAGTGTCGAGATTTCCAGACGATGTATAACTGCTCTCGAAAGTCATGGAATTTGATGCTTCGGACAAGCTCTGCACTTCCGCATGCATGCTTGCGGGTGTGTCTGGCAAATTCTTCGACATTGCTTGATGTAAGTCTTGATGGTGAAGAGATGCATTACTTAAGTGTTCACTGTACTCGCTCGATGGCTGGTGTGGATTTCATTTCCTCATGCAATTTCATTCTCGCACGACCTCATGGCAGCAGCAGCAGCGGAACGGTGGCCGGGGCATTGCCTGGCAATCGACTTACGGCTGTCTGAATAATTGTACAAATGCATTCCGACTTAAACAAACATTACTCTCATGGTAGGATATGTAAATCTGTCCCTAAAATCTCGAGGATACCAAGGACCGATAAATTAACCGAAAGATTTCTTCTAGACATGCAAATGGGCATATTATGCGCATACTGAACCCTGTAGCACCGAAACTTGCTTGGATGTACATTTTATGACCACACGATGGCAAGAGAGTCTCAGGGATTGAAAAGTATGAGTCTTAAGATCACACCCAGATACGTACCACCACGAATGGTTTCTTCTCCAACTGAGAAGGATGGCTTTCTTATCGGTCATGTAACTTGCGACGATCCAAGAACTGAATTCATCATTGATATGAATCTTCTGAAAGGGCGTCCTCCACGATCTCCAGCTTTCCAGCAGTCAAGGAGACACCAATGTTGAAATCCACGGCACTCGTGATTTCGGAAAAAGCTTTGCACTGCTGCAGGCCTCTTTGTGGACGTCTTCAGCCAGATTATCTTGATAAGTCGACGTAAGTGGCTCGTGCTGCAGCTTACTCTGGTATGTGTTATTGGATGTTGCGATTGTTGTTCCTCAAGATCAAGCCAGCTGAGTTCCAAGATGTCTATTTGTATTCTCAAGTGCGTGTTTCGCTGAGTCACCTCAAGCGCCATTTGCAATTGAACATCGGTGCGTTGAGATTTGCCAAAGTATTGTTTTCTATATCGGGTCAGCCCAGCTTCAAGGACTTCGCTTTCGATGATGTTCATAGCTACAAGAGCACTACTGTGCTGAGTTGCATTTTTTCATGAATGCGAATTCGTCGCACTTGCATTCTTTGAACAGCAGCAGCAATTTTGGCAGGTCGTGCCGAGGACAACAACGCGAGTCACGAATTTCTTCCATGATTGACAAGCGCCTTGCCATATTGGAATCAACTTAGAGGACCAGTCAAATTAATTTGAGGAAACTAAATCGCTCACTAGTTAGTCGTCGACTAGCCTCAAAACGCTGCCTATGGAGATCCCGAACGCTTGACTCACGCAAGCCCGCATATCCATCAGAGCAGGTTGATATGCTTCAGCAGGACCTTCTCCATTGCTTCATACCTATCAATCTCCTCGGCATGTTCCGTCTGTATCCAATACCTTCGGTCCGGAAAGACGCATCGTCCCAGATCTTCTAAACATGCAATCAGGGTCTTCCCACTTTTGGAGTTGACTTTTACTCTCTTCTCGAAAGGTGTGTCATTGCATGCTAAACGTTGTTTGAAATCCAACAAGTCGGTCAAATCTTGGCTGAGAAAACGCTCAACATCCTTGTTTATTGGCACGCTTTCACCAGTCTCCTCCCATTGTAGAACGAAATAGAGAAGAACCCAATAGAAGGACTCTAAGTCGTGCATGAAACTCTGTGGCCCTGGTTCTTGATTCTCTACCTGTTGCAATAGATCAATAGCCATGAACATGCGTGTTCCCGTCTTGCCCGGGGCTCCCGACAAATCATTGCGATCCGTGCGGATGGCATGATCAAAGTCGATCAGGAAGCCGCCAGTTTTCCCATTAGTGGCCAGAAGAATATTGTTGATGGATACGTCGCGGTGCAAGACCCCGCACTAAAAAGCCTCACGGTGCCCTGACAATATCAGCGTATTCTTTGCTACTATGTGCTTGGTTAACTACCGCGAAGCCCTCCAAGAATACCCTGCAGAAGCTCTCGACACGTGGCCGCGGTTTGCAACGGCTTGCCGGCGCCTCGCAGAATAATTCGCCGAAGCACTCGATTCTGGGACTCTTGCAGAGACATATCAGTAGTCTGGTCAAGACCAGTTTCTGACTCTGCTCTGGCTGGCTCATGTTCGGCGGCGCTATGTTTTCGTTCTAGTCCCCGTCGGGCGAGAGATCGACGCACTGCTGCATCCACGTCGATCACATGTTCATTGTATTTCGGGTTGTAATGGTGGAAGTGGACAGCGACGTGTTCTAGCTTGTGCTTCTTGAGTTGCTCCAGTAATACGCCTTCTTGCTCAGCCCGACCTACGAACTGCCAAGAATCTTTCACTACAACGTCTTCGAAGCGTGATCCATTTTGGAGCTTACCCTTCCAGACGGTCGTTGCACGACTTTTGATTGCATCCGCTCTGTAAACCAGTTCTAGATTGGTGATCTTCGCTGTCTTGGTGTTATTTTTCTGGAAGCTTATGCATCGAGCTTTTTCGATAGTCGGGTCATATCCACAGTCCCGTTCACTCATGGCTAGAAGACCGACTAGGATACGTATGAACTGTTCTGGACTGGTATTCAGGCTGAATGGTTGCGTGTAGATTCCAGAACATCGATCGTATTGCACAAAGGAAATCTGGTCGCCGCAGATGTAAAGAGATGGTACGAAGTGGCGTGTATCTTGTGCCAGGAGAATCTCTCGAGCGTAAACACCTAGCTGCTCTAGATGACTCGGCGAGACAGCAGAAGGGACTTTCTTCGTGATCCCAGCTGAATAGACAACTTGATTCCAGCCCGCCGGTTTCTCGTCCTCGAAGGGGACGAGAACAAATCCTGGCTTCCGCTTGTTGTTCTCTGTATCAACAAGAGGCGTGTCGGGAGTTCTCTTGACATACATCGTCCGCAGCCTGGGCGATGGCATGCCACGATCGATGGCGATGACAACAGAGATCATGGTCCTGATGAAAGCTGTGACTGGGTCTTCGGCACATATCCTTGGCCAGTTAGCCCAGCCTCTGCCGTTGACGTACAGCTGTGCCTGAGAACAATGCTTCATGACCTCAGCTACAATTGACGGACAGCCCTCTTTGTCGAGCAGACAAGATGCAACGGGCTCAAAATCCAGGCGTACCATTGGTGACAATTCTCCCTTGATGCTGTCATGCACGGCTCTTGTTGATTCCGTCGTGGAGACAACACTATTGATTTCCACGGTCGTTCGCGAACTTGAGACACTCTTTCCCATCGCGAGCCTTTTCTGAGGTGTCTCCATTGAGTCCCTCGACATAGATCGATGGAAATGCTGCTCACGGACTTTTCGTGGCATCGACTTTCGACAACCTCAGTCACTGTTGATGCGTGCCGCAGCTGAACAAACGTTGATCTAAGGTGGGATACCTTGTATGTGGATCTGCTTCCGAAAGCAGGAGGTCACACACGGAAATAAGACAAGCAAATGAACATATTATGGGCATATTAAACGCCATAGCATATGAGCGTCAAAGTGACGTGTACTCTACGATCACCCGAGAACAACTGATCCAGGAATCATCGAGCATGAAAGCTTGTTGGACAATCCCAAGCGATCCCCACCATTGCTCTTGGCAGGTATCGACTCAGCTCGTAGCATTGCGTGCTCGTAGCAGAACCATTCCGAGACTCAGCCCAACAGCCTCGTAAGAAGTGACTGTGCGGCACAATGTCCCTCCAGTCTTCCTCGAGTCTTCGTTGCGCCAAAAAAGTCAAGATTCCCGATACTCCCACTCGATTTCTGGCAGGAGACGGCCTCGGCTTGGACTTCACAGACTCGGAGACCAGCAGCTATACGGCAGGTTTGAGCAACAAACAGCGAGCTGTCAATTTTGAGCTACTCGATATGCAGGAGGTGGAACTCGATAGTCATGCTGTACGGGTACTATTTGGCCAAGGGGAAGAAGTAGTCGCTATCATGCAACACTTGGAAGCCAGCGATGATGCTCACATGAAAGGGACAGAATGGCCTCAGCAGCCAAATGCTTGCAATCGAAACAGTATTGCTGCATTCTTGGAACAATGTTTCGAGATCATTGAAGATATTGCGTCCACGCACGACCTCGTGCTACCACGAGAGCTCCAGACGTGGATTCGACCAGAGCGGGAGCTGTCAGGACCGCTGGCGCACCGTAAGTCCGTTGAGTTTGCGCTCACAAACAACAGGTTTAAGATATTATTTCCTGTCGCATCAGACCCGACTCGGATAGATCAGCACATGAGAAAGCTATACGCCAGCTTGGGTGCTATGCCTGTGAAGTATTTAGGTCACAACCAACGCGATGCTTCGTTCCTGGCCTCGTGTTTTGCGGCTATCAGGTCCGTTACTGTCAATTCGATCGCAGCTCAGGCTTTACCACGGCTCCACTTAGTATCGAGCATAACAATAAGACCTTTATTCGGTTGCTCGTTGGTCTCGCCTATACAAGTTCTACTAGATTGGGATACGATCCAACCATTAGAACGGATGAATCATCAGAGTATCAGATCGTGTTCGTGCGGGATGGAGTCAGCGAAACGGTCATGCTGGATAAAAAATTGATTGCACGAGATGGCACAATAAGATCGAGAGGTACTACGTGCTGGGCCGGGTCCTTGACGTCAAAATCTCACCACGACGTCATTTCATGTATCGTAAAAGATTCGTGGCAGCATCCAGACACTCCGGATGAAGGTGTGATTCTCAAGAAACTCACCGAGTCCGGTACCACGAACGTGTGCAGGTATTATTTCCACTATGAGCCTAATTATGCCGATGAAGAAATTGACGTGGAACAATTTGTCCGTCAAGGTCTGAAAGGTCCGCGCTTTTTCCCTACAAAGACTAAGCAGGAAACCAATGAAAGTATACTGGCAAAGTCCCCAGCGAGTGATGACAGGTGTGCCTCTACCAACAAGGTCCTTCGACGTCTGATACTCCGTGATCGTGGCTATAGCTTGTTCACAGCAAGGACACCGGGATTACTGCTGCGAGGCATATGTGGAGGCATAAAAGGTATGTGCATCGTGTAGTCATCTATCTCCGTGTCACGAATCGCTGACTTTCCTGTAGGGCATAAATCTGCCCTAAAAAATGGGATTTTGCATCGAGACATCTCTATTGGTAACATTCTTCTCAATGAATCTCAGGACGATGGACTACTCATCGACTTTGATCACGCTATCGATGTGACCCGAGTTCCATTCTCAGACACACAAAAAAAGATTGGAACGAGAATATTCATGGCGACTGACTTACTGTTGGGTCCTCCGTATTCTTGTCACAACTTCATGCATGATTTGGAATCCTTCTGGTGGGTCCTGCTCTGGGTCGTCCTTCACTGGGACGCAGAGACTGGGGAGTCACGATCTGTTGCCGAAGAGATGCAAGGTCCACTCGAATGTTACAATGACAACCAACTCAGGGCATGGAAATTCATAGTCGCGACTGATGTTGACTACTTTGAGCACTACATTCTTCCATTCGTGCCGCCGGAAAACGAAATGCTTCTAAACTCGCTACTTCTCATGAAAGGTCTTGTCTTTCCTGACGACAAATACTGGCAGGAGAAGCGTGAGAGCGCCGACAGCCCACGGTATCAAGGCCTCCACGACGAGATCATCCAGATGCTGACAGATGCCGCCGACAGATTCGATCTGCAGCAGAGCGCTCTAGCATAGCGGTATCGTATCAGTGGTGCTTTGTGTTTTGCCTGCACTACTTATGGTAATTCACAAATCGGGACGCAGCAGGCGTATGAACAACGTGGGGCTTGATACCACGTTGACTGCTCTGATCGCACGGACGGCGCTAGAAGCTCAAGGGAGAAGCCGGTCACACATATACATATCTATCTATTTACAATGCGGCGCCGAAGTTATGGATTGCACTAGAATGCTGTAGTCTTCAAATAGTGGTAGATTCTACCCTAGTTTCGTTCTCATACAATATATGACTCTTCAAGCCTTGGCACCTATGCGGCCAAAACTCTCCGACAGTGGCAGAACTCGTGAAAGGTGTATTTCGACAATGCTTTGATGGAAGCTTATATGAGTAAAGCCTCGCGTGTAGTTTCAATTGTGCCATCATACCCGCGACTTTGCTCCTGATTCGGTCTCGCTTGCTTCTGGGACTGGCAAACTTGTCCACCAGAGGGCAACTTGGCCTCTGTTTCATTGGAAACACTCTTCGGTACCTGCACCAAACTTGGCGAGACTTCAGTCCTCGGTCTGTCGAGTCATGCAGGACCTTGAAAATGCTGGCCAGGTGGTAGATCGCCGCAAGAGTAATTAGATAGCTAGGAAGTAGCCGTGCAGCATGCGCGTGGGATCTCCAGCAATATCACTTGAGCTATTGCAGTGGTGAGACATGTGTCGTGTTGACCACTGATGACTGGACACAGCATTGGCAGCAAATCCCTGCGAATACCACATACATGGTGATGTAGCAGAACTGGGAAAACCATGGCAAGAAGGCTTGGACAGCTAGCCATCCAATCCAGTCAATCTCGCCGCGACTTCGATGAAGCGAGTACACAGGAAATGATCGGACTAGACGTTCTCGATGGCGAGGACAGTCTCGTCGCGTCGTACGGAGAGATCTCGCATGCCTTCGTCGGCGGTGATGGCGAGTCCCTTTTCGTTGGCGAGGTGCAGGAGACAGATGAAGCAGAAACTGGTGGAGATTTCCGACATTGCGGCCGCGGGATAGACGTCGCCCAACGACTGCACGATTTCCGTGAACTTGCGCACCTTGCCCTCGCCGCTCTCGCCTCCTGTTGTCGCTGCGGGCTCTTGCGCGGTCGGTTTGTCGTCTACCTTTGAATCGTCCAGGGACAGGAGCTCGAGTTTGTCCCATATATTCTCCTTCAACACGCGCACGTCCACCTTCTTGGCGGCTTTGGCATAGTTGACGTACTCCGGCTGCACCTTGCGGCCCATACTCTGCAGTTGACTGCCAAAGTCACTCGCCGGCTCGACCGGGAAGTCCTGTCTGGCGTCTTCGAAGGCGTCGTCATCGTCATCATCGTCTCCAAGACCAGGTCCATCCATGTGTTCTCCATCCTGGAAGAAGTTTGCGTCGTAGCCTTCCTCGACACCACCTTGGGCGTTCGCCTCTTCGTTGCGTTGTGCCCAAAACTTCTCGTCCATGTCAATGAATCGACCCTCAGCCGTGCCATCTTCTGCCTTGACAATCGTCTTCCTCGACCCGATTTTCAGCGCTGGCTTGAGGAAGAGTCGCAGGAGTGATTCCGAATTGAAGTGTTTATCTTCCGGCAACAAGTTGCGAGTCTTGCTAGACCACTGAGTTTTGGGCAAGTTTATGCTTGTACCACCTGGTGCGAAGATTGCATCCTCATCGACTTCTCCATCGCTGCTCAAAAAGTCGATAGTCGTGACTTCTTTCTCTTTCCTCGGTCTCTTGACTGCAGTTGTATTTGTCGAGGCACTCGCATTCAGACGCGTAATCTTCCAATTGGACGGACCTGTCCAATTCTTCCTCAGTAATTCGTCAAATCGCATATACATAGCCTCGCTGTCCCCATTGAAGCTCAGGTAATTCTCAGATCCAACAGCATGGCCTTGACCTGTTACGTCATATGTACGTGAAGTATTCGGAGATTGCACATTGATCTCATGAGGCGTTCGCATTGGCAAGTTAACATCGACCTCGCCGAAGACTGCATGCTCGTTTTCATCAAAGACGTCGATGAGACCTGGCTGTTCGATGCCGATGTTGTCGTCATCGTCACCAGCACCCTCGTAATCATGGTCTGGTAGGACCGTATTGTCCTCGACATCAGTCATATTGTTCATCGTGAGATTCGCCAAAAGCGGTATGTCCAGTAAGTTTGAGTCAGACTGGAAATCCCTGAGTACTGGACAGATGTGCAGACGCTCAAATTGATCCTCATCTTCGTCAAAGAGCTCAGGAAAGAATCTTGCTCCCAGCGCTTGCGTGTCTATCTCTAATTCGTGTTCTGCTTGCAAGGAGTCTACATCATGTTGCTCGGTCGAGGAGACTTCATTGGAGGCATCGGATGCATCAAAGATAATTCGACCTTCACGATCGACGCACAAATGATTCAAGAGCAAGCCTTTCGCGCCTCCTTCGTCGAATTCTGCTGAAGTCTTCTTGAACAGAGGGTCCACAAAGAATTCCATATCCAATTTCTTCGCTTGTATAGCTGAAAAGTCCTTCACCAATGTGCTTCCAGAACTCGTTTTCGTCGTCTTCTTTCGCACTTTACGGGTTTCTCCATCTTCATCGTCCTCATCTGCGCCCTCTCCGTCCTCGTTCACATCATCTGCATTCGAGGCACGGCCTTCCTTGTTTGAGGACAGTCCGGATAGCAATTTCCCAGTTTCTGTGGCCACAGAGTCGACACGATTTGTGTAAATCTTGACGCAGCCGTCCAAAGTCACACTGGCCTTTTGAAAGTTGATAGAATCCCCTTCTTTCAGGAGACTCATTTCGTGAAAGTAATCAATGAGTGCAAAGTTCCAGGAATTTCCAGCATTAATTTTGTTGTCCGTCGCCATCTTCATCCACTCCTCAAAGTTCGCGAGTATCGGCATTTTCATTACTGGAGACGCGGGCAGTGTAGTATCAAACACCCCATTACGGAGTGGCGTGCTCGGCGCTCCATGTAGACCTGACGCTCTTCTGGTCGATGATGCATGTACTATAGAGCGAGCACGCTCATGTCCTTTGGCGATCTTGGAGGCCGTGCGTTCCCTCCTCTCCTCAGTATCGTCATGTTCGGTGAGCTTGACAAACTTTGCCGGTGATTGTCGCTGTTTTTGTGGTGAGAGTTGCGCAAATTTGCGCGTCTTTCCCGACATCGGGTCTCGTACTGAAGAAGTCGCGAGACGAATTGCCTAGGATTCAAGGATAATGACAAGGATGTTCAAGCTGTCGACACGAATACTACAGTAGCTTGATAAATCGCGCGACCAGCAAAACAGAGTCGCGATTCAGAAATCAACAAATCCTCGTTGCCGTCGGCCATGCACGTGCACAGATATGCGCCACTCTCGTAAAAGCTGGGCAGGAAGCCGATCAGATGGAGGAACTCACTTCATCGACATTTCATCTTGATCTTCGAGTGCTTAGGTCTTGCTTCAACGTCAAAGACGCGTGTAGAAGCTGTTACCTTATCAGGCGGTCTGGCAAAGTGTAAAGACTTCACTGAGTCTCCCCAGTTGTACTTCGATCGATTCTCCTGCGAGTACCTTCGTGTTTCATGGATGCGATAGAGAGGTATCTACAGGCACCTCAAGAGAACCATGAACTCATCTCTGAGTGCTTCGTACAGATTCTGGACCCGACCGCTAGCCAAGACTCGATCTCGAAGTTTCTAGTTCACTTGCACGAAACGCGTCTGGACCGCGACCCGAGTATTATAACCACTGCGGTCGAAATACTGAGAAAAGTCGCACTAAAATGGCCTATACTTGAAAGTGCCTCGCAGACGCACGAGGACACGCTGAAGACCCTGGCAGCCTCCAAGACAGTCTGTGTAGATATCGTTGGAACAGGTGGAGATGGACACAACACTTTCAATGTATCTACTACAGCGGCCATCGTGGCTGCAGGCGTCCCCAATATAAGGGTCATCAAACACGGCAACAAGGCGTCCACTTCGGCCTCTGGCTCAGCAGACATCCTCAGGAGCTATGGCTGCAACTTGCTACTCAACCCCACCGATATTCCCGCCATCTCTTCTTCCTTCCTCTTCCTACTCGCCCCGATATGGAATCCTGCCTTGGCCAATGTGGCACTTATCAGGCGACAACTCAAACACCCAACCATATTCAACATTCTTGGACCCTTGCTGAATCCAGCACCGATCGAAGCTCGAATCATCGGAGTGCATTCGCCCGAGCTCGGTCCGGTATTCGTTGAGTCCTTCTCGCGGCTGAGCCCGCACGGCCGCTGCATGGTCGTCTGTGGCCGCGAGAGACTTGATGAAATCTCCCCTGCCGGTCCGACTGACATCTGGACATACGACCCAGACAATGGCATACAAACGAGTACCCTTGAGCCGGGCGATTTTGGCATACAATGTCACTCACTTGCGTCTGTCAAGAGCGGATCACCTGCCGATAACGCCCAGGTCCTCGCAGACTTGCTCGACGGTCAACGCGAACAAGGCGACCCGGTTCTGGACTATGTTCTAACCAACTGTGCCGCTCTTCTCAAAGTTAGCGGCATCGTAGACGATTATCGCAAAGGTGTCAGCTTGGCTTTGCAGAGCATCAAGGATGGGTCCGCACGCAGGGCTCTCGACACTTTTCGGGACGAGAGCAAGAGTGCCATCAAGTAGTAACCATTTCCTTTCCTTGTCTATACCATTCATACCAACGACAAAATCTACTATCCGTATCGTTCATTTCTCATCACCCAGTCTCACGTGATTCAGCACTGCCTACAAATCATGAGAGGACTATGTTATACGAGTTCGATTCGCCGCTGGGTCTTATGCTACTATCAGGCGGTCCCCAACCATGCGAGTCATGTTATGGCCACGACACTACTCCTGTAGTTGTATTCTCTGTGTCTGACAGCTAGTTTGTGTACATGAATAGCGTCGGTCCAGAGTGCCTGCTAGGATGCATTGTCAAACAAGTGCCCAACTGCACTTCTCAAGTTTTCATGAGCGGCTTCGCACTGTAAGTGAACTAGATGTATGCAATACTCCTGGTTACACTTCATGCATGACAAAAAGTATCGAAATTGCATGTGACCGAAAGTTGAGATCGGCTCCACACCATCATCCAACGACGTCACTTTGCAATGAAGCCATATTATATCACAAGCTCTCCATGGCTTAATTGTCAATATCAGTCTTCCTATCCTGAGCAAGATCATAGTATATAAGTATGCCGGCTCCAGGTAACGCTCTCAACGTCTTCGGCAAACCATTATCGTATTTCGGCGGATCGCCGGTAAAGTCCGGATTCTTTCGCGATGGGTATTGTCGTACCTCGCCACAAGATCACGGCAGTCACTCTGTCGCCGGGTGAGTCTCTCCGAACTATCCTACTTCTCGCCTTTTCTCCCTAGTCAACTGCGAAAGTCGCAGAGGGAAAAATGAGGTTGTGGATGGGCACGGTATATCCGGGATGATGGACGACAGACTAACGACGACCAGCGTGGTATCGACACAGTTTCTCGACTTTTCCGCATCCCGCGGCAACGACCTAAGGAACGCAGGGCTCGACAATAACTGTAAATGGTGCCTCTGCAGCTCGCGCTGGCTCGAGGCCTTTGACGCATGGAAGGACGGCGTGATTGGTATCGAGGCCGTGCCGAAGGTCGATCTCAGTGCCACGGAGGATACCGCCCTGCGAACGGTCAATCTCAAGGACTTGCAGCAATTCGCCTTGCCAGGAAGCGACAATAAGGGCGAGCTGTGATTGGAACGACCAGTGTGTTCACGAATAAATACATAAATATATATCTGAAAGGAAATCTACATCACGCCTGTCGAGCTTAAACAATACACACATATATTTGACACACCCGGAATCTCCACACAATCATTGCATCTTGTCGTCCTTGCGGTGTGACTTGAGATAACTCCTGAACCCAGACTCGCCGACCAGGACCGTGGTCTGCGCCAACAGATCCTCGAGGTATTTTGACATGAGTGCGCTCACGATCCGGTGTGCGCCAAAGTGCGTGATGGTGTCGGCATTCAAGTCGCCTCGCTCCCGCTGCGCTCTGATGACACTGCTCAAATCGTACAGCCGTTGTTGAATCGCTTGATGCGCCGCCAGGGGTGAACGCAAGGTCGGCGAGATTGGTTGCCATACAAAGAGTGAATTACCAATTGCCAGCAGTGTCGCCGCTGCGACCCTCGAGTACTCGTCGCTGGACGAAGCCAACTCACCGTTGGACTCATGTAGCAGGTTGTGCTCTTGACCACCCTTTTGCAGACGTGTGAAGAGTGCATCAGAGACGGCCAGGGCAGTATTGAAATTGTTGAATAAGAGCAGGAACTTTGCCCATTCTTCTCGTGGGAACCGCCCTCTTGGCGAAGGCTCAAAGCCCGTCAAGCCGATCAGATCCGTGGCAGCTGCAGACAATGCCAAGGATTCAGCCTGCTTTTTCGTGATGGCCTTGTCAATGTTCTTCGGTAGCTCAAATCGATCTGCGATCCGCCTGACGCGGCAGAGAAGATATACATCAGACATGAGGAAAAAGTGCTTGGCGACGTTGTCACGCAATAGATTCCTCGCCGTGGGCAATGATGGAAAGATGGAGAAGAGCAGGGCAATGACCACACCAGCCAAGGTCAACAGAATCCGATAGCCCATCAGTGCGGGTGGAGCGAGGTATGCCTGACCAGAACGCTCTATCGCAGCGACGCCCAACTTGTCCTTTTGCAGTTCGTACCCAACCACGAGGTCTTCAGTAATAACTGTGAGCAAGACTGGCAAAAGATACTTCTTGGGATCGATCTGGAAAACGTAGAATGGGACCAAAAGAGTCAGGAAGAACAAAGGTATGCGGCCGCCTGCTACACGTCCCACCTCTAGCACGACCAGTCCTGCCACACCTCCGACGATTGTGCCCACAAGTCGAAATACGGAAGCTGCGATACCTCGGCCAAGGACTGGTTGAAGTCCTAGAAGGACCGTGAACGTGATCCAAATCAGTCTGTATCGCAGAAACACCGCCACGGAGTCGGGGAAAAAAGCTGGCAGGGCACCGGCCGTCATGGCGACGGCTGCTCGGAATCCGAACGCTGATACGTTGCTGTCAAAGACAAATATCTTGACGCGGTACAAGGCCAATGCAAAGCCTGAGAAGAAGCCGGTGCGTGCAACCATTGGAGGTTTCGCTTTGACCAGGAACGCGTCTGAAGCGTCCTGAAGGTCAGTCTCGACCTCAAAATCATCCTCGACACCACGCATGCCCGTTGTGCTCCGTTTGAGCTCGCTCGCATCCCCTCCATCTTGAGTGTGCTGCTTCAGATTGTGCAGGGCGCGACTGAAAGCTTTAGTGTATCGCGAGGACTTGGGCACGATAACTCTTCTCGAAGTCATGATGCCAGACACATGTTGCTCCTCAGCCCAGCGTGTGAAGACAAGTAGACTTTCTGCCATGGCATGCATGGTGCTTTCCATGTAGAGCACCAGGAGGGAAGCGACATGAGGTAGACCGTCATTGACTCGAAAAGTCTCATGATCATCTGCGTGCTTCTGAGCCCAAAATGCAGCAATCTCAGCCTCGAAAGTGTCAGAGAACTGCAAATCAGCTTCGGTAACGCCCTTTGGTGAGCGAACGAAGGGCCTGACGAAAAATGGCGGTCGCGCATACGGGCCCAAGTGCAGGAGACGTTGTATGTGTACAATTGCGTCTGTACAGGAATTCGAGAGAGCTTTCATTCGCGGCGCAATGCGTTCTGCCATCAAATCATATATCCTAGCCTCCTCTTCGCTTCCACCGTCAGTCTCTGCGCCGAGAGAGTTCAGAAAGGTTTTCCTCGCCACGTCGTGCGTCTCGTCGGTGGATTGATCCTTGTTCATGACATCGGCCACCTGTGACCAAAGATTGCAGCCGAGAACCGGAATCAAGAGACTCCTGCAATGTTTATGCATTGTCTCAAGCTCAGATCCGCGCATGTGACCGAAAGCTGCCTCGCGTTTCGCTGGTATTTTGGCCATTGCGTGAGCAGCGGAGATGGCCGTCAGCGCTTGCCGAAGTCCTTGAAGTGCGGCGATCGGATCTGGCGCCTGTTTCTTGCTTGTTTTGCTCTTTTTGGCTGAGTGGCCGATGTGCTCGGAACTGTCCTTCGTCTCTGCATTACTGGATTGTGAAGATACGGCATGCTGTTCATCTTTGAGTTGTTGCCGGTGGCGTAGATGGGCTGTACCAAAGTGTTCAGCATGACCAGAAATGAGCTTTTCGACTGTGTCGAGGAATCTGCCAGTTAAGACCAGATATGGATCACGGGCATTGTAAGGAAAGACCACCAGACTCACAATTGTCGAGGAGGCGAGACCAATGTAAGCACTATACAAGACCTGCTTAACGATGGTGTAGAACTGCGCCCAAGTAGGAAACAGGTAGCCTTGTTTATCGTTAGCACTACACTCGTCGCGGTACGGAACGCATCATTACCCTGCAGAAATAGAATACCACAGACAATAGTAGACGCCACGATCGGAAAAGTGAATGGGACAAACAGCGTCTTGGCGACGTTGGCAGCCCAGGCCAGGCCAAAGAGGAAGACTGCTGAGACTGCTGCTGGACGGGGCTGATAGAAGACGGCTGGTGTCGCATTTTTGGTATCACCTCGAGCGAGTGCACTAGCATATTGCCTTAGAGCAGCCGCCTCGCGCGCAGAATCCCAGGTCGCTTTCGCACAGAGATACCCGAGCATACCGTAAGGGATGACGGCCGCCATGAGCACACCTGCTACCAGAGCATTCTCGATCGTCTGCACCCGAGTCTTATTGGCCATAAACAACGTCGCAAAGATGGTACTGACATAGAGAGTCGTGCCCTCGACTGCACTGACATTGTCCGCCTCGCCGATAGCCAGTGTCAATGCGATTGCAAGCGCCGCCTTGAATGCAAGTTTGAGATTTGTGTAACGAGGTCCCACGAAGAAGCCATGCCAACGGCTACCGTGATACTGCTTGTCGCCATCCGACTCCCTCGGTCTCGCAGAATCGGACATGACGGCGTGACACTGCAAGTCACACCTGACAGACTGAACAGGCAAGTAGCGACGCCTGACATGCAGCAACTGCTCAAGTACTTGACGAGATTGTGCGACAAGGGTTCGGAGAAGTCGGCGGGCAGCTGCACCGACAACACCGGCACCGATCACCTGCCATTTGCCTTCTCCACAATTTCTTTGGTCTTCGCGCCTGGCCAAGGTTGATCATTGATTCCTTCCTCCTACAGAATTCACATTCGCACATTCGATGCTGTAATTTACTTACTCCCTGCCCTGCTGAGCAGCTAGAACGATAATGTGTGCACCAGAATTGTCTCCCTGAGTTGCATCACTGTACAGATCACCCACTCTACCTGAAAGAGCTGTCTACAGATTGCTTTAATTTGATCAGTTGCTGCTAGAATCAACCGTGATCATCAATTCGACCTTGCAGAGGATTTGTAACATACATGCGCAGAGTCGTCGTGACAGGTCCATACAAGCTAAGTCTCTTACCTTATGCATAATCTGACCACGTAGGCCTGGGACTGGTGACACCTCTGGGCACGGGAGTCAAGCACGCATGGCATAATCTGATCGAGGGCAAATCCGGCATAGTATCACTGATCAACCGCAACAATGATCCTCGCTACGCAGAACTGCCGTCCACCGTCGGCGGTGTCGTTCAGCCCGGCACGGCGGCCGAGGGAAGATATGCGCCCGACGAGGTCCTGGGTCGCGGGGACGCTCGCAACATGGCGCCTTTTACGCAGTACGCCTTCGTCGCCGCCCAAGAAGCGCTACGGGACGCAGAGTACACGCCCACCACGGACGAGCAACGCGAACGCACGGGCGTCTGTCTCGGCAGCGGCATCGGCAACCTAGACGACGTCTACGACTCCACCATCGTATACCATGCCCACGGACAACGCAAACTCTCACCGCTCTTCGTGCCCCGTCTCCTCATCAACATGGCCGCCGGTCACATCTCCATGAAACACGGCTTCCGGGGCCCTACACACGCCGCTTCCACCGCCTGCACCACGGGCAACCACTCCATCGGCGACGCCTCGCGTTTCATCCAGTTTGGCGACGCGGACGTCATGGTCGCCGGCGGATCAGAGGCCTGCATCCATCCACTCGCAGTGGCCGGCTTCGCACGGGCAAAATCACTCGCGACGAATTTCAACGATGAGCCGGCACTCGCTTCGCGGCCCTTTGACAAGGACCGGTGCGGCTTCGTGATGGGCGAAGGGTCGGGCGTGGTGGTCCTCGAGGAACTCGAGCATGCGCGGCAAAGGGGTGCTAAAATCTACGCAGAAGTAACTGGCTACGGACTCAGTTCCGATGCGCACCACATGACCGCCCCTCCCACCGACGGCAACGGCGCCATGAGGGCCATGAAGAGCGCCCTGCGACACGCAAAGCTCGCCCCGGGCAAGGTCGACTACGTCAATGCCCATGCCACCTCCACCAACCTCGGCGACATTGCCGAGAATCGTGCCATCAAGTCCGTCCTCCTCGGTACCGGCGGTCGAACGAGCGCAAAGGATATCAATGTCAGCAGCAATAAAGGTGCCATGGGTCACTTGCTCGGCGCAGCCGGTGCCGTCGAATCAATCTTTACCATTCTAGCGCTCGAGCACGGCATCCTGCCGCCCACCAGAAATCTCATGCAGGTGAGCGACGACGAGTTTGGCTGTAATTATGTGCCAAACGTTGCGCAAGAGCACAAACTTCAGCACGCACTGTCCAACAGTTTTGGGTAAGCTATGTCGTGTCCTTTTCCTTTAATTGTACTGACTAGTGCAGATTCGGTGGTACCAATTCGTGTTTGGCGTTCTCGCGATGGGACAATTGAGTTGTGGTGTAAGCATGAATCCACAAGTTGTTGTGCTCAACGCCTACGTATACAGGATATCATATGTGCAAACCTTGCCAGTCTGCGTATAATACTGGTGGTCGACATGGATTTAACAAGATCTGTAAGCTGGATGTTGATGAAGGAGAAGACATCACTTCGTTATCTCCTTGTATAACCTTTCCCAATTAGGTCTGGATGGCTCGCCATTCTCTTCAGTCGCGGCGGCCACGGCAGGCACATTTGTGGAATTGGGGCGCACATTGCGAGAGTACAAGCCATTCTCCTCGATGTAGTCCACCACGGACTCGGGTAAAAGGTAGCGCACCGAGTACTCTTTGCGCAAGAGGAGCCTGACTTTGGTGGATGAGACGTCGTTCAAGACAGTCTGCTCGACCTGGTAGATATTGTTGCTCCAGGCGCTCAGTGCACTCGTGGCTTTTTTGATGTCTGCGCCCATGCGTTCGACGATGAAGGCTCCATAGTTGCCCAGAATATGATTCAAGTCCTTCGCGTCCCAGACACCTTCGTCCGACATTGTCTTGAGCAAGTCTGAGCCAGCCAGCAGCATGATCTTGACACGTCTCTTTTTCGGTTCCCCAGCCGTCGCCGACGTCGAATCTCCGGGATTCGTCGGTGAAGCATCAATTCCACCCATCTTAATGTTGATTTCCTCGTCAAAGTGATCGAGTACGGCCGCGGTAGGCGTATACTCCTTTCTACTAGCCTCCCACGGATCCACATCCCACCGATCACTCGTCTCCTCGCACGCCTTGCGAACCATATTGAGCCGATGCTTCGCAGGCGCCAATCCCTCTTTGCGGTACGCATCCGAGACCGGTGAAAAGTACCCGCCAATCAGTTCGAAATTCGTGCTGTGTCGTGCGTAGTCCGCCGCCAACTCAAACATGCGCAGGTGCAGGTGCGTCACTGGCGAAAAGGAACCACAGGCCACGAGGACGAGCGGTTCCCTCGATGGGTCCAGCAGCGTCGTGCGAATCCTGTCTACGGGAAAGTGATACTCGGCAGGCATAATCATCGTGCGACCGACTAGTCAATGTCCGTACTCAAGAGTCTCAATCCGATGTATTGCTGCAAGATGATCGGCAATCGACTCGTCGCAGAGATTGAAAAAGCGCGGATGTGTCTTTTGCACAGTATCCGATATCGAAAGACGGTATCAATTGTTGCCAAAGTGTACGAAGAAGTGTCTGTATATCGCGGAGCACATCAGAAGAAGCACAACACGTGACGCAGCGGTGGTTGGAGCCTTTCCCGAAAACCTGATCGACAGCCACTTTACCTGCGCCGCAACAGAACTAATCCATCGTCCTGGCCTTAAGCTTGGCACATGCATGTACAATTAATCGATCATATATACAGATATATACATATGTAGCTCGACAGTCGCATATATACACAGCGAAACACATATGCACGTACGTAGACACAAATAGTTGTGCATGGTCATTCATTCTTATTTCTCGATAAGAACAGTATTCTATTCACATATGTACAACTTGACACTGCACTGTACTGCACTTGCGTCGTCTCAATCTTCGTTATCCTCCCTTTGTGCTCCCAGATGCGCCGCAGTCGACGGCCTCAGCCCGAGACTCAGTACCAGTCCCAGCGCCATCATGCCGGCCAACAGGACAAAACACGTCGCCGGGTGAGTGAACACGGTGAAGGAGTACAGCATCCCAAAGATGAGAGGTGCCGCGAGTCTGTTCAGACTCTGCATGAGTGCCACGGCCCCGAGCAATTGTCCAGTCTTGGTGGAATCGACGTGTTTCGTGAGCACGGAAGCCAGCGTCGGCATGCCGATGCCCGCGAGCGCGGATATCCCTCCCGCGGTGTAGAACCCACCGGACGACGTGGCCATGCTCATCAGCGCAAAGCCAAAGACTTCCAGCACCATCGAGAAGCGAATCAGACCAATGTCCAGGGAATCCGCACCTTCCGGCGGATGCTCCACGTCGTGATTGTGTATGCGCATCGCTACCTTGCCGCGCACGAAGCGCACGACAATCGGCAAGACTCCCAGCAGCACCAACACGCGGATACCACCAATGAGTGATAAGAGGTATCCCTGCTCCAGGTCACCCCAATCAAAGACGTACTTGCCATAGAGAATGACGATGGTGAAGGCTCCCATGTGCAGCAACAGACAAATGTCAATCACCATGAGTAATTTCAGGTTTCTCTTGATGATTGCATGCCCGTCGCTAGGAAAGAAGACTGCCAAGGGCTCCACCACGTTGAGCAGCCTGAGGTAGCGGCGAGATCGACCCACCACGACGGAATCGGTCGATCGAGTGAATTCTGCGGCCTCTGCGGTCTCTTGCTTGACTCGCGCGAGCTCCTTCCTCGTCTCACTCAAGCTCTCCGGCAAAATGAAGTAAGTGTACAGCGCGAAAGTGGCGTGCACGACAATGGCAAGGTAAAAGATGGTCAGGACATCACCCGTCTGCTTCACCAAGTACCCGCCCAGTGTCGGCCCAATCGCGATGCCGCCGTAGAAACAGCACTGAAAGTACCCGAATGCTACTGCGCGACGCTGCGGCGGCACGACATCGGTCGCGTATGCGTAGCTGGCCGCCATGGACGCCATAAAAGAACCAGTCAGGCCATCGCAAATGGCACCAATGAGGAGAAAGTAAATGCTCAAGTGCTCGTAGTACTTTGCCACCAAGACATAACACAAGTCATTGACCAGCGACCCGACCATTGTGATGAGCAAAGGGTACCGCCGTCCATGCCTGTCCGACCAAATCCCGTACCGCGCGGCCGTGAACGCAGCCAAGAGTCCCGTCACCGTATTGAGTACCGTGCTGAGCCGCGCAATTTGCGCCGAGATAGCCGCGATATTGCAATTGACCACATCGTCCATCTCAAATAATCCGACCAGCATCAAGGGCGACACCTCCCCTCCAGTCGCTCCAGTCGCTGTCATCTTGGTGGCATAGTATGATCGGCACAAGAGGTTCGAGATGAGCGATAAGCGCGGCGTGATGCTCGCACCACTCACCGTGGCAGTGAAGAAGAAGGGCGGCAACAGCCAAAAGAGCGAAGGTCGTCGCAGCCACGGTAAGTCCGCATTACTGTCCCTCGACCTCAACAGCGGCATCGTCTCCGGCCTCTCGTGTACGTTCCCGTTGTGATTTGTTGCCGCTGCTGCTGCCTCCTGCACGTACTCTGACTCGTCGATTTCTTCCGGATCAGCATTCATGCTGTCTCAAGACAAATGCCAGTCAGCTTCTCTCGCAGGCAACACAGGGTAGAGAGCTGTGCAGTAGACCGGGGACGTTCAATCGGTGCTTTCGAGGTCAATGGTGAGTGAGCGATGCCGAGTACGTATACGTATGCATGAATAATATGAATCCTTTGTACAACGTCGACCTCCCTCGCTCGTTATCGAGTAGTGATGAAATGATTGCGGGCTGGCGATGCGGCTGTGGCGTCCTGGGAAAATGTGCGCTTGGGATTTCCAAGCGAAGTTGAGACAATTGCAAGCGCGGGGTTGTATTGGTAATATGGTTACCTTACCTTCTGCTGGGTTACTCTGCTACTAGCAGCACCCGGTAATTAATATTATGCATGCCCAACTGGGTACAACGGGATTCCAAAGTGGCCGATGCGCACGGACCGCGCGAGCTTGTGATAGACTTGACCTTCAATTGTTAATCGTCCCCAAGGTATGGCTTTTTGTCAGCCGCACAACAGGTAGTGAGTCGCTTTGCTCTTGATGATCTTTCGTGTTTAAATCGGCTTAAAGTCTATTCAGGACTCACACGTCATACGTGTGTAAGATTTACCGTACGTCTATACTGTATATTGCACCTGCTCTATAATATATGTGAAAAAAAGACTTTCTACGGCTCGCTCACAGAAAAGACCGATTGTTTCTCAGCATGAGTGTGCCAAATGTATGTATGCGCCTAAACGATCGTCGAAAATGCTTGTGCAAGAAATAGCCACATGTGACTATCAGAAACGGCAGTGCTAGCAGAGCTGGCTTTGCGGTGAAGGGAAATCGAGGTGCGTAGATTTGTATGCAGCATCCAACTGTGATTTGTTGGACCCTGATAATGACAGGCGACCAGGAGGCCGCTTGTGGTGGAAGGCCAAGAGAATGGATGTTCGGTGAAAACACGATTGATGAGTCTGTGAAAGAATTTTCTAAAATTTTGCACATGGAAATACTGACGGGCTGAAAATTGAATTTCGTGGACTGGACACCTCACTTCCACACGAAACAGTACTTATCCAGTAAGGACTGGTAAGCTTGAGTAGTGTCGGTCGGTGCCGCAGCTCTTGCCGGCAAGCCGGGTACTGGCGATGCATCGCCCGATGATACTGGGGTGTTTGTGCCAGACAAATCCAAAGCAGGTGGGAAATTCGGTGAGATTGTTCCAGGTGCTCTCTTGTGCTGGCCATAGAGCTGCGCTGATTTAGCCGAGAAGTAGGGATTGAAGTCGTTGACATGCTCAATATGCTCGGGCTCGTTTTTGACCTTGATCTTGACTTCATCGCCACTACCTTGCAGAGATGAATTCGCGGCCGCAATGGCGGCACTCAAGGAGGCACCGAAATCATATCTATTGGAGAATGAGTCGCCAGAAGCTGGTTTCCTACCAATGCTCTTGATCTTGAGTGGTTGTTCGTGATCCGGTTCCTCGATTCCCGAGGTTGGATGATCATCGTAGATATTTTCAAAGATGAGAGATCGTGGTGATTTGAATGCAGATTTACCCTGTGCCTCAAAGTCCTCCTCGGCTCTGATCGGAATGTCATCCACGGAGACCTTGCGTATCGGACCCATGATGGGAGGGTCGCTGTAGCGCCTTTCGGTGGAAGGCTGCTTGTGGAATTCGACGCGGAAGTTCTGACCATTGTTGGAATCCCAATAATCCTGGCCGGCCGTGTGATATCGAACACAGAAATACATAGTCTTGTCCGTCACGCCAGCGAAATCATCGATCCTGATGTGAAACAAGAAGCGATCAAATGCATCATCCCTCTGTTTTCTCCTGACGTCCTGCGTAAATTCCGCAGCCGTTTCGGAAGTAGTCCTCCAATCGTCCAGGGTATAGCGGACACAAACAAACTTTTCAAATGCGAGGTTCCTGACAGCCACCCTACCCATAAGACCGCGCTTGTCAGTCGACAGATAGACGGTCTCGACCTTGATGATGGCACCGTCATTCGCGGGTTGCTGAGCTTCCGGCACAAAATTCGGTAACTCGATCGAGAGCTCAAATTCATCATGCATTCTGCTCGATGTGCTGCGGAAGGGGAATTCGGTGTGGTTGAAGTAAGATTGTGTGGGTGAGGTATTTGCACTGACTGCGGCGGGCTTTTCGCTATGCAGGAAATGACGGACGTGCTCCAATTTGCGGTCGAAATGAACACTTTTGGTGTATGCTGGCGTTGATGGCATGCTAGCAGGTCGCCTGCTCTTTGCGCCTAGCTTCAAAGAAGAGCGCACGAGCTCCCCAGACTTTTTTCGCACCATGCGATGTGGTCTACCATTCATTGGCGGATCCTCTGGCTCGAAGATGATTGCACAAGAAGCTTCCTGGCGATCGTCAAGAGGCACCGAGTGAGCAAGATCATGTAGCGAGGCCGACTTGATGTGATGAGATCTTGCGGGTAATGCAAGTTCAGGCGACCCGGATGCAGAGGCATCAATGACTTGTACGACAGGAATGTCGAGACTCAAGCTTTCCGGCTTCAATTTTTCGCCTGCAGGCGACATTGAGCGTGTCACCTTGATGGACGAAACTGCTTCGTGCAGCTTTTGTTCAGTATCTCGATCCAGATTCCTTCCGCGAGGCTTGGAGAGCTGCAAGATGGGACGCTCATTCTCCGTATCGCTGCTGCTGCCGGAAGAGTCTGTGGGGGACCGCGAGACATAAGACCTCGAGAGTGCCGGTGTTGACCTTGTTCTCAGCGATGGTGTCCTTCTGACCGTCAGGTCTGTACGGTCTTGGATGTCATTTCTACTACTGTTGAAGAGCTCAACTGGCAATCTAGCTGTAGTCGTCGCCGACATTCAGTCGAAAAACCCTCGAATCACAGGTATCGCAATTTTGGCTACCTCTGCACAAAATTGATATGACGAATGATGCAATCGGGAAAAAAAGAGCTTTGAAAGTGTCTCTGAAATTGCTGCAGCGTGAATTAGATTAGTGTTGTGTCGCGCTGAAACCCGATGCACCCGACGGACCGGCTTGCACAAGAGGACGAAACCTGCCTTGTGTTCCTGGCCAGGCAGACGAGACGCGACCCACGCCCAGACAAGTCTGCGACTGGTCCTGATGATAGTAGAGGGGTGCGAGAACCAGAGAAAGGCAGAGAGAAAATAGGTCTGGCAGGGCGAGGAGAGAAAGGCAAGAAAGGGTAGATGGGCACTTTGGACGAGGGCTTGGGAAGCGCGAGGGAGGAGGAGGGATGACTGGGTGGGCGGGTGAGAAAGATGCGTGGGTTGGACAAGCCAGACAGAGAACAGGCAGACAAGATAGAACGAGTGAGTGAGCGAGCGACTTGAGCTCGTTAGCCACCGCCATCAAGGCAGCTCTCCACGCCTGCCACCGCTTCCCTGCTGCTGCATCGCAGGGGCAGGAAGTCTCGCAGGGTCTCCTTCCAGCTGCAGGTGCTATGCAAACAGTGACCAGATGCCGGTGATATCCGCTGCAGCTTGTCCGCTAGGCCCGATCGGCATGCCCAACTTTTCATTCACCAATCGGCTCGCTTGTGTGCCAAGGGCTTTTTGCTCGATGACGCCCCCAGGAACAGCCTCAGGGTGTATCGCTCCTGGTGGCGTTGAGGCTCGAGAACTCAACTTGCGTAGCTACTAGCAGATGTCCTTGATTTGATTGCTGATCAATATTAATGCACTGAGATTTCGTGATGCAGCAGCCTAGCTATAGGCCTACCATGTACATCAACATGCGTCTATCTGTCTAGACCAGCTATAGCGTCATAATTTATGGATGTTTATGATTGCGGAGCATTGCTATAGACAAAATTTTCGTCGTACATGGATGCATGGCGCTTAAACGAGAAAGTTATGAGGATGAGCAGAATTGGTCACTTATACCATAGCTACGAATAGCAGCAGCAGCAGCTGCTGCTGCTGATCATCAGCAAGATAAAGAAGATAGATATAAGTTGTGGAATCCCGTACTCGTGGTTGAGACGTGCGATATGCATACCGTACCTACCTATGATCTTACCTACCTAGCTACCTGCACAGCCGATAACCGTAGATCACATCTGGCTTCATCTGGTCCCCTCGCATTGTCATATATCGCAGCCGTTCGCACGATCTCTCTCGCGCGAGTATGCTTCCGTATGTACGCAAACGGAGATCGGGCACACGTCGATGACGAGTATGCGCACGCCTTCGCTACTTGCTACGTCCACATCGATCCACTGCTTCAACCTCTGGGCACGCTCGTTGTTGGTTCATGTACAACTATAACGGACATTGCGGAAACAATAGGCTCTAGATTCATGTTCCCAACGGAAATTTCTACCATGACACATTGCTCGCGAGACCACACTGAAGAGAATCAAAAATTTTCTTTTGACAGGTATAACCTGCGGGCACATCTACTCAATGAAAAGAAAAAATTGTACCATGGGGTCGAGATCCAGCCAGAGTGACAGCGAATCAGGGATATCACATTTTCCCACCTTTAGAAAAAGTTCCAAGCCACAAATTAGGCAGTTGCGCGAAACAAGTTGAAAAAGAGAAAAAATGGCACCACCATCCAAGACAAATTTTTACCTCGATCGGCCGCTAATGGAAGAGAGAAACCGCATGTATAGACACTGAACACTCGCAAGCAGAATGGCCGCTCTCTACCTAATCCCACGCTTCTTCCGCCCATGGACTTTGCCCACACCGTACACACTTCTAGCGCGCGACGAAAAAGTCAAGCTCAGCAGACACGCAAGATGACAAAAGGCTGCAGCCGGGGACATACCCCTCCATCCCCCAATCTTGGCCACGCATGCCTAACGAAGCGCCGTGGAGACCCCAACATACCCCACGGGAAAGGGAAGTTTTTTTTGTTAATAACCAATCTAAATTAGCTGTCGTGCCGTGGCCGTAGCCATCCCATGGGGTGGAGCGAAAATTTTTAAAAAGCGCGAGAAGCTCGCGATTACTATAATTATGATGGTCCGTGCGCTTACTCGTGCAATTGACAACCTGGGCAGAGGCACCAATCGTGCTTCAAGGTGTGGGACGCAAGGAGAAGATTTGACGGGTTTCTGGGTACGGTACGGCAGCCACCTTTTTTGTGTTTAGGTACATGCCCAGGTGTGTGCCACCGTAGAAGTGCGCCGATATTTTGCAATCCACCTGGGCAATGGATGCTGCTGCTGCCGCTTCAGTAGGATTTTCGGGTGATGCGGCGGTGGCGGACGACACTTGCACCAAATCCATGGTTGCAGCAAGTAATTGATAGCTACGATCAAAATTTATATCGTCTAGAATAGTATTGCTCGAGCTCTCTTTTCCAATCGACGCTGTTCAGAGCGACCTAGGGCTTTCGTCTAGACGATGATGGCCACTGCGACCAAATATCGCAGGGCACGATTGCAATCACAAGCTGACAGCTAGCACGACAATATTATCCACAATCAGATTTCAATGAAGTCATTAAGTCATGTTTAGGAAAATTACATAGTTCCGCCTAAACCCCCAGAGTCCTGGTTCCTGATCATGCTCCCCTTCATAGATCAATCACCTTTGTCGAGACGGCGACTCCCTTGACATTGTCGTCCTCCTTTTGCGGATGATTGAGCACTTCGCCATATCGACCACGACCCGCCGTGGTGTCGTATGCTCGCGCCACACGAGCCGCTCCTTCGTCACCTTGCGAAAATGCGTAACCACGCTGCTTTCTCATCCTCTGCACCTGTCGCACCTTTCGAATGGCCTTTTGGAATTGTTCCATTCGGGGCCTGTAATCAGCCACATTGTACTTCTGAATCTCCTGAATGTGATGGTACGAATCGGGATAGCACATTCGCTTCACGTACTTCCATGTAAAGTCGCGCAAGAGACAGAATGTTGGCAGGAGGAATATCGTTGCCCAAAAGGTGATGTTGCCGTACAGGTGTTTGTCGATACCATAATACTCCAGAGAGAATCCAATGGCGGGAGCGACGATAGCGTAAATCGGAATCCACAAGAGCCAGAAGAGGAAAGACCCGGGAATGGCGATCCATGTCCATTTGGTCCACAGATTAGTGATCAGAGCAGCCTTGCCGAGGACTGTCGCAAGGACAGCGGTATAGATGGTGGTACCCCAAACCCAGTGTCCCGTCACTAGACCATCCTGACCAATCCCGTCATCCTGGAAAATCGCGACGCCCGCAAGATACAATATCAGACTGTGGTAAAAGCCATTCACTACCCATGCCCAGAAAGTGCGAACATTGAAGAACAGTCCTTTTTGTCCAAGCTGATAAAGTTGTGGATACCTATCGAGCAGTCTCGCACTGATGAACTGGTCAAAAACTCCAATGACGATCGGTGGCAGCAGTGTGAATAGAACATTGTACAATGAGATTGTCCACGACTCGTAGATGACCTGTCCTGAGAATCCGTTCTGAAAGACATACTAGACAAGTTAGACAGCTTGATAGACAACGTTCACGGAAGCATTACCCAAAACTGTGTCATGTAAAGAGTGATGTTCTTGTAGAAGGAGAACAAGATGAGCTTGGAGAGACGCTGGTAACTCCACGCGCCGTGTACCAGTAGCAATTTGCGCAAGTATCTGAATTGACCAATCGCGATATCAGCACTTCTTGCAGCTTGCAGACCTTCCATTCCGCTGATTCCTATGCCAACATGGGCAGCCTGAATCATGGACACATCGTTCGCGCCATCACCAATTGCTAGCAGAATTGCTTTGAGATGACGTTTGACAAGCTTGACCACCAAAGCCTTCTGTAGAGGAGAAACACGGCAACAGACCACTGCCTTGCACATAACTGCCAGATCGAGAAAGTCCTTCTCGAGGTCCTTCTCAAGAGCGTATCCAAGAGACTTGCCGTCAATGATCAAGGCGAATACCTCGGGCTCGGCTTCTGGGGCGGAACGGCACGCTGCAAGACGTCGGGCTAGTGATTCACGCGTCGCTTCCTTGGTCTCCTCGTTGATCACGATGAGTATCATTTCTTCGCTAATCAGCTTGCAACTCATGCCGATATTGATGGCTGTTTCTTGACGATCACCGGTCAGTACCCAAACTTTAATGCCCGCAGTTTGAAGTGTGGATATGGTCTCCGGCACACCATCTTGAAGTCTATCCTCGATTGCAGTCGCGCCGAGGAGTACCAATTCACGTTCGATCAGTTCCGCGGCCTTGTCAAGTTCGTCGGCCCTGTTATTTATGGTAGTCGCAGCTTTTTCAAAGACCGAAGCCCACTCTCGATATTCATTCTCGGGGATCTCGCGATATGCAAGACATAGTGTACGCAGACCATCTGTGGCATACTCTTCTAGGTGTTGTAAGGTTCTCTCTATGTTGGGCGTACCTTGGCGGAGTCTCTCAAGAATGACTGTATCGGCACCTTTGCAGTAGAGTCGTACACGTCCATCTGGACAACGAAAGATTGTTGACATTCTTTTCCTCGTCGAGTTGAATTCGCATATGTTTAGCAATTGATATTCCTGCTCTTGTCCTTCGACCAAAACAGAGACAGACTTCGGCCGACGAGTAATAAATTTGTAGCCAAGATCACAAGCACCCTGTACTAGAGCACCTTCGTCGGGAGAAGCGGCTTGGTATTTGATCTCTCCAGGTTTCTCAGCCAATTGTTCTGGAATGACTGTATGACAGGTAGCGAGCAGCGTCAGGAAATGGTGCATAATATCTTTAGAGGGATGTTCAATCAAATTGCTCTTCAGTGTCTTGAAGTCAAAGACGCCGAATTCTTCACCGTCAACATAGTGCCCCTTGTTGTCTTCCGGGACTACCTCAGAATATGCTATGCCAGCAATGGAGACTTGTCGAAATTCCATTTGGTTACATGTGAGTGTTCCAGTCTTATCAGAAAATATGTACTCAATTTGTCCCAACTCTTCCACGAGGGACGAGGTTCTGCACACTGCTGGCGTGTCTGTGACTTCGTAATACATGTCCAGGTCTGCACTGATCAACTGTGCCTGGATGAATTTGCATAACTCGACAGTGACGAACAATGATATCGGGACTAGATTTGAGTACAGAATCCAATAAGTCAGCAGATTCTGAAAGAACTGAGATATTCTGTTTGTTGAGCCAATATCCAGATATGTCAACTGACTAGCTTTGACGGAGTTCAGGATCAAAGCACCAGCCGAGGATATGATCGAAAGGACAATTAGAATCAAGAAGAGGAAGATGATCTGGATATTGACCATTTTCTCCACAGCTGTTGTCTTGATTGGTGTGGCAGTAGCATTACGCATGAGCTTCGTCTCGTGACCAGTGAAGATGACTATGCCATAAACCCACTGAGTGTTTCTCAATTGTGCTCCACGTAACAAGAGTTGATCAGGACTCAATGGTAGCTCGCGTGAATGACCGTTCGACGAATCCATGGTCAGAGTCGCCTCGAATGTGTAGAGACTATTATTTGGTTGTTCAGACTTCACCTTGCCTGACAAACGACCCAGATCTTGTGGACTGATGAGATCGGCAGTCTCGGGCAAAGCTTGTTTGATTTTTAGATTGGTTTCGCCGTCTAGATTAGCAGTCTCAATGTAACATAAACCTTCTGGTTCGGACGAGCTGATGAGCAGCAAATCAGCCGGAAAAGCTTCCTCTGAGATAACCCTGACAGTGTCCCCAACAGCAATGTCCACCCAGCGTTTCTTGACAAAGTTTGAGCCGACTAGAACCTCGGTCCCTGATTGATTCAGTTCTCGGTCTTGCTGATGCCTTTTTAGATCCTCGATCAATTCTCGAATTGCTGAAACGATCAAGACGACAGCCAGGGGGCCTATCGTTGTCCATCGATTGGTCGGCGAAACATTAGGGACTTGCTGAATAGCAGATGTGAAGAGGAAGAAGAGATTTGCATATTTTGAGAACTGTTCGAGTAGAAATTTTGGGACAAACGTCGCAAAATTGTACTTTGCCGTGGAAATGTGATTGTCTGTGTATTTGTTGATGGCATTGGCAGATGTGTTATTGAGATGGATAATCCTTGGTCCCAGAGTAGCGGGGTCAATTTCCTTCTTGCTAAATATTGATTTCAAGGTTCTGCTTGACTTCGCTACTGGTTCGAGCTCTACATCCTCCAGGTCCGGAATATTCAGTTTGCGCTGAGTTAGTGGTAGATCGGCATCACTGTCTGTATTGACATAGCCAACACTTCCACGAACTCTGTCCACCATAGACCCAAAACGAGATCCGTGTTGTCCCGACTGATTTACATGTTCGTGGTCACCCCCTGCTATATGCGAATTGGTTGTGCTCTCATACAGTAATTGATCGTCGTCGGATTCGTCTTCGTAATAGTTCGAGAATGGATTCGAAGCGCTTGCAACTGAAGGCGGCGAGCGACTGTAGCCAGGATGTGCTGGTCCTTTTGATTTGGGAGCGTAAGGGTCGTCCTCAGGGTCATTTGAGCCATATGTATATTTAGACATGAGATGCGAGCGAATAGGTAATTAGCCCTGGGCAAGCACCACAGCTACGGTGTCCCCGTCCTAAGCTGCGGGCACTTTCTCTATCTCCCTTGCTATAACTTCCAGCGTCGCAAATGAGTCTCCCCTCGTCCTGCGAAGAATCGCACCGATAGCTCCGAGTGATGGACAACCTGTGATTTTTGGTGGTTGCTAGTCGCTGAGTTTCCGAGCAAGCGCCAGCCACGCTGGTCCAGCACGCGCCGAGCACTCAGCACTCAATACGAAGCATACGGCTGCCACACCTACTCCACTCCACACCATCTCCAGCTAACCAAGTTTCATTAAAGTACTGCAGCTGGATATGGCCATGCATGGCCATGGCAGCATGCACATCTCACCACTGTTGAGTGGCGGATCAGGGTGATTCGGCATATAAGACCTTGACTTTCAGCACTCGGGCTACTACCATGACGAGCTCGAAAAACAGGACCTGCACAACAATCGTGCTGCGCAACCGTTGACAGGCCTGGCGACTTTATATTGCGCAGGACGATTCTCCTGCTCGGTTCTCCTTGACTTGCTTACACATGAATTACGGGATCCATCAGCGACTGTAAAGTTCCCAGCAGTTTTGTAATATTAGGGAAAACATACATTTGAGATACAGAAGCACTCGAGTGTTCACAGCTTCAACATGGAGGAGGATCTCAAGGATGAGGCAGATCATGAATACTTGGAACAGTCGTATGCAGCGCAAAAGGAAGCGACCCTCTTCATGATTGATGTCTCGCAATCTATGCTCGCAGTGTCGGCTGACAAACGCAACAGCACAGTTCAGCATGCTTTGGATTGCGCATACAGGTTTCTCACGTACAAGATTATCGCAAATCCAAACGATATGGTCGGAATTCTACTCTACGGCACAAAGGCCACATCATGTCCAGACACCTACGGATACACAGCTTGCTCTAATGTCTATCTATTGGTCGACCTTGATTGCCCTGATGCACCAAGCATGAGACAATTGAAGGAGATTCTTGATGATGAAAGCAAATTTGACGAGATCTGCACGCCGGCAGCATCACCACCGACCTTGACTAATGTCTTGTTCTTGGCAAATGGTATGTTCAGTCAGAAAGCACCAAATTTCAATTCAAAGAGAATCATTCTTGTGACTGATGAGGACGATCCGCACAGAAAGGACAAAAGCACGCGCCAAGCAGCGATTACACGCGCCCGTGATCTGAATGACCTAGGGATCAGGATAGAGCCCATCTTTGTCTCGTCTGAAGGCAAGGCATTCAACAGCAGAAAGTTCTATGACGACATCATCTTCAAGGACGACGATGATCACGTCGATGAACTCGATCTAGTTGAAGAGGGAGAGTTGAGGTTTCAACAAATGATGGAACGAATAAAAGCGAAAGCATCACCGAAGCGCGCTGTATTCAGTATACCTCTAGAGCTTGGTTCCGGCCTTCAGATTGGCGTGAAAGGCTATATCATGTTCAAGGAGCAGAAAATATCCAAGTCAGCATACGTTTACAACTTGGGCGAGAAACCACAATTCGCAAAACCAGAAACTACGAATATCTGCGTAGACACGTCTAAGCCCTTGCAAAAGAGCGAAATAAGGAGAGGCTTTCGATTTGGAGAGGACAGAATCTCATTTGCCGACGATGAATTGAAGGCTCTGAAATACGCTGGAGATCCAATCTTGAGGATAGTAGGCATTAAATCATTCGACAAGCTAAAGTTCTGGCACAATATTAGACCTGCCTATTTCATCTATCCGCACGAAGCAACGGTGGTTGGCAGCACCAGAGTATTTGCATCACTTCACCAAAGTCTTCTCAAGAAGAATAAGTGGGCCTTGGCTTGGTTCATCCCTAGGAAGAATGCGACACCCACAATGGTGGCAATGGTCGCGTCGAAAGAGACTATCTCTCCTGATACGCATATGCAGACAAATCCTCCAGGAATATATCTGATCACTTTGCCATTTGCTGATGATATTCGAAGCAACCCCCAGATTGTGAGCATCAGGTGTCCGGACGAGCTTACAGATAAGATGTCTGATGTGGTTCGCTATCTGAAGCTTGCTGAATACAATCCAGCCAAATATCAAAATCCGGCACTTCAATGGCATTGGCGCACTTTGCAAGCACTAGCTTTGGAAGAAGAAATGCCAGAGCCTCAAATGGATGGCACGCTGCCAAAATATAAGGGAATAGAAAAAAGAGCTGGTCAACTGATTCGTGATTGGAATGAATGCTTCGAAACAGTGGTGAACAATTCGATGCCAGCACCACCAACGAAACGTATGGGCGAATCGCAAGCCGCCATGCACGCATCGAAGAAGATCAAAGAGGATCAAGCAGAGACGACCGTGGAAGATCTGAAACGTGCAATCAAAGAACATCATCTTGAAAAATTGACACTACCAGTTCTGAAACAAGTCATCAAGGACTTTCCCACCGCATTCAAAGGTAGACCTGTGAGTCAGAAAAAGTCCGACTTGATTTTCTTCATTAAAGATTCCTTAGCCTAAAACTCCTTGTAACAATTCATGTATTTTTACGAATTAAACGCACATTCTGCACTCCATTACAAGGTAGTTTGTAGAAGTGTCCGATATCTCTCTCGGACTCCGATTCCGTTGCTTGCGATGGAAACTCAAGCTGTGCGCAGGATAAGATGCACCCCAGAGTCCGTCTCGACGACGCCGCTCATCTCGCCAACTTTGAGCGCATACGCCGCTTCCTCGAACGGCTTCTGCATCTCGCCGCGACCAAAGAAGCCAAGGTCGCCGCCCTTTCTGGCGGAAGAGCAGTCGGATTCGGTGACGGCCACATCACCGAGTGATAGCCCCCCAGCCCTGATTCTTGCTTCGTGGCCCAGCAGTATGCTTGTCGCTTCGTCCTTTGATCGCGTCACATTCGGTTCCTTCCAGCTCGAGGGTCGTCTGCTGCCATTATGCTTGATGAGCAGATGTGAAGCACGAATCTTGTCCCCTTTGCCGGCAGTCGCGGCGGGCGTGGGCGCGTCGGAGCTGTGATGGGCGGCCATGTAGAGTGCCAACTGATCGGGATTCGTGCCATGCGGAGGCTCCCATCTGGACTCGGAGGATGCTGCGTTGAAGTAGTATGGCAGGTTTCTCGACTTGGAATGCCTTATTTCCCATCCGCTGGGTAGTCCAGATTCCATAACAGATCCTTAGTGTTGTTTGCCGGTATACGCAATTTATTCTCCGCACGAGTAGTCGAGTTCGTTGTAAGATAAGCTAGCTCTTTCCCTTGATTCCTTTCAGCACGCTTTGGGCTTGGTGAAGCAGATTTTCACGCTCTGTGTCCCTTACAGTTTGGTGTGCGCTGCTGGCCAACGGAAATGGTTGCCGGCTCAATATCGAAATTTGGTAAAGTTCCCCGCAGCGCTTGTTCAGATGGAAAAGGCTTGAAACGCTTGTTGAGCTTCAGCCTCCCGATTTGGGTGGATATCCTTGAACAGGTCGACATATATATACATGATGTAGGACTTCAGCTGAACCTCACCACATCACAAGCACAGACACTATTGGCGGCCTTAACATCTCGCTGTTGTTGTATCGAGTGCTCTGATCATCAACAGTCGATCGTGTAGATAATAATGACTACGGCTCATCGGCCAACCTTTGATGCTGCTCGTGGCAAGGATAATTCCTCTGCACCCACAAGACAATACTCTTCGCGATCACTGCCCGCCCACAAGAAGCTCAAGTATAGACAAGCTGGTCAAGGTGGAAACGCCGAAGTCGCGATTTCGAGCGACACGCTAAAGGACGAATTACTGGCAGCCGAACGCGAACACTTTTCAAGGCAGAAGAAAGACAGCAAAAAAGACGATGACGACCAACCACAACTAAGAATTGAAGCTTCGCATGACGCTGCTGATGTAGAGCAAGAAGAATCGATGGAAGCCAAAAAGAAGCGTATACTGGAAGAGACAAAGGATATCGATGCCGATGATTCAGATGGAAGCAGGAGCGACGATTCCTCAGACGATTCAGATGAAGAGGACGAGACGGCAGAGCTCATGCGGGAATTGGAAAAGATCAAGGCAGAAAGGGCTGCCGAGGCCGCTCGCAAGGATGCTGAAGTGGCAGCCGAAGAACAAGCCAGGCGCGAGGAACAGATTGCGTTTGGCAATCCCCTGATGAATGAGTCGACGGATTTCAACTTGAAGAGGAGATGGGACGAGGACGTCGTCTTCCGTGTCAAGGAGAAGGACGAGTCTGGCAAAAAGGACTTTGTGAACGATTTATTGAGGTCCGACTTTCACCGGTCGTTCATGAAGAAGTATGTCCGCTGAGCTGGACACACACAGCTTCGAATGGTTTTTGTGTACATCGACTGGCACCACAGAGTGGTTTGAGGGTCAGGGTGCAAAATAGAGGAGTTGCATAGCGCTGGCGTGATGTGTTAGAGGATGGTTTGTCCAAAAAAATGAATATCCGGCAAATGTCTGACTCCGACTCTGCACAACTGCAAGCATGAGAGTCTGTAGTAGGTATTAATTGTAGCTGCTGAACGGTCAGCGTTCAGTATTCCTGACAGCCGCTGCTGATCACGATCGCGAGCTTTGGTAATTGCACGTGACATTAGGGTTATTGAGAAATGCCACTTAATCTCTAAGCGGTTGCTTAGTTGTGGCTTTTGTGATTGGAATGTGACGAAATGCTAAAAGTTGTTCCGTGGGAAACGCGAGTTCGTTGCCTCTGTGACGCGCTCCCTTCCTCCTCCTCCTCCAACTGGCCTCTGGCTCTCCTATATCTTCGTCCAAAAGGTCTTGATAGACAGCTCTTCCTTCATCCATCTTTCTGTCGTTTTTCACTCTCGTTCTCCCTTTTGTATCCCCTGAGCTGGCCTCAGGTTTTTCAGTCCCTTCGCAAAATCATGTTTACTCCTCAAAAGCAACCTTCGCACTCCATGTTCTCGAACAGTCCCCTCACTCCGCGAAACCTCAACATCAGCCAGCAGGCTCGCAGGCCGAGCCCAAAGTCCACGTTGAGGAAGGCCTCGCCCTTCAAGCTCGACCGCGTCACATCGGACTGGACCCTGACTGGCACAGGAAGTCCCAGAAAGACAAAGAAGACTCTGCGCGGAGCTGGTGATCGCTTCATCGCACGCACAAACTCAGGAACCTCAAGCCTGAAGACAAACGAGACTCGTCCAAGGACCACCAATGGCACCGCCTCATCTTCTTTTGCAGATCTGGAGTACTCCTCACAAGTGGCAGAGGCATGTGGTCTTGCACTCAACCAGAGAATCTTGGCCTTCAAGCCAGAGGCACCAGAGGCGAAAGGACCGGTCATGTTGACCACGCAGTACAATCGTCCTCTTGTCCCAGTCAATGCCCAAAAAGTCAAGAGACGAGTCAACACCGTTCCTGAACGTGTCTTGGACGCCCCTGGCCTGGTAGATGATTACTACTTGAATCTGCTGGATTGGTCTAGCTCGAACTGTGTCGCTATCGCTCTGGAGCGTAATGTGTATGTCTGGAACGCAGAAACTGGTTCCGTAAGCTCCTTGTTAGAGTGCGAGTCTTCCAATTACATATCCTCGATCAAATGGGCTCCTGACGGCACTCATCTAGCAGTCGGTCTGTCGGACGGCAAAATGTCAATTTACGACTCTGAGACCGGCTCAAAGATGCGTTCACTTCTAGGTCATCAAGCTCGATGTTCTTCGTTGTCTTGGTACAATCACATGCTGACTTCCGGTGCGAGGAATGGCGCGATTCACAACTCTGATGTCAGAATCCAGAAGCACCACGTCTCTTCCTTCGAGAACCATGTCAGTGAGGTCTGTGGTTTGTCGTGGAGAGCAGATGGACAGCAACTCGCGTCTGGAGGCAACGACAATATGGTGAATATCTGGGACGCACGTTCCGCCGTGCCCAAGTTCACAAAGACAAACCACACTGCAGCTGTCAAAGCACTTGCGTGGTGCCCTTGGAACACTTCCCTCCTCGCCACTGGTGGTGGTTCGTCAGATCGCAACATCCACTTCTTCTCGTCCACCTCCGGATCCCGCCTGTCGAGCACGCAATGTACTTCGCAGGTTACGTCACTCACCTGGTCGCCGACACACAGAGAGATTGTCTCCACCCACGGGTTCCCAGACAATCAGATCACAGTACATTCGTACGCACAAAACACACTGTCAAAGATCATTGACATTCCTGCACACGACTCGAGAGTCCTGCACGCTGCGCTGTCCCCGGACGGCACCACCCTAGCTACCACCTCGTCCGACGAGAACCTCAAGTTCTGGAAGGTGTTTGAGGCCAAGAAGCGATCCGTAGAGGCCGAGCGAGGTGCAAAGACCATGGACGGAGTCGGCATGACGATCCGTTGACGGACTGGTCGTCGAGCTGGCCTCACGACCATCCTGTAGTGTAAGTGCTACTGGTCCAATACTGGACCAGTAGACGATAGTGTTTTACGAGTTTTTAGCGACGGCTGTGTAGATGGCATCGTATGTACAACGATGGTTGAGAGATGGACTAGTAGCAGTATGGATCCGTAGGTACTGCAGTAGTAACAAAGAGCGAAATCCATCACACGCGTGATCACTTGATCAGATATTGCACGGGTGCGAGTGGCTGGGCGTCGGGAATTTTGAGTTGAGCGCCGCGCGCTGGGAAATGCTGGAACACATGCACGCCCCCTTCACCACGAGCCAGCTTGTGCACCGCTTCTATCAATTGTCCCACCACTTTCTATCTCCTTGAAATAACCATCATCATCCGTCCCGAATCTGTCTTCCTCAGTCAATAGATAGCACGGTCGTAGACACAAATACTTTTGTGCTTCAGCTCGTCGGTCATTAATTGATGGCTCAGAAGCAAGGCACCGGTCTCGATACAGTCAGGGTGCGTGACTCAGCCAAGGATTCAACTCACGTCATGGCTAATCCAATTAGGATGGCATAGTCATCCCTGCTGGTCTAGTACTTTTCGGCACACTCGTAGTGAGACCCGCTTGGTTCCTGTACGCTGTCGGTCTGGTCAGCGTGCTCGTCCTTGCCAAGTTTTATAGAGGCAGGACCGTCGCCGTTCTCAAGAAGGATGTCTATCAAAAGTTCGAGCTCGTGGAAAAGACAATCATGAGCACGAACACCGCTCTCTATCGATTCGCACTTCCCACAAAACATAGCATTCTCGGACTACCCATCGGTCAGCACATTACGATTGCATGCGACATTGATGGGAAGGAAGTGGCTCGATCATATACACCTTCCTCGTCGGACGACGACAAGGGCTACTTTGATTTGATCGTCAAATCCTACCCGACTGGACTCGTCTCGAAGTACCTTGGCGAGATGCAGGTACACCAGACAATCAAGGTCAAAGGGCCCAAGGGACAGATGGTATACACTCCAGGGCTTGTGAGAGCATTCGGCATGATTGCTGGTGGTACTGGCATCACGCCTTGTTTGCAGATTATCCGAGCTGTCCTCAAGAACCCCGAAGACAAGACGAAAATAAGTCTGATCTACGCAAACGTCAATGAGAGCGACATTATCCTGCGCGAAGAGCTGGACGAATTGGCCGCCAAGTACGACAACTTCAAGGTCTATCATGTCCTCAACAATCCTCCAGAGAATTGGACTCAGGGCACCGGATTTGTGACGACCGACATCATCAAGGCTCACTGTCCGGCTCCTGCAAAGGACATCAAGATTCTCATGTGCGGTCCACCACCAATGATTAGTGCGATGAAGAAGGCGACGGAGTCTCTCGGATACGAAAAGGCGCGAGCAGTGTCCAAGCTACCCGATCAGGTATTTAGTTTTTAACTTATCGTGCACGCTGATGCAAGAGAAAGAGTAAAAAGAGCAAAAGCATTACTGCAGTCTGAACATATATGCAAAAAGTCTGATACATGTCGTGTGGCAATTGTGTCGCTATGCATGCACGTATATGGTGCTATCTAGTATAATGTAGACTGACTAGAACTGTGGCCTTTTCAAAATAAGGCCGAGCTCGGCGGCAAACTCAATCGTCCTCTGAATACTTTGGGCCACGATTATCGGCGCGGCAATCAACCTGGCCCCTGCATCAAAGACGCCATCTTGACGAAAGACGCGCTCGACGTTCAGAGTATGCTTCATCTCATCCATCATCGCGTCAAGTCTGGCCATGTCGGTGGGATTCTTCAGAGCGAGGGGACGTAATGAGGCCAGTGTGCCGTGTACCCAACCGGCACCGAGTCCCACTTGTGAAGTGCCTTTGTAATTCTCATCAAAGCCGACTTGATTCGCTGATATTTTGGCAGCGGTGATGCCGTCCCTGTATCCGGCATCATTATGGACGCCTCTCAAGCGTTCCCTGGTGCGCGTCATGATGTCGTTCTCACCTCCTGATCCTCCTGATCCCCCATTCCCTTCATGATCGACGGTCCATATATCGTCGTCATCGTGACTTGATGTGGATGTAAGTGGTGTTTCTGTGCCCGCAATCCCGTCAGTATCCATTGCACTCGCAGTAGTAGTAGTCAACGTCGAGGGTGGAAGTAGGACAGAGTCGAGTGGAGGAGGAGGAGAAGGCGTAGGAGGAGATGGGGACGGGACTGGGACGAGATCAGTGTCGGGCACCACATCCCATGACTTTGGCTGACTTTCTCGCCGCGCAGTGCCATCGGGCATCGTCACCGTCCTCGCTTCCGCCGCCTGCGTTTTATCTTGTTTCGTCTCGACCGTCGTCTTGGCCGTCGTCGTCTCGGTCGTTGTGCGGGAAGTGACGGCCGGGGAGTCGGATTTGCGGGGACGACGGGGACGTATGGATCGCGCGGTACCGTGATTGGGAGTCCATCCACCGAGTGAATCACTCGCGTAAAAGTCCATGGGATAATCCTCCTCCTCGCGCCACGCGACGGTATCGAGGGCCACGGACAATTCATACGGCGAGAGTAAGGGGGCCTCAAAGGCGTATCCCCAGTCGATGGAGAGTCGGGGACATGCGATCTGCACCCAGGCCTCGATGTCCGATAACTGTGCCAGTTTTGCTGGGAAAATCTCAGAGAGAAGGAGGATGGTGTATGTCTTGCCGGCCTTGCGCAACTGTGCCTCGAGGTTACGCAGGACCTTCGGGGACCCTTGGCGGCCCAACGTGCCCAGGATGAGTCCAAACTTGGTGGCCTTGCGGGCCTGCTTGATTGCCTCCCGTCGCATACTCTTCATCTCTGCGTGCTCGTACCGCTCCAGCGTGAATTTCTTGGAATATGGGTCGTAGCGGTACGCGTCAATCAGTGGATTCGCAATCATGATTGATTCGAGATGGAAGCGGCCGTCGCCGACATAGACAATGGCGTCCGTGTCCGCCGACAGCTTTGGGGCCGTGCAGCCCAGAATTTCGCCTGGCGAGAGTGGTTTAGCTTGGGGAATGGTGATGCGGAACGAGACGGGTCGCGTCTCGTCCTCGAGTTGCTGCCTGATGCTCTGAATGCTGGCGACAAATTGAATGGTGCCGACCATGGCGAGGTGCGATCCATTGGGCATGTTTCGCCGCAGTGTATTGACGAGGTGCTTGATGTCGATGCCAATGTCGACAAAGACATAGAGCGCCTTGATGGTGGTGATGTCGACGGGCACCAGGCACGAATGTCCATAGTGCACCAGGAAATCACAACCCAATGCCCTCGCCGTGAAATCGTCCACGCAACAAGCACCGTACGTGACGTCCCCCATCACCAGCGTCTCCACCCGACAGAATCGCTCCAGGATATCCGCAATCGTGCACGCAAACATGAGCAGTCCCTCCGGCATCTGCAGCGCCACATGTTTCGATCCGTTCTTGCGAATATGCCAGACCGTCTTGTGGATCTCAAAGTTGTAGTTTGCCGGAATCAGCGCGATCGCCTCGTTGAGGTCCCGGTCGTTCAGGATATCCTCCGGGATCTGATTCACCAGCCGACCCGCCAAGTTCTTGTCCCTGTCCTGCTTGACGAGCACGCCATCCTCAATCTCGGCCGCGGTCGCAACTTCTGCCTTGCGTCTGCCCACGAACCGACGTCTCGGAGGCTTGATTGTCTTGTTGGGCTCTAAGACCTCCGTCATGTCCATCAATACATGCAGCAGTATGGCACACGAAGGACCGTCTTGAAGAAGTTGAAATTGGGTCATAAAAGTTGCGCCGGGTCATGTTCGGTGCCACAAGCGAACGCGACGTTGTGTGGCTGATTTACTACTGAAGCTGTTCTCTAGTTCTACTGTTGCATACCACTGGCTATATATTACTACTGATCTTATGTGTGTATTTATATATATATATATGTACGTAGGTATATATATGTACGTAGGTCTGACTATAGCTTCTTCTCCGGACTGTACCCCCACATGATCCACCTGAGATGCAAGAGACTCGGTTGTCGCCTGCCGCCAGACTCCTGCCCCTCTCGCCATAATTGACTCGCCCGGTCGAGGTGCTCGGGCACGAGGGCACAGAGTGCATCGTACCGCCTGACTTCCCAATCCTGCTCCCCGGGTCGCGTCGGATCCACCAAGGTATTGGCGAGTCTCTTGCGTGGCGGCAGGCTGGTGTACATCCTCGCAAAGTCCACCTCGATGCTTCCTCCTTCATCATCGTTTTCGTGTCCAGTGGCCTCCCGCGCTTCATTGTACTCTTCCGCGGACCTCAGGTACCGCTCCACCGTATCGCGACGCAACAACGCAAACTTCCTTAACGCCTCCTTGCGCACCCCGTACCCCTCCACCCACCTTTGCAAAATATCGATGGCTTCCATCATATTCGCCGTCTTGTGCGGGTGCCCTCGCGCACGATAGAGCATCGTGTTGATGGTCTGAAACTGGTACGTCAGGCTGCGCCGCGAGACCAGCTCGATCGTCTTGTGCGCCGTTGCTGCGTCCTTGAACCCCGTGCCGTGTAGTGTCGTCTCGGGATGGTCGTCCGTGTACAGGTGCGACGCTTTCGGGTCCGTCTCGCTGGTCCGCGACCGGCGGCCGGCGGCATTTTCAGTCGTCGTTGCTGCCGTGGTCGCCCGGACTGTGCGAGCGGTCTTTGTCTTGGGCATCTCACTCAATCTGCGTCTCGAACCTAGCTCGCCGTGTATGATGGACTGAAATCGGAGACATCTAATCATGCACTTTTTGCAAGTGTCCTCGGCATGTCGTGTGTCTCCATGATGTGTAGCCTACAAGTTAACATGTGGCCACGATGCTAATGCACATGGGTTTGGGATATGTGTCTTGCCAGGACAGTGGTAGACCAAGTCTGAATTGGTCAAGGTTACCGAGTCAAGCGTCATTCACATGTCACGACATTCACTGTGGCGCATGCACACAACGTAGGCGAAATTTGAAATAATCCATTATTATATACTTACCTATAAAAGAAGACTATACGCGACTGTACCGACAGTAGACTGATATCTGGAATCTCGAATCCAAGCACTTGACGATCAGTGAACATGATCAATCGGTAATGGCATACTGGTACTTCATGCCGCCGGCGGTGAGGGCAGCACGGTAGCTCGGCATCGCTGCCACCCTCTTGCGCCAGGCAAAGATGTGTGGGTGGGTCTTCTCCGTGAGCTTCGCCCGCGCGGCAGTCTCCATGGGGAAGGACATTTGAATATCCGCCGCGGTGAATTTGTCCCCTGCGAACCATGTCGATTTCGACAGTGCATTCTCCACGTATGCATAATTGTTGGCAATGTCCGGGTCTAGAGTCTCGTCAGTTCTCCCCCTCACATTTTTTCATGATGAAGGAATGACGTACCTGTGTACTGCGAGTCGAGTCCCTTGACAATCTGATCAAACACATAACGCGCAAGCATAGGAATCTGTGGCCGGGCGGTCGCAAAGACCTGTTTCAAGACGAGTGTGCCCATCATTGATCCCTCGGCATAGTGCATCCAAAAGGTATACGCCCTCCTCTCGGCATCCAGCTGACTGTCGCTCGCCGGCTGGTACCTGCGCGCGGTATCATACTTTGACACGAGATACTCCAGGATTGCCGCCGACTCTGCAACCACCAAATCGCCATCCGTGATGACTGGCGACTTTCCGAGCGGTGAAATCTTCTTCAATTCCTCCGGAGCTCGGCCTTTCACTCTCATGTACTGCTTGATCTCGTAATCCACTTTCAGCTCCTCGAGCATCCAGATGATGCGCTGAGATCGCGAATCCTGCAGGTGATGCACCACAATCTTTGAAGTCGACATGATTTACTTTCGATTCAATCGTCAGGAAGTCAAGGTGTTGTATCGTCAAACGCGGTCGGAGTGTTGTGAATCAGCAAGAGGAGAGAGAGTAAGACTGGTGACTGCAGAAGCAGAATATATGGACACAGCCCAAAGCACAGTCCAAGCGATTGCAAGAGCTTCTACCTGTAGCTATCAAGCACAACCTTCAGGAACAGGACGGAGGTGGAGAAGGAGGATGATCGACACACAAAGGGGAGCCGCACCTCGGGAGATTTCAAGAAACGGGAGCCGCCCAAGCAGCCGCCCGCTTCCTTTGTCTGGTTGGCATGTGCTCGCGTCTTTCCTCTTCTGGACGTCGTGTCTCTTGCCCAATCTGGCACAGTTTCCCGGGCTTCTTAATTGTCGTTACACCACAACTTCTATTTCTTCCTCCGTCGCGGGATAGTCATGCATAGGTCGGTCGGATGGGTCTTGTCAGGGTTTCAAGAGCCCAGAATTAAGAAGCAAGGACAGAAACAATCTCCATCTTTTCCATTTGTAGTAATGTCAAAAAGGTGCTTTGTTTATATATGTATATGGTTAAGTGAGAAATGCTCAAGACTTTTTGGAATGCACGATAGAGAGTTTGAGAAAGTCATCATCAAAAGTTCACACCTCACCCGGCATGGGCACAGAGTCGGCACCGTCCTCCGCCGCTGCGTCCTCCGCTGCAGACGGCCCTTCATTATCGTCATCATCAGCAGCAGTGGCGGCAGCATCACCCTTCTCCTCAGTCACGCTCGTGGTGCCGTCCGTGGCTCCTTTCGGCAAGAGGTTCAAACGCGGACGTCCAGCCGCCCCTTCAGCAGCTGGCGCAGCAGGCGCGGGGACTTCTGATGGATCGCCACTCTCGCCCTCCAGTGCGGCGAATGGATTTGCCGGAGCCTGGGATGCCCTCGAGTCCTCGCGGGAGACACCAGAGTGCGAAGGATTGCGCGAAGCTTGGTTGCTATTTGTGCGCGTCGCCTGTGAGAGGTTGCCCCCCGGACCGAACGTGCTCTGGGCACTCGCCGTTCGTTTGTCGCCGAACTTGCCAAACTTGGTCAAGTCTCCCACTCGCATATCTCGAGTGGCGGATGCCTTGAGAGTCGACCATCCATCAGCACCCGTCGTGAGCGACGGACCATGTGAATCTTGTCGGCGGCCCATGTTTCGAGCATCTCCACGACCAAAGTCGGGACGACCGCCGCCTCCGCCACCCATGCCACCCATACCACCGCGGTGCGAAGGAGCACGCTGTGATTCCTTGAGTGCCGCAGCCTGTGCTGCTTCATCGTGAATCTGTTGAATCGTCTTTGGACCTTTGTCGGTCTTGTTTCCGACCCACCCGGCCTTTCGCAAGTCAAGGACGTCAAGCACCATGAATTTGATTCGTGAAGACAGGGAGTCGCAGGTCGTCAATTTTGACATGCGCTCCATGTACACATTCATGATTTCACGGCCCCTGTCGGATGAGTCCAGCGCTGATCCAACAGTCTCCACTAGTTTGGACAATGACTCAATCTCTTCCTCCTCCGGATCGATAATATTGGCAAGGAGTTTTCGAATGCACTCCTGCATAATCTTGTCGTTCAACATCTGGAGTAGGAAGAGCTCTCCAATGAATCGAACTAGACCAAGTCCACGACGCTTGGCAGCGGCAGCAATGTAATACTCATCCGACAACATTGCAGCCTCTTCAGATTGAGGCTCTCCGTCGGGTTTCGGGGGCAGATCTGTCTTCCATCCTCTCTCAAAGTCTTCTTGACAACGGCTGAGCAAGTATTTCCTGAAGAGAGCACCTCCCACGACCTGGTTACCATGTTTGTCAGTGATGCCTTCGTCCTTGATTTCGTCCGAAGTACACTCCATCATCTTCCTACAGAAACGGGCATACATGTTGGAAAAGTGCGCCTCGTCAGTGGCCTTCTCGAATGTGAGGGCGATCACTTGTCGAAGTGTCCTGCCATCAGATTCATCCTTTGACTGCGAGGCAATTTCCAGAATTTGATCAGTGATCCTGTCGAAATTATCAAGCGTAAGCTTGTTCAACAAACCCTTGACCTTCCTCTGTACAATCTCTGGTGCCATAGCACTACTCTCAGCACCTGGCAAAGGCTCTGTCTCAACGGCCCTCTTTGGTGTCCACCGGTTGCCTGAGTTTGCAAGTGGTTTGACATCCTCGGGCGCGATCGTTGGTGCACCAATTTGTGCCTTCTCCGGCCTATTGCTCACAGCTCTACCACCTTTGCCACCTCTCTTGGATTCCGTTCTGGGACTGTTTGCGTTCATCGACTCCTTACGAGAAATGGAAGGCTTGAAGTTAGACCCACGTTCGAACGACGGGCCGCCGCTCTGCAGGGCGGCGCTCGGGTCGATTCCTGCAGCACGCATTTTTTCCGCTTGCTCGAATCGTTCTGTGGATGACTTGAGCGGCTTGGCATTGAAAGAAGGCAGGCCCCCGAAAGGACTCGCACTGCCGCGATTTGAACTGCTTCTGTTGCCCATACCACCCTTCCCAGACTTGGAGTCCGAATCACGCATAGCACCCTTGATAACATCGTCCCAGTCAAAGGTCGGCTTGTCGGTGAACACTTTCTGAAATTGGAGCAGGAAGTCTTTATCATACTTGCATTTGCCATCTTTAGATGTCTTGTTGATCTCTTTTGATGGCGCATTGATTCCGGACGGGTACACAATGTTCAAGATGTTTGTGATGCGTCGCGATGTCCTCAAGGCAGTCGTCATGGCGGATGGTGCCGGCTTCTCTGTAGAAACGGGAGCATCGCCCGTGGTGGTCGACTTGCGTTTAGAATCAGTCTTGGCAGCATCACTACTCAGTTCGGTGGCATCTTCGCCCTTCACAACGTCCGATTTGTCCTCATTGGATTTTGTCTCGAGGACATTCTCGGTTTGCCCTGCAGAAACAGGCTCAACGATCGTGTCGAGAGTGGAAGCTCCATCCTTGGCAGTCTGCGGGACCTCAGTAGTGTCTTCATCGGCTTTGGCTTCATTCGAGGCATCTTCAGTTGCTTTTCTTCGCGCTGCTGTGGCTTCTTCCTCCGCAGCAACAGCACTAGCAGCAGCGGCTGCTTCTCGCTCCGCCTTCTTTGCCTTCTCAATTCTTTCAGCTTCTTCGTTGCGCAGTTTTTCTTCCGCGGCAGCTCTTTCCTCTGCTGCGACCTTTTCAGCCGCGAGTCGTTCCTTCTCTATTTTCTCAGTAATTGCTGCTCGTTCTTCCTCGAGTCTAGCGGCCTCTTGAGCAGCCTTTGCCTTCTCTTCAGCTTCTTTGGCTTCCTGCGCGGCTTTTTCTTTCACGGCAGCAGCTTCTGCTTCCTGAGCTGCCTTTTCTGCCTTCGCCTTCTCTTCCACCGCACTCTGTTCTGCTGCTCGAGAGGCTGCTATTTTGTCCAAAACAGCTTGTCTCGCAGCGTCCTGTTTGTTCTTGCGCTGCTCGTCCGTCTCAACAGGAGGCACGGACGAAGCACTCGAAGGACGAATAGGTCCGGCGGAAGCTGTCCGCTCGACCTTTGACGCAGGCGCTGGAGTGCTCTCGCGCTTAGGTTCAGCTGGTGCGGCTGCTTTGGGAAGTACCACCTCATTCTTCGAATTCGGGTCAACGATCCGTATGGCTGAGCTGCCCTTCTTGCGCGGTGTCGTAAAGGCTGGAGTGCCTGCAGAAGGACCTGATGCATTCGAACCATTAGGGCCAAGGTTGGCGGCCGGACGCTCTGAGGCAGTTGAACCAGAACGTGACATGCTAGTCGCCGTAGGTGTCTGAAGGCTGGGGTTCTGGTACTGATGCTGCGCATAGTTGCCAGGGCCTCTGCCGGTCTGTGGATTGACGTAGTTCGGCGCTACCCCATGCTGCTGCGGATAATACGGACCTTGATTGTATGCGAACTGTTGAGAGTACCCTCCATAGCCAGGATACATCTGTGGCGCCTGTTGCATATAGTTTCCGTACATTGCAGGCGAACCCATTGGCGAGCCCATAACGTGTGCTGCTTGAGGACTGTTCATAGGACTTTGAGCATTGTTCCGTATACCCTGCACGTTTCTCGCCCCGCCGCGATTCTGGAACTGACCCATACCACCTCCTCTGCCTCTGTAACTAGGCATGGCCGGCGAGTATTGTCCGAACTGCGGAGCGGGGCTAGGATACGCCGCCGAGAACTGCTGAGGATTTTGAGACAGCTGAGGATTCGGAGACATATTTGGTCTCATGTCAGATGCATTGGAGTGAGTTCGCGAATGAGAGACATGCTTCTAGTTGAGGTTAGTGTGATCAAGCGAAAGGACAGGCACTACTTACAATTTCTGCTGCAGTCGTTGTCGCGGGGACGGAACCAAATTGGGGCACATCTTTGCCCATGATGGCAGCTGGAGGGGCGGTGCCACCGCTCGCCGCTGGCGTGCTTGCCTTGGAGATCACAGGAGAGTTCTCCTTTGCAGCATTTGCCTCGTCGACAAAGTTTCCAAATTGTACAGGATTAGAAGCGTTACCGGAAGCAGGACCAGTCCTTGGTGGCATATGTACTCCTGATCCTTTCTGAGCCCATGATGCCTGACTACCAGCAGCGCTGCTGATACTTGACTGACTTTTGTGATTTGTCGGTGCTTGAGTAGCACTGGTTGATTCTGGTAACTTTTCATTAGTGCCCTTGACGATGTTGGCATTCGATGCCGCACTCTTGTCATCTGTGGTCGAGGCTTGCTTGCCATTAGGTTGAGGACTCATGGCGGTCGGAGTCGGGACATTTGAGCCTTGAGCAGCTCGGGCGTAGCTGAATGCAGGCTTGGAGGATTTTACATCACTGCTTGAATTGCTCATCGGCGGACGGCTTCGAGCAGTCGATGGCGTCTCGTGAGATCGAGCGCCTGAAAGAGAGACCTGACTGGTCTTCTCTGGTCTGGTAAGGGGAGATCGACCAACAAAGCTGGTCCGATTCCTGTCGGGTAGAGGGAGAAGGCTATCGCCCAATTTTTTCGTAGGTGAGTTTTTGGGTAATCGACGGTGCAGAATGAGAAAGGCAAGCAGAACAGGCCAAGCAGTTGGTGCCGCAGGAAGAATGGCGGAAGCGCGGCAAACACGAGGAACACGAAACGAAATTGAGATTTCCTTTTGTGCGGCTGCGCAACACCAGCTGACGGGCCGGCCAGCCATAGGCCTAGGTAGTAGGTAGCTTAGCTATATGTATAGCTATATAAGATAGATTATGTGCAGCTATGACTGACTGTATATAGCCCAGACTCAGTGACTACTTTGTGTCTGTCTAAAATCGACTATGACACGCCTCGGCGTCTTAAATGTCGAGTGAAAACCCGTGGGCATTCATGGCTATCTCTCGCCGGGCCCAACCACCCTATTGGACAGCCAGAATCGTGAATGCTCTTCTGCTCATGCTCATGCCCTTTTCTATCGCCAAGTGCTATACCATATATGCCGAAAACTTTGTACAATGAAATTAAAGGCCCATGCAAGGACTACACTCGCTTTTCGCTCTCCGTACGTTGGTCGATTGCGTCCATGCCATGCAAGTTCTGCTGTCCGAAAAGTATCGCAGCCGTGAGAATGCAGCTGACCAAGAATACCCCGTCAAACCAGATATCAAAGCGCGACTGGTCAGCACTGGCACCAAGATTATTTCTGATGTTACGACCGAATGCCGAGGGCAGATTGCGGCACAGAACGATTGCTGTAGCCATGTTATAGAGACCAATCAACATGGCAAAGACCAGTGCCATGGACTGTTGGTTGATGAGACGTGGTAGTACTTTTGACATGCGAGCCAATACCAGTAGGCAAGCTCGTAGAGAACCAAGTATGACGATACCACTTAGCATGAATCCGATCGATCTTGCCCACGTTTCCTGGTCAATATTCTCATCGTAGTGCGCTGCTAAAATCGCAAGCAATTGCGATACTGGATCGGACGATTCAGATTTCCATGGGGTTAAATTCCAGATTGTCGTACATATTCGGTAGACACAATAGATAACGAAGACGACATCGAACGCACGGAAGAACATTCCCGCCGTCGTTTTCGTTCGGTTCTGATCATCAAATGCAGCTTGCGCAGCTGTCAGATCAGCCAGGAAGGCACTGTGGAGGTCTTGCAGGCTGCACAGATCAATTTGCGCAGTCTCGAGCTCCTGCGAGGACGACGAGCCAATAAGTCGTGCCACGAGACCAGCAGTTTCCGCTTCCCTGGCCTCCAATTTCTTTATGAGGCGCAGCTTAGCTTCGACCTGATCCATGGAGACCTCGGTGCTTTGTCGCAATCTTATGAGCTCAAATTCACTGACTATGCGTCTGCGAGAAAAGAGATTGTGACAAGCCGATGTTGCTCCAAAAGCAGAAACAAAGGCTATTGCTGATATCCCAAGGAAGCCAATGCGCAAGACACAAGCACTCAGAAATGTCGGTGATTCAACCACGTCTTTCGGAAGGATGTTACCAATTGCGTAGAATACATAGAGTTGAGTAGCGAACGTCAGCAGTGTGAAGAAATATCTGTATCGATTTGTGATGCCTGATCCTTCCGAGAAATATGAGTAATCGAGCATAAGTGGTAGGACAATTATCAGCAAGACGAGTAGTGCGATTGTGGACCAATGCCAGACTATAGCCCGAATTGATGGAATCCAATCACCAAACTCGGCCCAGATGAGATAAAACACGAGTATCGAGAGACCGGAGGTTGTTGCAAATGCAGATTTGACTGAGCGTGGTGTAGACTCGAGCTCACTTATGAACACCGGTAGGGCAAGTCTGTAGGAGAGGACGACAAAGAATCCTGCGAGAGAAAAGACGCAGACGCTTGCATGTATCATATCCCAGTCGAGAGCCATCCTTATTGTTTTGTTATGATCGGTAATAGGACTCCCAATTGAGTAAATGTCCTGATGCGTCCAGCACGAAGTCCACAAGTTGACCTCTTAGAGCTGCAAAATTTGCAGAAAAGGGCCGCGAAAGTACAGACCTGTTCGGACGAGAACTCACCAGAGGAGACTAGAACCCAGGGTGTATCTCATGTGGTGCGCCTAAGACTTGCGAGTGCCAAGAACTCAATTTGGAAGCGCAGTCGCCGGAATATGCAGGCAGTGGGAGAAGCGCCCATACCGGTAACCACGCAGCCAGGTAGCCAACAACCATGGGAATCTCCAGCTGTACGGTAGAGGTTCCGTCGAAAGCGCAACCTTGGAACTCGGAGTGGGATGAGGTGCCCAATTAGGTAGGCAGCTGCGACCAGAGGGGCAAGAACCCGGACAAACAAGGAGCTCGCCCACCCGTGGAGCTTGCGTAAACTACGGCAGGTGGGCTCCAACAGATTCCTCGGCTCGCTCCAGGAGGCGAAGGCTGAGCCACCTGCAAGGCCTTCGAAGGGAGCAACTAGAATCTGTCTGCAGCGGCCAGCGGTCCATACCTCCTGGGCTTCTAGGTTGGAACCTTGGAAGCTTGGCCAAGTCAGGCTTCCCGCGAGCTTGCCAGTCCTGGAGGTTTAGTTACATTCATGATCATCAAGCTGTGCCTACCACATCAAGCCTCGCATCGGGCTGACAGGTAGCTAAGCAGCCTACGGCACCTTAACTTGCAACGTATATCACAACAGTAAGCTATAGCTATAGGTGTCGTTGCCCCCTACCTATCTAACCCAGATACCTCTCTATGTAGGTACTGTAGCTACGATAGGCTCCCACGAGTGGGCAAATCGGTCTACAGCTGCAGCTGCTATAGCTATAGCTACCCGGACATCAATGCATATATGCAACTTGTGGAAGGGAGCGCTCGTGCCTAACCTTCCACACGTCGGCGTCACATGGCTTTTCCCCCCCGGAAGCCATTCTAGCGCTGCTTGTCTGAGTATCTGTGCTCTGTCACGTTCTGCTCTTGCTCTTGCTCTCGCCCGTCTTGTACATGTCTGCCTCCAAACCCGCCTACTTGCGAGCCTGCCTCCAGAACGCTCCCCAGTCTCCATCAATCTCCGCTATCGCTCCTGCCCACATGCTTGCAGCTTGCTTGCTTGCTTGCAGCTGCTTCAATACTTTGTTGATGTCACTAACTACCTACCTAGCTAGCTAGTCTCACAGCTTGAAGACGCTCTTGACAGATCGAGCTCATCCTGCCGGGTGACGTTCCTCGTCGCCTAGGTATATCTTCGTCAATTCAGGCTGTGCAATTGCGACACGTAGGCAGCTTCTCTCCACTCTCCTCTCTTCTCGACACTCCGTCAATCGCAAAATAACGTGAACAACAGCATACAGATCTACGAATCACAAAGGACAGTCTCGACACAAAAGAGTGCTGGCTTCTACTTGAACATGTCGATATCATTTGCTGCTCCACCCAAAATAGTGCGTGATATTTCACCGCCTTGCGTCCTCATCGGCAATCAATCCAACTTGCCCAGTGCCTTGACAGGTTCGGCCACGTCTGCAAGCTCAGTCAGAAGAGCCAGACATGACTCTCATTCATCTATGCGGTCGTCGAGGTCGAACGAAACTGCTGGTCGTCGAGTTCGTTCTCCCGAACCGATGAAGTATGAGAAAAAGCGAGTCTCGTTCTCAACGCTCGACAATGAAGATGCCTCAATGATTAGTTTCACACTGAAGACCAGGCATGATGCATACAAATTCACTCGTCGGTCCCGCTCTTTCATAATAGGCTACAACGATGACGAATACTCGAGATCTGCCATGGAGTGGCTCGTGGATACAATGGTTGACGATGGAGACGAAATTATTGCTGTCAGGGTAATCGATCCAAGTAAGTTGATGAGCATGGAGGAGTTTTGAAGTCATCTGACCGGAGCTAGAGGTTGCCCTTTCGAATGATGACACAGAAGAGAAATTCAGACAGCAAGCGAAACACATGCAGCATGATATAATCCAGATGAACGAGGAAAACAAGGAACTATCTGTTGTGGTTGAGTTAGCAGTTGGCAACATTAAACTGCTCTTTTTACGTTTGATGCACCTATATCACCCTGATTCTCTGATCGTTGGCACGAAGGGACGCAGTTTGAACGGCATATCAGGACTAAAACCAAATTCGATATCGAAATGGTGTCTGCAGAATTCTCCTGTTCCCGTTATTGTGGTCCGTCCGGACCGCAAAAGGGACAAGGCAAAGCAGAAAAGAATGCAGGACCCAAATCGACGTAGCTATCTCGAGATTCTTGAGAAATCTTCGTCTTTCGAGAACCTCACGAAAGCATTCGACACACAGAACACGATCGCTTCGTCTATCACAAATGACTCCCCACGATCCACACACAGGTCCCTCGAAGTCCCTACATCTGCAGCACTCCCCCGACAAGGCCGTAGTATGAGTGGACCAGCCGAGCGTGACAACCCGAGGGGCAAGTCTCCCTTGGGTCGTCTAGGCCAGCGCATGACCAGGGTCTTTGGCGAGTCGTGAAAAACTGTGCCACACAGAGATCTGTTGTGCTGCACGACTACTTTGACAATTACGAATGAAGCCAAGGCGTGTGTATTTGCGTTTTTGTGAGAGGATTATCCTCAGAACTTGAGTTTGTATAATATCAAGCGTCTTGGCATATAGCTTGAGGCTCGATGTCGTGCATCTGACTAGAAGACGCATCCATAGCAAGGCATGAAAGAACCGGAATTTTTCGCTTGATCCGACTCATCACGGTCCCAGGATGTGCGGTTTGTGGGGGAAAGCTTTCCGCTGATAACTTTAAATGTCTGTGAAATGTCAGGAGCTCCTGCAGCTCTGTCCCTCTGCAAAGTCGCAGAGTGGGAATCATTGTGTGGAAATGAATTCACTGTGTCATTGTTCTCTGCGCCGCCGCCGCCGCCCTCTGGCTGGTGGTTGTGTATCACATGCTGTAGTAACCTTGACGAATTCGAAGTGCCTATATGGGCAATTCAATTGCATGGTGAACAATAACAACGACTGATATCATTGCTGCGAGTCATTCTGAAGAGTTTGACGGATAGTCTGAGGGTTCTGGACCAATTTGACCGAGGATGTTTCGGGCCGGGCATCGCTTTGCGATGTCAACAGCATGTCGTGCCACGGCGAACAGAACAACGGCGAGGTTATTCAGCCTGCAAGCTCGCACACAAAGACAACCTGGCGGTACGAGGACGACTCGATACATCGGTGCTCTGGCTGTTCTGGGATCGGGTTTTGCTCTTTATACTCATCATCACGCACTCCAACTGGAGGCTCCGGCTGCTGCCCAACCCGTTGGTCAAACGAATGAGGAACGCTTGTTGGACGAGTCGGAGCGAGAGTGGCAGGAGTTGCACAACGAGATTGATGCCGACACAGGCGTGCTCTATCGCATGTGGCGGTCCGTCGCCATTCCCTTTCGCATCTGGATCTTTGAGCCGCTCGCGACGACTTTTCGCTTCATCCATCTGATAGTCATCTTTGCCCCTGTATTGTTGTCGATACCGATGGTGTTTTTGGGAACGAGGCAACCCGATCGTGACAATGAGAGGTATGGCAGTCTTTTGTGGTATGCCTTCCTGGTCAATCAGATGGAGCGCGCCGGTCCGACATTCATCAAGCTCGGCCAGTGGGCGGCAAGCAGAACAGACATCTTTCCGGACGAAATGTGCGAGCTCATGTCCAAGCTGCACTCCAACGTGAGTGCACACCCGCTGTGGCAGACAAAAAGGATTATCAGAAAAGCATTTGGCGATAGGAAATTTGAGGACATCTTCGAGGAGTTCAATGAGAAGCCGCTCGGAGTGGGCGCCATTGCACAGGTGTACAAGGCGACCCTCAAGAGTGATCTCTTGCCCGACCGCGCCCAAGGCACCAAGAAATCAAAGAGAACCCTTACGCCGCTCGTCGTGCAGAGCATACCGGAGATTGCGCCGAGCCAGTCGGTGGCAATCAAGGTTCTGCATCCCAGGGTGGAAAAGACTGTCCATCGCGACTTGCGCATCATGAAGTTCTTTGCACAGATACTCAACTCGATTCCGACCTTGGAATGGTTCTCCTTCCCGGACGAAGTGGCACAATTTTCCGAGATGATGCGTCTGCAACTGGATCTCCGTATCGAGGCAAACAACCTGTCTCAATTCCAGGAAAACTTCAAGTCACGATCACTCGTGACCTTTCCCTTTCCGTATCACGAGTACACGACGAGGTCAGTCCTGATTGAGGAGTACGCACATGGCCTGCCATTGTCACACTTTCTGGAATTTGGCGGCGCCAGCTTCAACGACGACTTGGCCGACACCGGTCTGGACGCCTTCTTGCACATGCTCATCATTGACAACTTTGTGCATGCCGATCTGCACCCGGGCAACATCATGGTGCGCTTCTTCAAGCCCGTCCAGCGGCCGTTCATGCAACAAGTCACGGAGATATTTAGCGGTTCGGGCAAGGCGCCGATCCACGACGACCTGGTGACGGACAATATTGTCGCGCGGATGAAGCCGTTCCGCAAGGACAAGGCGCGGTGGTTGGCGGAGCTGCAAAAAGTGGCGGACGAAGGGTACCGCCCACAGCTCATCTTTATCGACACTGGTCTGGTGACGGAGCTGAACGAGGTGAACCGCAAGAACTTCCTGGACCTCTTTAGCGCGGTGGCCAACTTTGACGGTCACCGGGCGGGCACGTTGATGGTGGAGCGGTGTCGGCAGCCGTCGGCGGTGCTGGACCGTGACATTTTCGCGCTCAAGATGCAGCACCTGGTGTTGGGGGTGAAGAGCCAGACGTTCGCGTTGGGCAAGATCAAGATTGCGGACGTGCTCAACACGGTGCTGGCCATGGTGCGGGACCACCACGTCCGCATGGAGGGCGACTTTGTCAACGTCGTCCTCTCCATCCTCCTGCTCGAGGGCATCGGCCGACAACTCAATCCGAACATGGACCTCTTCAAGTCCGCCATCCCCTTTCTCCGCAGCGCGGGCAGTCAGGGCGCAGGATCCGGTGCCAGCATACACGACAAAAGTACCTGGCTCAAGGTCTGGCTCGGCCTCGAACTCCGGTCCCTCTTCTTCACCAGCACGAGCAAGGACGAGATGGAGCGCATGACCAATAGCGGCAACTTTTCCCTCAATTTCTAGACGGCACGCCGTTAGCCATCTCTTATCTTTCTTGTACTTGTAGATAGACTATGCTATTTCACGTCGACGATGACGGTCTCAGACGAGAATGATTCATGATTCTTGCTATGGCCAAAATGCTATACTTATTCCTCCTAGTGATCGATCATAATCTGCGAGTGGATGCATGTCCACTACAAAACATACTTACTTGACGCCAAATCTAATCAAATAGTCAGTCTTGAGCAATGCAATCAAGTTTGGACAGACTTACGCAACCTTGGCGACGAGGCAAGTCACTTCGCGGTCGTCGGCGGTAAAGACTCGCGCGTTGACGGTATACTTGCCCGGCGGGATGGCCTGCGGCAACTCGACGACGCGCTCGAGTGAGATTTCTCCTTGCTTGATGGGACAGGCGAGGTCGACCTTCTCCGTCTGTTCGCAGAGATCGAGTGTCTGGTGGATGAGTCGAATCAATCCGTACTTGACGTCAATCTCGACGTAGGCGCCCTCGAGGATGTCTTCCTTCACGGTTCCGGACGCCGTGATGGTCAGGTTCTGGCCGCGTTCGGGCGGATTGGGCGAGATCGAGACGGACTCGATGTAGATCAGGTCAGTGTCTGGTGCGGGAGAGGTGCAGGTGTCGATGGGGGAGTCGCCTGGGATGAAGGTGCGCAGGTCCGTGGTGCTTGAGGATGATGATGACGACGGCAGCGCATTCGTCAAGAATGGCAGAAAGAAGAGTGCGCACTTGATGAACTTCATGTGTGAGCTGACTATTCGCAGTCTTTCGAGCTGTCTGGATTTCTGCGACGTATAGTAACCAATGCGCTTGTGCATCCTGATGTAGACTGTACAAGGCAGGATTGCGTGGAGCGCTTGGTTCGTTGCAACTCGGTGACGAAGTTTGGGTGTGGGCACAGCTTCATCTCTTTCCGGGTGAGCCACTGACGCCTCGCTTCAGCATTTATTTCGTCTGCAGCCACAGAATTTATCAACCTATTCGATCGCATACCGTATAGGTATATATGTCAATTACAAGGGCATAATATCACTCAATAGTTCTTGCTGCGGTCTCGGAATCCAGATCGAGCGAAATTCGCAGAGGCTCGAATGATGATCGATGGAGGGCAAGATGGGCAATTCGAGGACGCTCCGGCTGCAAGGGATCCGTCCTACAAGTACTTGGACGAGTCGTCCGTGCCACTGACAGACCATGTCGTGGTAAAGTCAGGCCATGCAAATGAACATTTTGAGGATGACGACCCTGAAATCGATGGGGAAGACAGCGACTCCGAATTTGAAGGACAATGGGATAATGATCTGGATGCAGGTTGGGATGGTTCGCGTGGCGACTTCACGAAGAGCTACAACAGGCAGAAGGCCATGCTTCAAGCTCAGACCGACAACAAGAACGTCTTTGTGCCAAAGTTCAATCCCAGCGCAACGAGAGCAACAGTTGCTGAGAAAGCTGCTGCCGAGGGCAACACGGAGCTGCTGGCCAAGCTCGCAAGTCGCATCAACATCAATAGCCCGGCAGAGAAGAGCCTTGCCAGTAACAAGGACAAGTCTGACAGGGCGACCTCTGAACAAGTGCTGGATCCGCGCACGAGGATTATACTGTTGAAATTGATCAACAATGGAGTGATGCATTCGATATCTGGTTGTATATCGACGGGAAAAGAGGCCAATGTGTATCATGCAGTGACTGAAGATGGAAAGAATCTTGCGGTAAAAATCTATAAGACATCCATTCTGGTATTTAAGGATCGCGACAAGTATGTGTCGGGCGAGTACCGCTTCAGACAGGGATACTCAAAGAGCAATCCTCGCAAGATGGTTAAGCTCTGGGCGGAGAAGGAGATGCGCAATCTGAAGCGATTGTATCAAGCGGGTATACCTTGCCCGGAGCCGCTCACACTCAGATCACATGTGCTGGTCATGACCTTTCTAGGGAGCAAGGATGGTTGGGCATCGTGCAAGCTCAAGGACGCAGAACTCACACAGGAAAAGACTGCAACTTTGTACTATCGACTCATGGGCTTCATCAGAAGATTGTGGCAGGTCTGTCATCTCGTCCATGCGGATTTGTCAGAGTACAATATCCTCTACCACAAGGGTGATATCTTCATCATCGATGTCTCGCAGTCAGTCGAGCACGAACATCCCAGGTCACTGGAATTTTTGCGAATGGACATCAAGAATTGTACAGACTTCTTCAAAAAGTCAGGCGTAGAGACGTGCAATGAACGATCGGTGTTTGAGTTTGTGACTGCAGAAGGCACCTCTACCGAGATGGAAGACATGATTGCCACTCTGAAGGAGCTGCCGAAGGGAGGCGATGATACCGTTGACGATCAAGTCTTTCGACAAGCGTATATCCCGCAGAATCTCGACCAAGTGTACGATTTTGAGCGTGATGGCGCACAGATTGAGCGTGGTGAGGGCGCCGATCTGATTTATCAAAATTTAGTCAAGTTGCCAGACACGAAACCGGTCAAGCATGAAGAGTCCCACGGAAGCACCACTGAGGCAAAGAAAGTCTCCTTTGGCATGCCCGATTTGATGCAAAACTCTGCTGAGGACGGACCTGTCCCGGATGGAGTCGCCGAGGTTTCCGATCCAAGCAGCTCAGACGAGGAGGACGACGAGGACGGGGGAGATGGAGAAGATGGCGACGAATCTGATGACCGAGAATACTCAGACGAGGAAAACGTCCCTCCGGCACGGCTGAAGCGGTTCCAGGATAAAGACGAAAAGTCGGAGCGCAAGAAACAAGTCAAGGCGGAAAAAGCCGAGAAGAGGGCAAACAAGATGCCGAAACATCTGAAAAAGTCAAAGGTCAAGAAGACGAGCAAGAAGAAGTGAGACGTCACATTGCTTTTGATGGTATACCATGACAAGACAGCATAAGTAGAGCACAACATAGCGATTGAGCGCAGGCAATGTCATTACATATATATTTATTATTCATACATGATCAATCTCACTTCCAATTCACCGCGCTCAATGCATAGATGTGAACATGAGATACCGGAACATTCGAAAAAGTCCGATAATTACAAGACAGACTTGAAGTGCCTGTTGAAGTTATCGCGCGAGGTGACCATGGCGAGCTTCACTTGGTCCCTGAGGTACCGCTTGAAAGTGTCGTCGTCGAATTCCGTCTGTTGTCCTTTACTGTTTCGCGCCACACGCCGCGGAACAACCTTGACTTCGCGACGGCCGCCGCTCCTGGTGTTGGAGGTGGTGTTGGTGACGGCAGAGACGTACTCGCCCATGGCACGGAGTGAGAGCGTGGTGGAGGGACCGTTGGGGGACAAGGCCTGAAAGACGTGCGGCATGGATTGCCACTCGTCAAACTGTACCGCGATCCCTTCGTCGGCCATGTGTTGCGCGAGGTATCGCGCTTCGTCGCGCAATCGCTCTTCCGCACCACACTGGATCAGTGTCGGGGGACATGCGGCGCCGTTGTTGCAGCCCCACCCATCATAGGCGATGGGCGAGACGAGTGGATGCGTCACCATGGCATTTGTGCAGTAAAAATGTCGCTGCGTGCCGTCCGCCGGCCACGCGGCGCTCGGTCGATGGGACTTGATCTCGCCCAGCATTTCAGGGAGGTAATCATTCTCGCCCCGCCGACAACTCGGCAGCGAGTGCGTCAGATCTACCCACGGCGAAATCAAAATCATGCCTGCGGGGACGCGGAACCGCGACTGCGACTCGAGGATGGTCAGCATCAATGCTGCCGCCAAGTTTCCGCCCGCAGAATCGCCCGCCAGCACGATGCGGTCCGGCGAGACGGCCTTGTGCAGCGCGCCTGCCGGTGGATCAACGAGGTACGAGTAGGCTGTCAATGCGTCCGTCAGTGCCGCCGGGAATGGCTCTTGCGGCGACTTGCGATACCGCACCGAAAATGCCTTGCCGCCAAATTCACCCGCAATATGCGACACGAGTTCACGATGACCGGTCTCGTTGCCCAAGTAATGTGCACCGCCATGGAAGTAGAGCAGCACGGTCTCCTTGTTGGTGCAGCCTTCTTGCAGTAAATTGTATTGTTCTTGAGCACTCAAGTCTGTGATCGCTTCCTTGTATTTTCGTGGGGCCTGCCATTCACCTGAGACAGGCGCGTATCGTGCTTTCGGCAAAGCATCAGGATCGATTTCTGCTGGCTTCGTATTTTTCATTGCTTCATCGACCAGGGCAGCAATTTCTTCGCCATTGGTCAAATCGAACTTTTGCCTGATGCCCCACAAGTTGCCCGGAGCAGGGATGATTCTGTTCGACAGACTTTGCACCCTTTCGACACTTGCCATTTGCGCATCGCCCGTCAGACTCTTCAGCAACGCAACAGCGACTACTGTACGAAGATCACAATCCTCCTGTCCTTTGCGCGGTCCGATGGTCAGAAATCTTGCCGTTGCACTTGCGACTCCAGGAATCTTCTGTACCGCATAGCTAGCAAGATTGAGGTACTGAAATAACGTCAGGGCCATTCGCAAAGTCTGCCTAGCAAAGAGATCGGCAACACAAATTTGATGAATGGGCGAATAAATGTGCCAGTCAAGCTGAAGTTCACGATTCACAAGTGTGTCAGGTCATTACGTTCATCTGTCCATAAACCTCGGCTTCTGTGTCAGATCTGTTTCCAAGTATTAATTTTGGCGTCAGCCACGGCGTCAATCACATGCCGCGTGACATCGGCTCTTCCGAAAGTGGTTGAAGTGCATCTCCTCTCATCTCGAGATGGTCCATCTAGCTTGGCGACTATGATAACCTTGGAAAGTGTCCCCAGGACGCTGTGCTGTGCCGTGTCTCTTGTCTGTCTCTAGGGTACTGCACTCTTGGCGATGGCTTCTTCGATCACCTCCCAGTCTGAGAATAATTGCTCCTCCTGATAGCGTCTTGCGACTAGCTGCAGGCCAATAGGTAGTCCTGGCCATTCCTGGGGATTGTAGTCATTCCAGATTTCCGCTTCGCTTGCGTTGTTGGGTGTGTATTCCGGCTTAACATCCGTCTCTAGTGTCGTTGTGAAGGGGAACACGGCTCCTGGGTAATCCAGCAAGTTCCATACAGAGGTATATGACCAGTACTTTGAGGTGCCAAGCTTTGGGGCGGGACCGGGAGATACGGGGCACAAGATCACATCGATCTTGCCTCCCACCTTTTGCTCTTGGTCAAGCCAATGTTGTGCATACTTTGTGCGATATGCATTACGTTGTAACAATAGTGCATCATTCTCCTTTGCACTATACATTTTCACGCCGGGTTGTGTTAGCAAGTATTCTGTCAGAGGCAACATGGGTTCCCCGCCTGCTGCGAACATTTCGTGTTCATCTTCTGCGGCGTTTGTGTAATAGAGACTCGAGATAATGTCCCAGCTCTCTTCGTGGTCTTTCGGTTGCCAGTCAACAACTGATATGCCAGCTCGTTTCAGGATGTCTACCACCTGTTTTAGGGCTCTAGTGACTGGTGGTAGTGGCCTAACAACGTTGTCCGACCACATGACGGCTACACGCAGGTTTCCCTTTCTCTCGACAGGCCGCCATGGAAGTGGGACTATGCTCGGTTCGCGCAACCAAGGTTCGCGAGACAGGACGGCTTTCATCCATAATTCAAGGTCGATCCTAGAATGAGCCAACGGACCTGCACAGCCTACTATTGTCTCTCTGCCTTTGTGTAGACCTTTCGTGCCTGTGGGCAAACGATATGCGGAGGTCTTGAAACCATACAGTCCACAAGCGCCTGCTGGACCTCTAATCGAACCTCCAATGTCACTGCCAACACCAATAGGACTACCTCGCATGGTTATCAATGCGGACTCTCCCCCACTAGATCCTCCAGGGGTCAGTTTCCTGTTGTACGGATTCAATGTGTGTCCATAAATATTTGAAGCTGTTTCCAGATGCATGACACATTGAGGTTGAGGTGTCCTGCAGATAGGCACGACTCCACACTCGAGGAGCACGTCAAAAATCAGACCATTCTTCTCCTCGACATTGTTGACCCAGGCAACATAACTGCAATGGACAAACTTGCCCTTCATCAATATATGTTCCTTGAACGACATTGGCAGGCCGTGTAGCGGACCAAAGGTCTTTCCATTTTTTGCCAAGTATTGGTCCATGTATCGAGCGCGTTCGATTGCCTCGTTCGCCATGATCTCTGTACAACAATTGACCAATTGTGTTGCAATGCCGGCTCGCTTGAGAAATGCTCGAGTACATTCCTCGGAGCTTAGATTTCCACACGCCAAGTCATGAAGAAGTTCTGAAGCATTGCAGCTCGTGATTTTTATTTCTCTTGCTGTGAGAAGACCACATTCAATGGGATAATCCAAGACATTCAAACGGCTTTCTGGAATGGCGTCCGTTATCAAGACATCTTGCGGAATTGATTGTTGCTGCCTGTCGAGTGCAGGCCGGATTCTAGCCTGAAGATTACCGGACATACAGGAGTACGAGAGTCGACTGAGTTCCTGCAACAACGGTCTCGCGTTGTACACCTGTCAACAGCGCACGCAACGGGCAAGCAATATATAATGATTGGTGGTTCGGTGGTCGCTCGAAGGGATGAGTCGCACAAACCAGACGTTTTTGTGGAGCCGTGCTCAGCGAACCGAGGAGCCGGTACGCAAGCCAGCCAATAGATGCGCAGTACTAGTGTAGTGCAACACAAAATACGCCGATGAATTTGTAACTGTGTGACATGTCCTTTCTACCTTACAATGAACCAACAGCTACTCGTGAATGGGTCACAGCAACTTATCTACATAAGATACCAGCGCTGGTGGGGAAGCTTGAAGAATACTCCGATCATAACTTCAGATTATAGACTCGTTTTGTTTTTGCCACAACTCCAATCGTAGTTGCTGTATAAAATGCTCGTCCAGACAAAGATCTGCTTTGTCATTGTATTTGTGCGAGATTTGTCCGTCTGTTATTGCATGCCAGTAAGCCAAAAGTAGTTGCATCAATTGCGGAAGTCGCGGCTCTTTGTTATCTCTTACCAGGTTGAGCAATAGCTGCTGACTGGCTGTTCCATCCCAGATAAAGGACTCAGCTGTCCTCAAGATGTGATGTATGAACTTCATCCTGTCTTTTGACACTACACTGAATTTGGCCGCTACGTCCTCTGCAATGCGGTCGTGCGCATACTTATCAGCGTAATCCATGGGAGAACTCGACATGCCTAAGTCTTGTTTACGTCGGGAAACATATATAGTCTGATCCCTTGAGAAAGCTCGAAAGTGGCTTTCAGACTTGCCAAGTTCGAGGTTTAACGGCCAATGTCCTGCTGATTCGGACGAGATAGAGTGTATAGCCTCCAAGGGTGGCAAGATACAAGGAGCAATATTCTCTTGAGAGCTTATTCGAGAATCTTTGAATCGGATCGTAACGGGGAGAAGACAAGCTTTCTTTGTCACAGAGTCTCGTGGAACGAGACACCTCGACTCCGCTCCCAGCACCCACAGGTGTCGCAATGCTTGAAGATGCGACTGATTGTCCTTTGGGAGATTTGGGAATATTGGATAAAAGGCTGCAACAAATGAAGCTATTGCAAGGTCAGAAGTGTTGAGACTGCTTTGTCCTTCATTCAAGAATAGCAGCCCTAGTGCCATTTCGATTGCCATGTAGTTGCCATACCAAGCTTCTTGTTCCAGACGATAATGTAAACGTCTCAATCTTCGTAAGACCTGCAAATCGCCACTACCTGCCATCACCATTGCGACTGCTAAGGAAAGCGTCCCTAAATGAGTTCTGATCGCCATTCTAAGACTTCTATGTTCCAGGCCATGATCCTCACTCCCGAAAATCTTCATCATTCCGTCCAGGTGCGTGAGTAGAAAGTCTCGTGGACCGCAAGCTAATGAGCCTGCATACTTGAATCCTATGGCAAGACATGCACCAACGACTATGTTCAGTGGAATGAGATCTTCGATAGTCTGACCGCTAAAACGCGATACATCTGAGAATTTCGACATTCTCGCTGGCAGATGACTCTTGACATAGTCTGTCGAGGCTGAGATGTCATCCCACATGATCAAACCTGTGGCAAGCACACGCAAGAGGTAGAGATCTGGCCGAACATAATTCTGTTCATGAGTAGTAGCAGGTACCTTGAGGCGCTCCGTGATATATCTGTTGTTTGTGCGCAAATACATAAGGCCAAGCGCGATAATTGCACCTGGCATCTTGACGTCCAAATCATGCTTCTCGCGATTCATACCGAAAACAGCTGTCAGGAGTTGTGGTGTTATGGCCGTTTCACAAATACTCGTCTTCATCTCACCCTTGCCAATGTTGATCATGCCCAGTGCGATCCCGGCCGCTAGACGATAGCCTTCGTCTCGAAAGATTTCTGCTGAGTTGTCCCGATTCGTGATTTCATTTAGCAGTATCATGCTCAATTTTCTATCAGTGGATGCGAAGTACAACAATCCCAGTCCTACAACTCCAGCGGCCTGTGTGACACCGGATAAATTCAGCTCGTTGGACCCTGCAGGAAGAAGTGCTAATATATGGACAGTGAGCAGTTTGGCAACCATTGGATCCATCGTTCCGAGAAACGATGCCGATAAACCCACTAGAAGACCGATCGAAGTCATGTTGTGCTTGGACGTGAGATAATTGAAAGCATGCCAGGTGGTCATCGCTTTCAGATGTCCATTTAACCCTAAGCCTAGTAGGAAGCCGGCGTGCTCATCGTTAAGCTCTTCCGGCCGGTTGTATGCAATCCAGGAGGCACTGATCTCTCGAGCTGCGCGGCAAATGCTCAAACCACTAGCCACTCCATTGTGGAAGCTAGGCCAGGACATGAGCTCAGGAATCTGACTGGATTTGTCCTCACTGATTGTCACCTGAATAGGCTTGATCTTGACATCGAAATTCATCTTGATGATTGGAAATCTGTCTGTGGGTGTCGGAACTCGACTGTTGAAGCAGAACATCGCTCTACCTGTTGGAATAGCAAGAGTGCGCGTGGCCACAAGTCTAGAAAGTCTCTGCTGCTGGCGGATCTGTTCAGCCTCGCTTGCATGCATCAGTATACAGCCAAGTTTGCAGATGAGGAGACTTACCCCAGCTCTTCTGTAGGACTCCATTGGACGGAGGTCGGTGTATGACATGTCAAAATTTTGGACAACTCTTGAATGCGGCGGTCCTGTTCGAAGATCAGGCCTACCAAATCAGAAGGAGATTTGTGGTGCTCAAGCATCTTGTCAGAAGTGACGTCTGGGGAACTCTGTGCTATATCGGACTTCTTGGATGGCAGATATGAAGTAACTTTCGAAAAGTGCTGCAGTCCTTCTTTGGGCTCCAGAAAGTGGACCAGATCTTCACGCCCGATAAAGGACAATGCACTTGAGCCCCAATTGTAATTTGGTTGGAGAGCACAATTGCTGATGACATCTTGTAGTGGAAGAGCCACGATTCTAGGTAGTCGATCGAGCACTGTTTTCGTGAGTCGAAACGACATCATCACATCCACGACGTCTGACAGAGTGCTTTCGCTGTCCATCAAGGCCTCATAGGATTTCGCGATGCCGTGAGAAACTGGACACAACTCAACGGCGTTGGCCTCTTTCTGCAGTTTTGAGCTTGTTGTGTTTCCTTGTTGCACTATCAGGGGTTCGATAGTGGGAGGTTTCTCTAATTGACCTTGCAATAAGGACGTAATCCATAAGACCAGGGAAGGGGGTTGTGTAAAGGAGACTGGAATGTGACGAGGACTGATGACAGAATCATCGATCACCAGCTCGGAAGGTCCTACCGGTAACAAAGTAGAATAGTACTGAGTATAGTTGTCCCAAGAAAGCCAAACAGAGATCTGAAGTAACACAGGTAACATTCTCGTTTGTGACTTATGCAGAATATTGAGAGCATTTTCTTCCATCAAAAAGTGCAAAGCAAGAACCAGCGTATCTAAGTCCTTCTTCATCCCACCCATTTCGTGTAAACCACACAATTGATCAGCCATGACAATCCATTGAAGTAGTGAAGTGTCCAAGCCCGGCTTGTGCTGATTCGCCGGGATTTCTCTAGGATTATCAGACTCAAGAAAACAAGTGAATAGACAAACGACGAAGCCCTCCCAGCTTGACAACATTTCATATCGGTAGAGTGTATCAAGAAAGGCGGCAAAGAAGAGCTGATAATGTGGCGGGCTGAGCAATATCTTGAAGAAGAAGAGGGCTTGAGTGACTAAAGGTTCGTCGTTGACTGAGAATAATCGAGCTTGGTGCCAGGTAGTTAGCGATTCACGGAAGATGAAAGCATTCTTGTGGTATGTTAGAACTTCGAGTACTGGTCTGGAGTGCTTGAAGAAGATTTGAGGCCCATTTGGACTGAACAACGATATTTGTCCGGCTGTGTCTAACAGGACTGTATATTCCCCAGTACTCAACACAATCGTGGCAATATCACGAACGCGGTCTTGTCGAGAGTGCGTCATCTTGAATGTTCCGGATCTTGCTCGTCTGATAGACAAATTCACAAGATATTGGCCAGAAGTGCACATGATGTGCAGACTCAATTGTGTTGGTGACACTTCCTCCGCATGAAGAACTTTTGGCCCTCCCGAATCGCCATCGAAAGGTATGCTTCCGATGTGCTCAAGCCAGAAGTCCTTGTGCAATGTACTGCTGTCGTTGAAGAGCGTGGCTGGGTCGAGCACAGTGAAAGGTGCTCGGTCGAAATGTAGTGGTACATCAAGTTGGGTAGACGATCGGTGGCCATCCTCACCAAAATCTTCCACCTTAGGCACACTCATGGTCGAAGCTTTCATGGAAGATCGTCGTCTCAGGCTGCCAGAAGTTGCTGAATTGAGCTTGTTACTCGAGAGTGGCACAGAAAAGCCATTGAGTGCCCACACTGATATAGAGGCCTCTTCCAAATTGCGAGTTATCAAGATGTCATTCTTCGTGAAACATATCTCATCAGCACTTTTTAGGGCTTCTCTACTGCCCTCCGTCGTGCTGATGAGGCCGAGATGCTGTAACGGGTCCAAGAGGCTGAAAAACTTCGGTACTTGGTTCATCCGGCTCTCAAACCCCGGGGGAAAGTCCTCGAGTTCGAGAAGACGCTCAAGTATCAAACCCGTCTTACCAGCAAAGGCTCTTTTGACTGGAAATGGAAGATTAACCAAGTCCCTGCGCCCGTCATCGTGATAGACGTAAAGTATATCTTCTAGCAGAATGACTAGAGCACGTTCTGAGCTTGCCGGTGCCCTGACATGCTGGAGGTGTGCCACATTGGCATTAGATTTGAAAGCATTATTGAGCGCAAACAGTCTCGATGGTGGTAGCAGAGAGCGCCGGTCTCTTGTATCGGTAGTAGAACTTTCCGTGTGTTCGAAAATGTTCTCAGGAATCTGAAATTGTGCAAACAGTGCCTGCTTGACTTGTTGAGCTTCCTCTGAGAGATCAAATGCTCGTCTCAACTTTGTACCTGTTGTCCAAATTACATGAGTGTCAATCACAAGCAACTCTTCCAGCTCATCACCACCAATATCACAGGTCCAGTTTTCAGGCTGGTAAGCACAGCTAAGACCATTTCGACGACAGTAATCGAGTCCTTGTGGTTCAACAGTGCCTGCTTGTTGAACGTGTGCATAAAAATGCGACATTGTACATAAGGTGTCCAAACTACGCCGAGGGGCCGTCCGTCACCTGGAGTTTTCCATACATTCCCTATTGCCGTGCTATTTGTGTTGTAGTATCAATGACGCCTAGCAAGTGATCGGGAACACTACGTGCAGAACGCATTGTGATTGAATAGCCCGCTCTCGATGTACAGCAAAATTATCAGCTTTTATTCTCGTGACAGCACGCTTTGACGCGCTCTCTGGAAGCCTTATAGGTGCCCTCGAGCTTGTAGTGACCAATGTGCGATTCGAGCTCGTGACTGATATCGATCCTGAGCAGCAGTGGTTGTAGACGGCTCCTGATCATGTCTACCAAGGTCCAGATCAGTTGGCCAGGTGTGTATGAAGGATACCGGATAACCCGAAATATCATGTTGATCAGCCCATCTTGGCAGCCATTGTGATCACTTACTCACACCAACACAGTAACACACAGCTTGACATGAAGTGTTGGCTCAATATTGTGTTACAACCAAGTGCTCCTCAGAGAGTGCGTATATGCATGTCCCCGGTAGCTTTGCTCGGTGAATGGTCTGATGGATACTGTCAGGTTCAGCGGATTTTCTTTCCGAAAGTCTGATTTCCCAGGCGCAGTTCGTACAACATCCTCGAACAGAACAAGCACAGTCTCCCCTATCGTCAAGCTGAATTCAGACCACATCTGAAAAGGCCCAAGCCCTGAGAACCGATATAGCACATATCGATTGAACGAATTTCTGATCATACTGCCTTGACTTTTGTCCGAGCATTGCCGTCGAACGATCTTTCCACATTGCATACATAGCACAACAACTCTTTCTAGCATTCTTCTACTCTTCATTGCAATAGCCTGGATTTGTCTCTTCCTAGCTTTCTCTGGACAAAATTTGGACGTATGCACGCCGAAGTCGACTTGAGACGACCTCAAAGCACGCTTGATCGGCTGGTGAGTGGTCCTGATATTGATTCTATGTGACTAATCTTGCATAAGTTTACTCATGTCTGGTCGCTCTCTGTCAACCCTCGTGAGTATCAAACATGGCTTGGCAGAATCTACACATGGTCGGTCCGCAGCCTATTTCGCTTTGTCATGCTTCTACACGATTTTCGTAGGAGGGGCTCGTGTATTGAGACATATTCTCGTGAGGCTGATTTAAATGAGACTCCTGCAAGTACAGAAAATGGCACGGACACTTCCAAATCGGTGTTCGGTCCGGTACAGGGACAACTGTACATTGCTTCCACCAATCTCTTCAAGCTTGAGGTGTGTTTGATAACCCAAGCACGTTGTCAAGCTGAAGTTTTTTCCTTGTTGGTACACGACAATGCTCCAATCGAAAAGCTGAGCAACATCATCTTTTACAAGACATATTATCAAGCATCCCGATGTCATGGTCAAATAGACCGTCTACACTTTGGACATTGCTTGAGCATTTTGCAAGGAGCTCATGCAGACGTGCGGTCCTTGCTTGCCAATCGTAAGCAGCCAGTCATCTGGAACGACGATTTCCTTTTGTTCGACCAAATTTCACAATACTTAAGTATTTTCTTCGCCATTGGAGAAAAAGATGAGAAGGTCAAGGTAGGGAAGCATTGGACACGCATTGGATTCCAGGGCGAGGACCCGTCCTCCGATTTTCGAGGTGTTGGCAAACTCGGTTTGCAACAAATGCACCACTTCTGCGAGGTGCATCCACTTTATGCCAAGAGAATGATACAGGAATCAGGGTCTCTCACAGATTTGCCATCAATAGATGAGCCTTGGTATCCGTTCGCTCTATGCAGCATACATGTTACACAGCTTGTTTGCCACTTGCTCGAAAGCGGTATGCTTGAGCGTAACTTATTGCAAGCCCGGCTGGTTGGTGATACAGGCATTAAGGATTTTATCGATTCCTTCTTTTGTTTCGTTTTCGTCCAATGTCATCTCGACTGGGCAGTGGGCGTTGACAAGAAAGAAATCACAAGTGTCTTGCAGTTCGAAGTGTTCTTCAAGGACTTTTCCATGTTTCTAGCTCAAGAATTGAAAACAAAGGTATGGGAAAACGACGATTTTCACCCACAATCCAAATGGTGGTAGAGGCTTGGCTACAATTGTTATCAGGAATGAGTTCTTTCGTTGGCAGTCTCGTTATTGCAAGAAGTTCAAACATATACACGGCTGTGCTCTATCTTGTCGATAGCTCGTGGTCCAGAGCTTCGGTGCGTTAACGTTCCTGCATGTTCACACAGGTTGTCTATGTACGCATCATCTCGAGCAGCTCATCTGGAGCTTCGCAGAAGCAAAACTTTGCAGCGGTCGATGCAAGCAAACATCCCCTGAGGACGTCCAAACGAGGTACGCTAGCTCACACATGAACCTTAATTGCATAGCATAGTTTCAGGTTACAAACAGCATGCAACGCCTTACTAGAGTTGATATGCATTGTTACCGATGTTGCCACTCCCGGTGGACCGTGCAGCACGACAACACGACATACATAGATACATTGTGATTAACACTACGTAGATATATGTATACATCTGTGTAGACTTAAGGTAATCATATATACATTAAAATATATACATTAAATTAAAATTCAGCAGATTCGAGCACGACACGTGAAGTTGTAGGATGAACGGCAGATTTTACTCCACCTCGAAAAGAGTTGCCGAAAGCTTGGCCACTGGGGATCGACAGATGTCCGCTTACGAACATAAAAGACACTCCAGATCAACGACTCATCATTGTGCTCAATTTTTGTCGTTGCGATGTGGGCTCGCAAAGTTGGAATCAACGTTCGCACCGTCGGTGTCCTCTCACAACACATCGGTCGAAGAAGTCTCGCGAGTGTCGCCCCCGACGCTTCACAAGGACGAGATCGCTCAACCAATGGACCAACGGTATGCCCTATGACGAAGATGTCGTGGTGGTGTCACTGATCACTCTTAGGGTGTTGTCTTTCTCAATATGGGTGGTCCGAGCTCAGTCCCTGAAGTTCACGACTTTCTGTCCAGATTATTTGCTGATGCAGATCTGATACCTCTTGGTCCACTTCAAAAATACCTCGGCCCTTTGATCGCTCGCCGTAGAACGCCGAAAGTCGAGAAACAGTATGCTAGCATTGGTGGCTCTCCCATTCGAAAATGGTCTGAACTTCAGAGCACGGAGGCATGCAAAATTCTAGACAAGATCTCACCAAAGTCCGCTCCACACAAGCCCTACGTGGCATTCCGCTATGCAAAGCCATTATCAGAGGACACCATCAATCAGATGAAAGCCGATGGCGTCAAGCGTGCAGTGGCCTTTACGCAATATCCCCAGTATTCCTGCTCCACGACTGGTTCATCGCTCAACGAGCTTCGAAAGCAATTGAAGCAGCATGATCCGGAGGAATCTATAGTATGGTCAGTAATTGATCGATGGTCTACAAATGAAGGACTTGTCGAAGCGTTTGCAAACAATATTAAAAAGACGCTGTTAGAGTATCCTGAGGATGAAAGGAGTGATGCAGTTTTGTTATTTTCTGCTCACTCGTTGCCTATGTCAGTTGTGAACCGAGGCGATCCTTATTGTGCCGAAGTGGCTGCGACGGTCATGGCGGTGATGCAGAAACTTGACTTTTGCAATCCATATCGTCTGGTTTGGCAGTCCCAGGTCGGTCCGTCTGCGTGGATGGGACCACAGACGATGGATGCTATCAAGGGCCTAGGCCGAAACGGACGAAAGAATCAAGTGCTCATACCGATCGCGTTCACTTCTGATCACATTGAGACGTTGCACGAATTGGAGGAATACATGGAGGATGCCCACAAGCTAGGGATAACTGGCATCAAGCGATGCGATTCCCTCAACGACAACATGACATTTATCAATGCAGCCGCTGAGCTCGTCAAGAAGCATTTGGAAGAGAAGGCGCCTGCCACGAAACAACTCATGCTGCGATGTCCTGGGTGTGTCAACATCAAATGCGAGGACACCAAGCGATTCTTTTCCGACACCTCAAACAAGGCGTCCTTGCTCACCGATGCCAATGCTTGAGAGTTCCTCATGACTAATGTATGATTGTATATGTAGACACCTAAAAATGCATGACGTAAACTTGGGTAAGATGTCTTCGCTTATTGCATCGGGGCACGAACCCAGATCTGCAACTGGTTAGATAAAGATTATTTCGTCAAGCCACACGGCTGTTGCGAACAGACATGCGCATGAATCAAAATATAATAAAACAAATACAACTTTCCATCAATATAGACCTGATGGCAGGCTCTTGAAACTTTGTTCCTCGCAAGCGTTTGAAGTCTTGTTTTGCTCCTGTGTTTATCGCCTGGCGGGTCTGTAAGTGGCACCTGAGCAATGGAAAGCACATATATCATCATTGGATGCGGTGTCTTTGGCCTGACGACAGCCCTGAGCTTGAGCGAGCGCGATTCAAACAGTCAAATAACGCTGGTGGATCGCATGGAGCCACCGGTACCAGATGGGGCATCGGTAGACTCGTCGCGCATCATCAGAGCAGATTACGGCGACCGGGTATACGCCGAGCTGGCGAAAGAAGCACAGCGGCATTGGCGCGCCGACGAGGACCTGCGCCGAGCGTATCACGAGTCTGGCATGTTGCTCAATACGGCAGACGAACTCTGTGAGCCTGGGTACCTCGAGAAATGTATTTCCAACGTCAAGCAATTGGGCATCCCTGTGGAGGAATTACAGGGCGATGCACTCTTGGCGAGAGTTCGGGGCCATGCACCCCTTGACAAGACTGTAATCGCCGAAGGATCTCGGTCGCTGAGAGGATACCTCAACCCTGTATCCGGATTTGCTGATGCTAGTATGGGCATCGAGATTCTGTACGGCCGTGCGAAAGCACGTCCCAACATCAATTTCGTCTTTGAGCAGGTCGAACGCCTGCTCTACGACGACAAAGCACACGATGAAGCGGGCAGCGGCGCGAGACGCGTGGTAGGTGTAGAGTTGATCACTGGTCAAACACTCAGAGCAGACACGACAATCTTGGCGAGCGGAGCGTGGCAGTTGCCCAATCTGACTGTGCCGACGGTAGCCACTGGTCAGGCGATAGGGTACATTGACTTGACGGAGGAGGAGATGCAGCGGTACGTCGAGATGCCCATCACAATCAACTTTTCGACGGGCTGGTTCTGTATCCCACCATACAAGGGACACCTAAAGGTCGCGCGTCACGCGGCAGGATACCTCAACACGAGCACGGTGATGATGGACGGGCAAGGCAAAAGCCGCGTGCTCAGTGTGCCCCGGACATCAGTGACGCACGGCGACCAAGAGGTGCCCCAGGAGGGACAGGCCGCCTTGCGTGCGGGCTTGAGAACGTACCTGCCCGAACTCGCCGACCGTCCCTTCAGCAATACCCGCGTGTGTTGGTATACCGACACACCACTCTCGGACTTTATCATTGACTGGTACCCGCAGACCAAGGGACTCTTTGTGGCCACGGGAGGCTCGGGACACGGGTACAAGTTCCTGCCTATCCTCGGGGATTTGATTGTCTCTGTCCTCGACGGCACGGCGGACCCAGCATTGAAGAAGAAGTGGTCCTTTGTCCAAGCATTGGCTGCACAGAAAGATATTGGTTTAGTGAGCGACGGCAGTCGTGGCCGAGGACAACACCTGGAGTGGTCCGATGTCTCGCAGCAATGATGGAGCAGGACATAGCGTATGGCATTCTTTCTAGACCGTCGTGTTCATTCTTTTTTTCACATATTAGATATAATCACGAGCCATACTGCATCTCCACACCAAACGCGCCAAACGCCCTCTTGCCAAGGTCAAATCTGCCTCCGATACTCACCAAAAAATCCTTCACCCTGCCTTCCCACAGCAAGCCACCCATTAATGTAGCACTATGTACATAAGCCTTGACCACACCGGAGGGACCGACACGGTCTTTATCCTTGGTCGCATCGAGCGTTACAGCGTCGGCCCGCTCAAAGCCGAGACGTCCGACCGAGTCCTCACCTAGTGGTAGGTCCTCGAGGTGTGGATTTTTGTGTCTGGTTGCAGGATAATGCCATACCTCTGCACCCAATGTCAGATCGCTCTCGTAGCTAAAGATGTTAAAGTCGAGCCGCGAACACAATGTGGCGAGACCAGCAATCTTCATGGTATAGGTCGAGCTCAAGTGACCCACGAGCGGATTGACAGTGAGTGTCATTGTCCGCGGATGACCATGGTAGAATGGTAATGTCGCGAATCGCATGCCCATCGAGACGCCGCCAGACTTGTGCAACGCGCCGTAGTATATCTCCATCCCGGCGGAGAATCGACCATATGCCGAGAGCGGCAGATCGGCTGGGACTTCAGGAAACGGCAGCTCTGAGAGCAATTGTACCGTTTCGCCCGTCTCAGCAATGCTTGCTTCAGTCTCCGCGACGGCCTTCATTATCCTGTCCCTCGGATCCGCTCCCAGCTGGCGCATATGACGAAAGCCGATTAGTGCATCGTCCGTGTTGTAGATCCATTCATTCGTGTGCGTGCCATAATCTTGCTGGAGTTGTGCGAATATCGTGCCACCATTCGGCAGATTGGCAGAACTGAGGGCTGTAACGATCAGTTGTCGCGTTGGGGACAATCGTCGAGCGAATATCGCTTCCAGCTTTGATCGTGGTAGATGTAGTCGACCATATAGCAGGGTATCACGAAAATCAATCCTTCGGCCACGGTGCCAGATTTCCTGCAAATGAGGCTCCAATGGCGACTGTACCTCATTCACAGTACGATAGCCATCAATCACTTCACCGAGTGCAACACTTTTCGTGCCCTGATACCCCGCGAAGGGCCTCGAGCTATGCAGGAAAGATAACGACCCACCAATCGTCGGGAATATTGTGAGCCGATGGGAATTTGCAAAGGTACTTGAAGGACAGGCCGTAAAGTTCATCTGCAGTCCCTGTGGTACCTTGAAATCCAGGAGATTGCGGGACGTATGCAGGAGATCCGAGTAGAAATTCTCCTGTGGTAGGCCATACTGCTGATTCCAGAGCTTCCATATGAATTCTGCGCTCATTGCGACCAATACAGGCTGTGCTGCAAACGAATCGCGTTCAGTGCTCCCGGATATTACCTGTAAAGAAACATGTCACACCCTCAGGATTACACGTTGCTGGTTCTCCACGTCTCGAGGTGAGAAACTTATTCTAAGAATGACACGATAGTACTTATTGCCACGGTAATTCGCTTGCTTTCAAAGAGTACCTGCTGGACGAGCCAGCCATATGCATATACCTGACCACAGGTTGCAGGTCTAGTTACAGATTTGTGTAGAACGAACCTTGGACATAAATTTCGGCGGCTCCACCTTCTTTGCTGCGGCTGCCAAGGAGCGCAACTTCACAACGCGTGGCGGGAGCTCCTTCTAGAACAATTTACATCGTCTTCGAGTTTCCATCTCTGCTGCGATTCATTGCTTTCGCCATTCTGTTTTTGTGCTGGTGCCGTCTACATTCCCTGTTTGTGAGGCACTCGGTCGATCGGGATGGCACAATTCTTGGCCTCCATCTATGGTACGGAACAGGACAAAGTCAACTGCTCCTTCTACTTCAAAATCGGCGCCTGTCGGCACGGTGATCGATGCTCGAGGAAACACGTCAAGCCATCATATTCACAGACGATCCTGTGTCCGAACCTCTACCAGAATCCAGCACATGAGCCCAACAATCAGTTGAACGAATCGCAAGTTCAGACGCACTTTGACGCTTTTTACGAAGACATGTTTTGCGAGTTTGCCAAGTTTGGCGAGGTCGAGACCATTGTGGTGTGCGACAATACGGGCGATCACTTGATAGGCAACGTCTATGCGCGCTTCAAGTATGAGGAGGACGCACAAAAGGCCATTGACGACATGAACTCGAGGTGGTACGCCGGCCGGCCAATCTACGCCGAATTGTCGCCCGTCACGGACTTTCGTGAGGCCTGTTGTCGACAACACGAGACGAGCGAATGTATGCGTGGCGGGTTCTGCAACTTTATGCACCGACGAAAGGTCAATCCCAACTTGAATCGCGAACTCGAGCTCGCGCAGAAAAAGTACCTCAAGAATACCGGCAAAGACAAATCGCCGAGTCGATCACCATCGCCCGCCCGCTAGACTGACCACGCTCGAGGCATGACACTTGAAAGAAAGGTGCACAATACAATAACGCAGGACTTGTACATAGCTATCCTCCAGAAAATTCAGATCCCTCAAAAATGACAATATAATTCTTACACTACATGTTCCAAGAACGTGCCCGCATGCCTGCGACTCGCTACAATGATGTGATGTATATATATATATATGCTCGCGTGGTAAATGTCATTTGTAGCAGCGATTGGCAACTAAACGTCCACTAAATCAGTGGTTGCAACATTCTCGGTCATGGCCGCGTTCTTAGCCGCCATCAACATCTTGACCTGCTGCTGGAGCAGTTCAATCTGTGCCTGTGCCTGCTCGAGCTCCAACTGAGACTTGTCTACCGTGGTCGTCGTCGCCGTCGCAGGCTCCACAGTCGGTGCAGGAGCCGGCTCTGGGCTCGGTGTGGCATCAATCTCGACACTGGAGACGTCATCGTCCTCATCCGTGTACTTGCCCTGTCCGGGGGCAGTCACTGGCTCCTCAAAGTCCACGGAAGGCCTTTTCACTGTATTCGTGTTGCGGACTTGATTTGATGACCGCGGAGCTGCTTCCGCCACCCTGGCTATCGGCCGAGCCAAAGCAGGTGTTCGATCGTCCACATCGTCGTCATCGGATTCGCTATCGCTCATGTCGCGAATAGCAGCGGCTTTGCCCAGGGACTGTAGCTCAATTTGTTCAAAGTTCGAGTCGTGCGGCTGCATTTCCGAACGATGCTGCTGAGAAGAGGGAGGTCGAGATATGATTGATACCTTGGGACTGGTCGCTCGTTCAGGAGTGCCAAGCAGAGCTTTTGTGATGGCGCCGTTTGCAGGAGGCGTCTGTGGAGGATCCAAAGCTTGCATCTCCGGAGCAGGTGTGGCCGAAATTGAGTGCTTGAGTCGAGACTGTATCCGTGGAGAGTACGGATGCACGACGGGACTAGCGGGAGAGATAGGTCGCCGTGGACTTCCAGTGAGTGCATCTATGACAGACGTAGATCCTCCTTTCTGTAGGATGTTCGTCGGCGTTGTCGGTACACCTGGTGTTCGAGCCGGCGCCGGAGAACGTTGAACTTTCTCCTTACCTTTATTCTTCTTCTTTCGTTCTGGAGCACGACCGTCCTTTAGATTGTATTCGGGATCTTCTGGTGTGATGTCCTTTTGTTCTATGACATTTACTGCCGTGACGTAGCGGGAAGCTGCTTCAACACTAGAGACTGACCTGTAATTGACAATCCTCGGATTCTTGACTTCATACTCGTTCTTGAGGACCTTTGATGCAAGTTGTGCAAGCAGTTGTGACTTTTTGACACCGCTTGCAGGTCTTGCGATTCTGAGTTTCCTCGTGCCACCGCCCAAGAAGCTCGGCAGAAAACTCGACTTTACAGCTTGTAGCGTGTTGTCTGGATTGATCGAGATGTATTCTGCCCTTTTTGTGGTAAATTTATGACAGTGATCATAGATATCGATGTTTCCGGTCGCATCGATGACCACGTCGTAGATAAAGTCGTGATTCTCAAGCCATTCCAAGAAGTTATCGCTGTCGATGATACTTTGCTCCCCACAATCGAAGTCTTCTGACGATGTGACAAAGCATCCTTTCTCACGGCAGATTTGTGCAGCGAAGCCCGTCAGGTCACCGAGAATCAATACTGTAGTCTGATTCGGGATATGCTGAAGATTTTCGTAAAGAATGGTGCCAGCATGTAAGCGAGCGGCATCTGCAAAACACAGATCTCTTGGCTTTGTGTAGACTTCCTCAGCTTTGACCGTGATATATTGTTGAAGTGAGGTCAGTCCACCCCCGAAAACATACTCATTGACACCGCATGAATCGACATAATCGCCGAGAGCAATGACTTCTCCACTGAATCCCGCTTGTTCTGCAATTGTGGAGTTGTACACCCGGACCAGTATCTCTTTGGGGTCAAGATAGTTTTTACCAGGAGTTGCCTTTCCTTCGATGTTGTATACGACCCGTCCATTCGAGAAGGAATAGAATGGTATGAATGAAGGCAACGCACCTCTTGTTTCTCGCTCACTCATGTGCGACCTTTCTCTCTTTGCGTCACTGTGTTATGATACCTATGAGCCACACCAGATCGATGACAGTCGTCCTTTTTGGTGTATAGCACGACAGTGGAACCACCCTGACGTGATCTGAAAGTCCTTCTCAGTACGCAAGAAATGATGATACTCTAGACAAGTTGAATACCACAATTCTACAAGATCAAGATCAAGTTCCAGCGCAGAGCAGAACCGGCAGCTGGTGTGCTGGGCTCTTGATTGCCCTCCTCGGAAGTCGGTTTTGATATCGATCCAATTACGCTGCAACCACCTGGGCAAACATGCCAATCTCATCAGCCACAATGCACTCTTCTGTGTGACATGACATCTGATTGGTCCAAGATCATCCGGCTTCCGCATCTCTTCCGTTTTCGGATTTCATTTCTCTCCGAGCAGCGGCACGGCAGAGTTTACCTCTTCGGTAAATCTGTCGCATCGGATACGGCAGATCGACGGGACGGCCCGACTTACTCGATCGAGAATAATCACTTGTGCCGCACCCCGGCAAGTGGAGTCCTCTCCATGAATGGAGATGAGCGGTAGAGAACGCTACCGGTATATGTTGTTGTATTGCGCTCAATCAAGCCAGCAGCTGATCTAGCTCTGAGTCCTCCTCCGGGTGGAAAGTCTGCTGTCTGCGCGATCGCCGTTGATGTATCCTAGAGGTAGAGCTATATGATGAGATCGATACATTGATTCGTTCTTCGAGATGTTCACCACTGCATTTTATCAACAACTACACCCCAGCAACAAGCCGCACTCCCTGCATATTGCAGTCTGTGAGCTACTAGTGACTGGGGCCTCTCAAGCTCGATAAAACTATTCAGTGAATCGGCCCTCACTGCTTTCAATGTCGAAAAGTCTAACCTTGGAACGGCTGAGCGAGTATGACGATCTCTTGACGGATCATCTCATCGACAAAGTGTACTTCTGGACGAAAACGCACAAGACTGACAGGGTTCGTGACCAAGGAAACGCGGCTCGATCTTTGACTGATGCTCACAGCATAAGAATCATTCCAGTAGGAATGTCAAGACGAAGGAGGTCGTGGAGATTCTGCAACAACATGTGATAGATTCCAAAGGCAAGCTAGGTAATGCCGTGAATGCCTTCCTTGCACTGCCCAGTGTCGACCTCTTCCACAGACACCTCAATGAAGCACAACAGAAGGACTTCATCAGGCATGTTCGCAAATATCTGTGTATATACCTACCTCAAGCAGGATTCGAGATCTGCAGCACGAACCGCTATCCGGGGCCGAAGTCCGAGTCGTGTGTGATTGCGAACAAGACCCTCAAAACGGGCGAGGTCCTTAAATTCCTGGCCGGAACTATCGTCGCGATGACGGAAGAGGAAGAGGACTTCTACGAAGCAGAACACGACTTTAGTATCCTACATTCTAGTAGGCTCGACTCCATGTGCCTATTTCTGGGTCCTGCAAGATTCGTCAACCATGACTGCGATCCAAATGGCGCGTTCGTAACACAAGGCTCCTCAATCGCCATCACTACCATAAGGCCTGTCAGAATTGGAGAAGAAATTACCGTGTTCTATTCTCCAGATTATTTCGGGCCAAACAATATCGATTGTTTGTGTGCCTCTTGTGAAAGTAAAGGAATGAGTGGTCACAGAGACAGGGACAATCTCCGTACAGAGTTCTTGCCTGACAAAGATGCAGCTCCTGTTGAGCAGAAGTCTAACATCGATTTGTTTGGCGAATCACAAAACAAGAAGACTAACTACGTGCACGCCATCGAGGTTGGAACAAAACCAAGGCTGGACAACCCTGTTGTTAGACTGAAAGGACAGTTATTGACTCCTCCAACCAGTGAGTTGAGTCTAGATGAATTGACGAAATCTCTCGGATGGGGTGAGGAAGAAAGCGACCAATATGACGATAAGGACTATGCGGATTCTTTTCCATCCGACGATGACGATGACGAGGATATCTCTGTCAAACAAGAGACCTCTGATTCGGACTCTGAATTCGTGAAGCCACATGAAATTGAATCCGACTTCAGTCGTGAAGCGCTGTCTAGCAATGTAGATCGCTCGCTCGTCCCTGAGAAAAGCTGTGATATGACTCGTGTAGTAACGAAGACACTTCGGCCACGACGAGCTGTACACGACTACAATCTCAAAAGACAGTCACTCTTAAGCGTCAATCCCGCACATGATAGCGATAATCTCCGTAAAAGGCGTCGCAGGGGGGAAAGAAAGGTCAACGCTGATTATTGCGAAGTCTGCGATGATGAACTACCTTTCGAGGCTTTCGTGGAAGAAATATGGTCCGCTACGGAAGCAGTAGGTATCAAAGATATTCTGTGCAAGCGTTGCGAACGGCATGCGAAGCTGTATCAAGCACCATGGCCAAGAAGGACGTCTCTACGCAATATCCCGGTGCAAGCAATTAAACTTCCAATGACGAAAAGATTTCGCGACACAGCATCAATAGATCCATTGCATTGTATCACCGATCCAAGAATCAGAGTCGGTCGATGCTCCACCTCGCCAAGGAAGAGCAATATGGTGACGCTTATGGCTTCTCAACGATGCAAATCCGAAGCACCACCGGACCATTCCGGCCTCTTGCCGTCTATAGAGCTTGCTAAAGCCCGAATGAAGAGAGGTAGTATCAGTGTACCACGATTGACACGACTCCACAAGTTGGCAGGTCAAGATAAAGCCAGGAACAACATCGCAGTCAGCAGCACTATCGAGACACCGATTCCGATACATCCCTGGAAGGGCATCTCCTGCCTTGGAGATGTGTCGGCAAGTCGACAAATCCTAGCTTGTCGGGCTTGTCGACATCTCAAGCAACGCTGCAGTCGTGTAAAGTCTGGATCCGCCACATGTGATCGCTGCCATAACTACCAAAAACCTTGCATATACGACGACGAAGTTGCACCTTCAGATCTGCAAACTTCGGACAACGATATCGCAAAGGCCACTGCTTTGACTTCCATGAAAGCGACATGTCGTATACTATCACCGGATTCACTGGTAGCAGCTCTGCAAGTGAGGTCACCAAAAAAGATTCAAAGTGTGGTAGATCCACTCTCGCTTGCTCAAATTCAGGGACGCAAGAGCGAAGTATTGGATTCCACTCAGACTAGAGCGAGCCCATCGAGAGACATTCTGGAGAGTGACGATTCGATAAGTCGTGCCATGTCACGACCTGACATATCTACCACAGAGGTTGAATCTGTCAAAATCGAGAAGGCCAGCAGTCGCAAAGAGACACGGGAAAGACGGAGAAGCACTAAAGGGAGCTGGTATTACATTGACGTATACAGCAGCGATTCAGCAGAGGACGTCCCCCCAATATTGACATGCAGGACTCGCCGGCAGGAACGTTCCATGTCTTCTGTAGCCGAACCCCAGAAGACCAAAACTTATATTGAACTGGATTCGAGTGATGACAGTCAACCAGAAACCACTGTCTACAAACCTCCAGAAAAACGGTCAATACCCTCGAAAAGAAAAAGAAGACAGCCGTTGTGGGACTACGTCAGTGTGGACAGCGACGAGGATGTGGAAAAGGTCTACACAACAGACGAGCCACGATCGGCACGCCGCAAAGCGATTGTACACTACAAGGAATGATACGTCTGTAGACTACAACTCATGGAAGAGCATCTTAATGAATATATCCCAGCTTACACGCTTCGCCGGCTCAGATCGCACGCGTAGTATGTTGTCAAAAATCTATGCTAAAATCACAAGGGACGAATGTGTTTCTATTGGTCAGGCACGAAGCACAAATCGTCTTAAGGCCTACAGGACGGTTGCGAAATCAAAAACATAGGGACGTGTACCACGGAGCGTGCCAAAGGACAAGTCCTTGGAGTTTCTGTCTGCTTGGCGTGACCGGAGGTCATTGCATCTCTGATCAGAGCGCATTATTCATCTGACGCAGATCAAGTCGATCTCAAAAACAATCGCATGATGGAAAACATGCAATAACTGTGTCTCAAGCACCAACATGACCATCGCAGTATTCGATTGATTTCCGCGATCGATACACAGATATCGTGCCATGAGCCTGAAAGTCGAGACCTGCTGTCCACACAACGCGACAAATCTCTAGAAAGGGATCGAAAGCACGACTGAATTTGTCGGAGCATTGGGACAACAAAAGCCGCTATTGGGTCGACAAGTGGTCCATCCCGGAAGGCATCTAGAGTATTTCTACCTACAGACCTGAATCAAACCAGATCACCCTGATAGTACGCATGATATAGTCATCTACTGATTGCGATTGCTGCCTTTTCTCTGATGAAGCTCTGACCGACCGTGGTGGTGCCACTTCGTGATGGACGCCTTGTCCGCTTCCATTACCCGGCAAAGTTGGTCCGTGATACGAAACATTTGTGGCAGCATCTTCTATTCCGGTGGATGTATTTGACAGGTTGCAGGCACCAACCGCGAGCTTGTATTTATAGACATTGGTCGAGGCAAAGCACAGTCTTACTCACTCACTCGTGGAGGGTATTTTTGTGTGGTTTCTTGATATACATATATGGGGTGCGACAATCTAAGCTGCTCATCGAAAATTCATCGAGCCATACGGCCAGGTCTAGAAGCTTTCGTGGGATTATTATGATGGTTGTTGTTGTTGTTGTTCTTATTGGCGGCGTTGTTGTCCTCTTTCTGTTTAGGCTTTCTGTTTGAAAACAAGTCGGAAGATTGACGTGCACGACCATTAGAGGGAACGCTGCCTTGTTCTGTCGGGCGTAGGTGGTGGGAGGGAGTACTGCGTTGGCCACTCAGGTCTTGCATGTCGTGATCACGTATCGGTGCTTGTGCGAGTTGTGAGGCGGCTTGTCTCGGCGTTGAAGCATTTTCAGGTTGTGGGGTGTCTGGTAGCAGTAGTATGGTAACATCGAGTCTTTTATCTGGTGGACGTTAGCACTCATAGCAAGTCAGTGTTTGACAGGAAGGCTCACTGTCTGCTAGCACGCCGTGAAGTATGTTGATTGCCTTGTCTGCGGCGATACGAGATCCAAATCTCACTTCAGCGGTAGTGGAGAGGCCTCCTTGTACATAGAACGTTTTACATTCCTCAACCTCTCCGACTTGCTCATTGAGGATGGTGCATACATCCGCTTGTGTCGTGCCAGGCGCCAAGTTCTTTATCGATATCGATGTAGAGCTTGCTCCTCGAATCGAAAAGACGTTCATATGTGCTCCAGAGCCTCTGATATGAACCTCTGGTTCTGGCGGTTTGTATGCGCGCACAGCAGGCTTCATATCATGCTTTCGTGCGACACGTTCTGTCGAACTGCTGCGGGGTCCTTTGCTAGGCCCTTTCGGCGTCGATCCTGGCGACGTCGACGCTGGTTTTTTTCCATTGAGATAGGCATAAAGTGGGTTGTCTTTCAGTGCGGCTCTATCGACTGCGCTATCGCTCTTCGCATGGCCCGCAAACACTATCGGAGGCCTGTGTGCTGAACCACCAATTCGTTCGTGCAAAGTCTTTTCTCGTCGCTGTCTGATCAGCGCTTGTTCCATACAAGATGCGTCGTGCACACCTCTGTAGTATATGGATTTGAGGTCTTGCGATTGTCTGTTCTACCAGACGACTTTCGCTCTACCACCATCGGTAATTTTCCAGACTATATCGAGATCCCTTGATCAGCTACTAGCTTGTCAAAGTGTCAGAAGCATCGCCAGCTGACTGTCTAGTGAGTATTCATTGAGCAATGCATATACATATAGTCCATATGCACAACTTGTTTCGAGATCTGAAGCGCGAATTTGTGGAGACACAATTTCGTTCCCGAGCAACACGACATTCATTTGGAGTTGAGATAAAAGCTGTTTACGAGCATATCCGATGTTCATCGCAAGTAATCGCGTTTCATGAAATTTGGGTCGAGCGATTCAAGGAAGTCAAGTTGCCCACGTCTGTGACCTCTCTACTCGCCTATACATACTTGTGACGTTCTTTCTTTTCGCCATTCCAGCTTCAGATGTCCTTGAAGGTACCGAGAGCTCCGGGGCCGCAACTGTTTAAGGAGGGATATAGGTCTTCTCAAGGTGTCGAAGATGCCGTACAAAGAAATATCACCGCTGTCCATGAGCTTACAGAGATACTGCGGACGTCGTTTGGACCGAATGGGAGGAACAAAATAATCATCAACCACTTGGCAAAGGTGATTCTAACCGCTGATGCCGCAACAATACTTCGGGAGCTTGAGGTCATACATCCTGCCGCAAAATTGCTTGTTATGGCATCACAGCAGCAGGAGGCAGAGATGGGAGATGCCACGAATCTCGTAATAATTCTAGCTGGCGAGCTACTCAGTCAAGCGAGCCAGCTCTTGACCATGGGTTTGCATCCTTCAGAAGTCATACAGGGATACGAAGCGGCCTCGAAACATGCGCTTGAAACAATCGAAAATCTATCTGTTGATGATATTGGTGATCTTAAGGATGAGCAGCAACTGGCAAAGGCCGTCAAAACGGCGATAGGTGCGAAACAATATGGATACGAAGATATGCTTGGAGAGCTCGTTTCAGAGGCAATTCTAGCCATTCTGCCCAAGAATCCGGCTCATTTCAATGTCGATAGTGTCAGAGTCGTGAAAGTCATGGGTGGAAGTCTTGATCAATCACGCGTCATAAAAGGAATGGTCTTTCCGCGTGAGGCTGAAGGTGTCATAAAAAAGGCATCGAAAGCGAAAGTGGCAGTGTTTACTTGCCCGCTAGACATCAGTCAAACGGAAACGAAGGGTACAGTTCTGCTGCACAATGCAAAAGAAATGATGGACTTCACGAAAGGGGAAGAGAATCAGCTTGAGGCAATTGTCAAGGAATTATACGATGCTGGCGTCAGAGTCACGGTGACGGGCGCAGCTCTTGGAGATCTTATGTTGCACTACCTGAACAGATATGGGATATTGGTCATCAAGGTGCTGTCGAAGTTTGACCTGCGTCGCTTGTGTCGCGTGATTGGCGCTACTCCACTAGCTCGAGTTGGTGCACCTATGCCAGAGGAGATGGGATCCGTTGATGTTGTGGAGACTGTCGAAATTGGAGGTGATCGAGTCACGGTCTTTCGTCAAGAAGAGGACAAGACAAAGACAGCAACGATCGTCATACGTGGAGCTACACAAAATCATCTCGACGATATCGAGCGAGCTATAGACGATGGAGTAAATGTTGTTAAAGCTCTTGTGAAGGACTCAAGATTGGTCCCTGGTGCAGGTGCGACAGAAATGGAATTGATGAAGAAATTAGAAGCGCTGGCTGACAGGACGCCTGGCCTCCTGCAGCACGGCATCAAGAAGTATGCCGCAGCATTTGAGATTATCCCTAGGACGCTGGCAGAGAATGCTGGTTTGGATGTCTCTGAAGTCCTTGCCAAGCTACATGCGGCTCATCACAAGTCAGACTCGGGCACCTCGGGCCTGGATGTCGAAGACAACGAAGACGGTGTTCTGGATGCGAAGAAAGCAGGCATCCTCGATGTACTGGCTGCCAAGAAGTGGGCAATCAAATTGGCAACAGAGGCAGCCTTGACGGTGCTCTCAGTCGACCAGATAATAATGAGCAAGGTCGCGGGTGGGCCCAAGGTTCCCCAGCAGACTTCTGGCTGGGACAATGATGATTAGTCAGATTCTTGTAACAAAATCCATTCGACTTTGACCTCTGTGTTGCCATGGTCCACGATTTGTTAGTGGTCCCAGCTGGAGCAGACTTGTACGTGTAGACTGAATTGTGCATTGCTGGACTCATCAGCCACGATGAGCGAGATGTGTAAAACTGTTCCAAGGTTCTGTGGGCAATCGACAAATTCCAGCCTCCGCATTCGGGTTTCCGGTTCATTCTCCGCGCCGTGCGGACCCAATGACGATCGAACTGACAAGCTCTCGAGCAAAAGTTCGCGCTCGATCTGCCTCTTTCACGTTGGACCTAGTAAGAGTGAGATGTATGTCGAGCTTTAAGGCCACCAGCAAAGAGTGTTGCGAGCACAGCACAGCTGCGCCAGATCAAGATGACTTGCACCCGCCATCATATGAGGTGAGCGCGCAGCATGATCGGGCGCCGGTGTATCACGGCGGCTCGGAGACATTCCAGATAGCACGACCATCCGGCAGCAATGAAAAGAGACAATCTTCTCAAGGTGAAATGCGGACTAGCAGACAATTTCCGCGGACTCCACGAAGAAGCTCGACTTCACAATTACTCGTCGATGTTCACAAAACGAGGAGACTCCCTCCGGAGCACTTGAGCAAGACGCCGACAAAGTTACCACCAGCGAGCTCGCGCAGTCCCTTCGAAGACCTGAAGAGGTCAGAGTCGATTGCAGGTGGACACACTTCGATAACGAGACGGTCCTCGATGCCTGCCACGAGCCGGCGCCAATCGCGACTCGTGGTGGGAGGTGTGCGGCACGGGGACTATGATGTGCATCGAATGCACGGCCTCTCTGACTCGCGCATGCATGCACAGCCTGAGTTGGATGAGCATGGAAATCCAAAGAGGGATGTCAGATCGGGGAGCATGATTGTGGGAGCAGCGGTCGGGGTTCTGGCCGTCGCTGCTTGTACCATCATGTGAATGACTCACATCGATCCAATATATAGTGTGTATTTTTACTATCTGCAGATACATGTGGTACACACACTGAGAGCGAGCATGTAAATAAGCATAAATGTATATATCCTGCAGGACAGACTGCAACACATATGATGTACATTCAGCGAGACTATAAGAGACTCGTGGATCCATGGTACCATCCATCGAGAAACACGTATCAATACATATACAGTATACATACATACATACATACATATACATGTACACGTCGACGTCCTTCGAAGCGTCGCCAAGAATTTCCCCCCACAATCCCACGCTGATTGTCCATCCCACCAATCAGAATCACGGGCGCGCAACCTATCGGCAGGTCACTTGATAAGCCGTTTTTCCCATCTGCCGACCGCTCGCGTATCAGCTGCTGCTTGCTTTCCCTTCGCTTCACGTCGTGCGAGCTTCTGTCATCGAGGCATATATGCCATTATCGCGTTGTACGACTCATTTGATATAGCCCTCGAATTGTCGCAGGTCAAGAAGAAAAATATCATGGCCGGCACCGAGGGCATGACTCAAGCGGAAATCGATGCGGCCGAGCTCTCGCGAATCAGTGGCCACAAGCAAGAGTTGCAGCGGACGTTTAGTCCGTTGTCGATGATTGGATTCGCCTTTGCCATTCTCAACAGTTGGAGTATGTCTGCCCATCATCGTCGTGGTTACTGTAAACAAAAGACTGACATCTGGTCCTTAGCGGCTCTATCGGCGAGTTTGAGTGTGGCCTTGCCGTCCGGTGGACCGGTCGCGGTCATCTGGGGACTCGTGCTGGCGGCAATCTGTAATTTGAGTTTGTCGTCGTCCTTGGCGGAGATCTGCTCCGTGTATCCGACCTCGGTGAGCACAATCAGCATTCCTTTTCTCGGTGACTGTATTGACGGCGTCAGGGCGGTCAATATCATTGGTGTGCATGTCTTGCGACGAAACGGTATAGTCGAGGACTGAGCTATATCACGGGATGGATCAATACTGCCGGGTGGTGGGCGCTGACTGCCACGGGCTCGAGTCTCGGTGGTCAACTCTGTACGGGCATCATTGCGCTCGTGAATGAGGATTATGTCGTCAAGAGATGGCACATCTTTCTCATCTACGTTCTCTACACCCTCGTCGCCTTTCTCATCAACATCTTTGGTGTCCGACTCCTACCTGCCCTTAACAAGGCTGCCTTCATCTGGAGCATTACGGGCGTCACGGTCATTTCCATCACGTTGTTGGCCACGGCCTCTCCAAATTTCCAGTCTGGCAAATTCGTCTTTGGCACTTTTATCAATGATGTTGGCTGGAACAACGGCGTTGCATGGTAGGAACCGGTAGCTTCACTGCGACTCATAGACTCATATATCTAGGCTGCTCGGTCTACTTCAGGGTGCTCTTGGTCGTAAGTGCATGCCACACCTTTTTCCCAACAAAGTGCTAATCATTGGCGAGTGACCGGCTTCGATTCTGTGGCACACATGGTGGAAGAATTGCCAAACCCAGCTCGAACAGCACCACTCGTGATGGTTGGGTCTGTCGTCATCGGTACAGTGACTGGTCTCATCTTCCTGATTGTTCTCTTGTTCAGTCTGAACGACATTGATGCGGTGACTAGCAGTTCAGCAGGCCCGCTGCTGTCAATCTTCTACCAAGCGACGGGTAATAAGGCAGGCGCCATCATTCTCGACATGTTCCCCGTGGTCTGCATGCTATTCGCAACGACATCCATCATGTCGGCTTCGAGCCGGATGACTTATGCGTTTGCGCGTGACAACGCTCTGCCATTCTCCAATCTCTTCAAGAGAGTTCACCCACGCCTGAATGTACCGGTAGAGTCAGTGACGCTGACGGCAGTGCTCGTCATTCTCTTTGGCTGCATCTACCTTGGCTCCAGTGCCGCGCTCAACGCTATTCTCTCGGCGTCTGTGGTCGGCTTGGGTGTATCTTACGGCATTCCCATCCTCATCTTATTGGTGCGTGGCAGACACATCCTTCCTAGAGGACAATTCCGCATGCCAAACTGGCTCGGCATTACGGCAAACATCATTGGGCTGGCATTCGTGGTTCTGACGACGGTCCTCTTCCTGTTCCCGCCAGAACTACCCGTGAATGGCACCAACATGAATTACACCGTATGTGCCTTTGCAGTGGTCTTCATTGTCTCTGTGATTTACTGGTTCACGACCGCTCGCAAGAACTACATCGGTCCGACGGATATGAATCTCATCGATGTACACAAGGGAGACGGCAGTGGCCGGGTCGAGATGCACGGTATCTCACCGACCGGCAGCGCTGAAGCTCCCCATCTGGCTGACGAGTTCAATGTCACGAAGCATCACGAGGCCGCAAATCACCACAGCCAGAGCGCACGGGAGCATATACATTGAGAGCATCCCACGATTATGAGCAGAGATGTAGTGTTTTTGGTGGTTGAGTGGCAACGATATGTATATTTGTGCAGATAGGATCAACTTATAGGCTACGGAAGGGTATATGAACAAGAATGAGTCCATGGAACAGGTGACAGCAATAATTTGTAACTGCTCCGATACTGTAGCTAGCTGCGGCCGGTAGCTATAGCTATAGCTGCAGCTGTCCATGCAGCTATAGACTGTGCCTCTACGAGTACTGTGGAATCACATGTGAAGCTGACGGCGGCTCCACTCTTGCAACTGAAGCGGAGAATCGTCGGCAGGAATCGTCTTGTCTCGCTGGACGATCGCTGCTTCTCATCCATGTTCATAAGTGTAACTCGAGACGGACCTTGGCAGGACAGACTGTGCCTAGTCGCTACTCGGTCCTTGTTCTCCGCACTTCAAAGTTGAGTCTCTGGTCCAGTATGCCATCTCTACCGGCACTACCGGCCAAGAATTCGTCCCTGACAGACACCTCGGCATTCGATGCATTATACAACAAAGCTACCAGGGAATATTTGAGCAGAAACTTGTCCGCGGCTCTCTCTACACTCGCGATCCTTCGAGCGCAAAGCTTGACGGAAAAGTCCAAGCGAAAGTGCTTCACTTTGTATATTGCGATACTCGATTCTACAACAAGTTTGTCCGATGCACAACTCAAGGCGCAGTTCGGCAGAGAAGGAACAAATGTGGTTGAGAAACTAAGGAGCGGGTCAATATGGGACGAGGCAGAAGTCTATTTCCACTCTACCGTCCCAACGACGATCGCCGTCAGTATGATACATTCATTGACGAGGCACATGACAGATGATGGCAAGCTACAGCACTTGACGGAGGCATATCTCACCAGTCTGGACCCCGAGTCTTCTGCATACGAGTCCGTGTCGGAGCTGTATGCACTACGTGTGCTTCCTCGTTGCAATGAATGGGACGCGGCACGAGTGTACATCGAAGATTACGGTTTACCGGATGAGAAACGTGAAGCATGGCTGGCAGCACTTGTTAAGCACAAGACGGATCAGGAAGAAACCAAGCTTAGGCTTGCGAGGGAGGCTGAAGAACGACAGAAAGCCGAGGCGGAGGCTAAGAAGTTGCGAAGGATCCGAAAGAGCAAGGCTAGCAGCAAGAAGAGCTCAGCATCGGTGAATGGCTCGAAAAATGGATCGGTCATCCTTCCAGCAAGTAATGGAATCGTTGCTCACACTGACCCAAGCATTTCAAACGCCAACAACAACCAAGAGATCAAGACAAGTCCACTCAATAACTCGCAGGGCGGAATTGCGAGCCTGTCATTCTTGTCGCGCTGGACCAGATCTTTGACATTCCACTTTAGTCCTCGCATCATCCAAGCTCTGTTATTCTTGGCCCTGATTTTCGGTGCGACTGGCAGGAAAGAGATTCGGGAGAAGATCAAGTCGGCACTGAAAAAGGCTGGCAGCACCATTGCCGCTGGATTCAAGGTTTCTTATGTATAGTCTTGCGTGCATGATGATTGTATTTAGCGTAGGCATCAATCAATCTAAATTACCATTCTCTCTTCGCGAAAGAGACAACGACACCCCATATACATCATGTGCAAAAGCATGAGGATCATGGGCACAGCAGTCCAGGACAGGTCAAGTCCTGGATGTCTCATCTTGAGCTCCACTTTGATATCTCAGGCTCCACATCTGGTCAGCCTTGGAAGAGGATCACATTTCTTGAGACAATCCAGTACAAGAATTGGCTGCTGTGGTCGTGTTGTGTAGTCGCGAGACATGGCCTGATCCCTGACCTAGCATGATGCCGTCTGCTCCGTCATATCCTTGATGAGCGAACTCCGCTCGATGGCAGCCACAGTCACAAAACTTTTCAGCTTTCCCAATGCACCAACGGAAAATGCTAGCCAGATTACTACGCGAATCCAAAACATCCTCCAGAGTCCCATCGTCAGCCGATATAATGTGACGTACAAGCTCTACCGCAAGCAGGCCGAGAGACTGGCTACTTTGCAATTCAACAACTCGACAGTCTTATATTGTTTGTGTGGCACGGAAGTCTTTGAATTGGGATCCGAGTATGAGAATATGCTCCTGAAGCTCAAAACTTGGACACTGCGACAAACGACAAGGATCATTGGAAGTGTGCATGAGGTGGAAAAGGCAGGCCTGGGGACGTCGGGAACGCGCAAGGTGAGTGTGGGCGTGATCAGCCAAGGTCCCTCCACGAAGGGGATCGTGGTCGATATTCAGGAATCGTATGAAGATGTGCTGCAGGCCGCCTTGGAAGTGAATGAAAACATACTGTACTCCATTATGGGTCCCATCTACACTACCCTGGCGACTGATACAAAGACGACTCAATCGTTGGTGCTTTCGACTGGTACCGGGCTCTTGGTGGACACGCCAGTCACTTCGGGAAAGATGCAAGCTGCAACGTCGTACTTTGAGATGTTTTCAAAGCTGTAAATTGCAGAGACGAAAAAAGTTTCGTGGTGTTCTCGTCAAAATTTTGTGTTTCACATTCAATGAGCGATATATACAAATTTGTGCAGCAACCATTGCCGTACTCTGAAGAGCCACGGAGTGTCTGCCCACGAAGATTATCCTGTGCTTACAGTAAGTGTCAACGACAAGACCTCACAGTATGACTGATCTCAGCAGGTTCGAGGTCGGCCTTCGAGATCTAAGGCAGCACCAAAAGAAAATGCAATTGATAAATTGTTGAATCGACCCTATCCGTTGCCGCGGTCAATGCGCGCACAATCAGAAGCCCGAAAGTCTGCGTCAAGAGTCTCGCAATCGCAGCCGTCCTTCGAACGACAGGCGCTTACTAAGGATCTCTATGAATCGCCCGGGGCGGGTGACAAGCAAGATCTCTTTCAGCATGGTGATTGTGCATCGAAAACCTTGCAAGCTCCGGATGGCTGTGAAATCCAATCTGCAAGAGACTCTGTGGCTCGCAAACCTTATGTTCATCGCGCATTACCATGCGAGCAGCAGCGAAAGTTATGGGAAACTGCTCGGGCGACTGAATTGTCCGTTCGTGCGAGACTTCGAGGTCATAGAAAAGATATCATTGATTTCCTAGCATCTAGATCACAACAATGATGCCTATTCTTGTCAGTCAACCAGAACATCACCATAACGCAATGGAGTCTGTCGGAGCAGGGCGCTCTAGGATACGCTTAAACCACACCAAGCACAAGCATTTCGCCACTTTGAAGCGAAAGTGCTTGAAAGCACCTTTAACAAGATGCAATGTACTAAGAGGTGCACTATAGAATGATTTAAAGAGGTTGTATGGTAGCGTCGCTATCTCCAGAGTTTGTGCGAATAAGGTCTCGTTCGCACAACTCATGCACAACCTCCATGAGGGCATCCAGGTCGTCTCGCTGTTGTCCGAGGACATGGGAAAAGTCCTGGTGCGCCCGATCATGCATGTACTTGAGCATGTCCACCTGCGCTTCGAGGTCGTCCAGTCGGGCGTCGATTGTTGTGGAAGTTTCTCCGGCCTGGTAGGCTGCATTGACCATTGCCCGGAGACTGCCGGGATCGTAACCACTGAATGGACTCTTTTGTGGAGGTTCCGCCGGGTCCCCGGTCTCAAAGTCTTGGAATGGATTGGTTTCCTCACTGGCTTGCGCTTGGAACATGATCTCGTCCGAGGCCGTCGACGACGGGATCTGTCGTGTCTCATCCCCGATATGTTCCGGTGGTGTCAATGGTGGTGCAATATCGTGCGGCTCCGATTGCGGCTGTGCCTGCACTTTGTCACTGACAGACCTGATTAACACGGAAGAATTTCGCATGGGAAATGATTCTTCGGACCGCACGAGCTGCACGCTTTGTCGGCGTTCCTCCAGTGTCCTGACTTCGATTTCCTCGGAAGGCTCGGACGAGCTCAATGCTTCGATCGTAGACAGCTGGTTGTAGCCATCGATCACTGGCTTTCGATGCTTTCTCGTCCTAGTGGTGGCAGAAGCAGTGGTGCTGATGGCCGAAGTCTTGACGATCTTTGGTTTGGACACGCATAGTCCCATCTTACGCCACGAGTGGTCTTTGATTTTTCGGCTTGCGATGATCTCTTGTAGATGTCTATCATGCCTATCTTGAACTCACTCATAGTCATGGTGATCACAGCAATATGTATGAAGCAGCATCGTGTACGGCTCGAACAATCAAGCATAAACACAAAACAGACGGAGTATATTCATATCTGAAACATTATTCCTGTATACTTAGTCGTGTTCTCTGCGGGCTTGTGCCCTGTACAAAAATGCTGAATGATTCAGTGTCCAGTGGCTCTACTGCAGATATATAGAAGGCAGCTGGTCTACCTACCTTTTGTCATTTTGTGGCTGAAAACCTTATATCAGCCAAATTCAATTTCACAATTCAAAGTCCCTACAAATCCGATACTTTGCTGTCGATACATATAAGACTCGAGCACATCGCTACACACGAATAAACATATATATTGTGCTTGGGAAGGGAAACATACAGTAAATACGACTCATGACGAGGTGAAGGGACGAGTCGACAGAATTACAACATGAACAGCCAGTCGAAAAGGGGCGGATCGAGCGTGGAGGACTGCATCTCAGCCATCCTCGACCGCACCACGACGACAAGCAATGCCGGCGACACTGACAACGACCTGCTGAGTGCGTTGGCGACGATGCGCGCAAATCAAGACGCACACGAGAGGGCGTGGCACGAGGCTCGGGGAATGATTACCGCGCGATACGAGACGCGTCGCCACTTGAATGCGTTGACGGTCTCTATTGGTGGCAGCGAGGGTGTGCCCCTCGAAGAACTGGATCGTGCGGAACGGCAAGAGTTGGCACTGTACGACACTAAATTGAGGACCGCGATGATTGCTATGTATGTCGCCCAGAGGAGGGAATTTGAAGTGCTGGGTGTAGGTTTTGGCAGCGAGAGTAACGGAGTCAGAGGGGAGCAAGATGAGAGGCGGGTGTGTCGCGTCATTGATGAATTACTAGATGAGCGCGCACGACGACTCGAAGCCGTGAAATCATAGCCGCATCACTATCTGACCGGGGAGATCAACGAATTTATTTTCATGAAGAAAAGTAATGATAATGGTAAGGAGGGGAAGACTATTTGCAGCCCGGCATATTCTCGAGTGCTTCTTTGGTGCTCTGTTTCGAGTCCTTGACCAATTGTGCAATGGCTTTAAAGTTATCCGCCTTGGCGTCCCTCGTGACTTGATAAATCTGGGCCTCGTCAGCTCATTCATAACCCGAAAAGACACTACCATGGCAAGGACATAAGGGAAGGACGTACGAACGATTCTGAGGTGGTGACGGTGGCCCCGGCGCGCGCGAGTCGATTCAACGCGACGGGCACTTCGGCGGCATTGCAGGACGACACCCCATCGGCAATCACAAAGACGCTGTGTCCGTGGAGCAGCAAATCCAGCGTCGTCTGCGTGACGCAAATATGCGTCTCGATCCCGACAATGGCCACACTACTCGCCGGCGGCAAGGCACGCAGTAATTCGGGGGTACACATACTAAAGAGGGACTTGTCGATATCTAGTGCTGGAGACGCAATCTGCAGCGAAGGGACCGTCTCGCCTAGTTTAGCGCGCATCTGGGTCGTGTAGTAGACGGGGATCGAGAGGATCTCGCTTGCGGAGAGGAGTTTTTGCGTCGTCGAGACGACGTGCGGCCAGGCGTGGATCGCCTTTTCGAATTTCGTCTGCATGTCGCAGACGAAGAGGGCCACGTTCTTCATTCCTCCTAGCTTTTCCGATTCTACCCGGCAACGATTTCTAAGTTAGTCAAGTGTACTTGAGCACTTTCCACAAGGATTGGAAGATATTGCAGGTTATTTCTTTGGTCTGTATGTATACGTAGCAGAAAATGACTCAAGATGGATGTGTGGAGATTGTGGGGTCCGGATCTGGCGGGAATGCAAATGGGTCCAGATGAACAGTATCAAAGAAAGAGCAAACTCTGATTCTTCAAATTTTTGATATTCGTGATTATTCTATGATCGAAGGCGGCTTACTATTACTATTCTTGCTTTTGTACACGGGAATCGAGAAGAGCATACAGCTCTCTGTTCGAGCCACTGATTAGTTTTGCGCATGAAATTCTGGGTGTCGATGCTCCCCTTTACTGGGATCAGAGAAGCTTACGCTAGAATTGCTGCTGGAAGACACCGATCCTTGTCCATAGACGGGACCATCATCGTCTTGAAGCCTTCTCGTCTTCTTGGCTTCTTTTAGCTTGGGATCGTCTTGCGCGAGTGCTTTGATCTTGAGTCCTGGGAAATTCGACTCCAAGAACTTTTGCAGCTTGGGCAAATCCTTTGCGTCTGGCATAAACGTACCACTGCTGTTGTCGATGACCATTGTGAAATCGCTGACTTTGTGATGATGTTCACTAGCATGCTTCTCTGTGTCCTTGTTCTGGGTGTTGTCGTTTTTGTGAAACATCAGCTTGGCCTTGGTGCGAATCTTGTCTCGTGTACGAGTATGCTGCGAAGCGTCATCCTGAATTTTCTTGATCTTGTCCGCTCCTGTTCGAATTTTCATCACCAATTCATCATCCTTGATAATGGTCTGTGCTGGACTTTCGGTATGTTCGGCCTCTTGAGCTTCCGTGTCGCCGCCTTTCTCAACGAAAAAGAACTCTCCGGAGTAGACCACTTCTTTGGCCGCATTGGAATGCATAGCATGTTTGGACAGATGGTTGATGGCAAATTGTTCTCCCGTGCGGGTAAAGTGAATGCATCCATCAGGTGTGATTGCATAGGTAAACATCTTCTTCTCTGTCTGACTTGCAGCATCAGTCATCTCCAAGAAACGTGCGGCTGCATCTTCTGGCTCCGCGCTCGATACGATCGTTCGGGAGTCAAATCCATAAATGGTAGCATGTTGTGAGCGCAAAGCTCTTCGGATCAGAGCACCGCGGACACCTGGTGAATACATCATGACAATCTCAGATCGCTTCTTTGTGTACGGAAATCGGCAACCGGGAACGTCGCGAAGGTGCATCTGATAGCCAAGGAAACACTCCACTTTAGGTCCGTCACTTTTCGTGTGCGCCAATCGGCCTAGGATCGGGGAGAAATGAATATCATAGCGAATCGGCCCGATAAGACATGGTCGCTTCCGTTCCTTCTCATCGCGCTTGACCGTCAACCTCACCTTGATCCTTGAAGCTTGCGATCTCAGATCCTGCGCGCCTAACCAACTATATGTATAGGTCAGGACATAAACTTTTATGGAGGCTTTGCGCTTCTGCACTTTGAGATCGATCTCTTTGCCGTCCTTCTGGCCACACAACTGTTCCAGGTTCTCGAGTTTCAGTTCAGAGACACCGATACGGTCATTGTTCATCTTTCGTGGGTCTTCATCCAACATGCGAAGTTTGACCAGAGTTCCCTCCTTTATCCCACCAAGATGCCAAACATCCTCTTTCTGCCATTTCGGGTCGCGAGTGCTCCTACATGTAGAGGTCCGGAAATAGAGCTCATTCTCAGATTTGTGATTTATGATGGCTTGAATGTATGGATCTGAGCTGCCGTTGAAGAAATCACCTACAGGGACATGCGAAGCGCTTACAAACTGGAGCTGAATTTCGTAGGTCGCCATGGCCACAGACGGTCAAGCGTACAGATCTTCTCAGAGTACCTCAGGACTTGCAGTTCGGACCTAGGCGACTGCTATATAGTCATCGCGGATGAGTACTGAGACCTCTCCTATCCTAGGTAATCTCACTAGGTAGAGATGAAACAACTGTGCTCGGCTGCGAAGGATCGAGCGAGGAAATTAGAGTTGACCCAGCCTTCCAAGATTCACCAGCCGACCGCTGACAACCCGACCCGTGGCCCCGGATGGATGCGGCAAGTGCTTCCGCGCCATATTGCGTGTGCCAAGTCTCCACGTGCTGAATCCTCTTCTGGACTGATCATGATCACAACCTCCAACGCAACTCCGAACTGCCTCACAACCGATCGATCAGAAGGAACCTTAGGTACTTGCAATTGGGCTGTACCGTCTGCGATCGACAAGTTCCAACTAATGATGCGATCTATGCAGTTCTACATGCTTGTGTAAACATCTTTTGTGCTCTACACTCGGCCGCATCGGACCCAGATCCTTGATAACAACTTGAAGGAAGGAGCAAGACATGATCGGTACACAGGCGTGATCAGTAAGCTTGCTTTGCTTCACGATCACAAAAGTAAAGGATACTGTCCATGTTTACACCCAAAGGTGGTCTGTGTCGTCAGCAGCTTCGAGGACTCATATCTGCTAGTAGGTTTTGGGCTAGACCATATCAAGCATTTTCAAGCATTGGACCATACAATGAGAACAGGCGTCCACGAGAATCCCTACGCTCAAGGCCTCGTTGTGCTTCGCAGATTGAGAGCTGCTTGCCATCCCAAAGGAGCATGTCTACTACCCGCTTTATACGGCAACGACAGGACCTAGCGTCAAAAAAGGATCTGCACATTGCCCATATTGCACTTGGCTCTAACCTAGGTGATCGTAAGGACTACATTCAACAAGCTCTGCACAAGCTTGATGCACGAGGCATACAGGTTGTGAATACCTCCCAACTATACGAGTCCGATCCAATGTATGTCACCGATCAGCCTCAATTTCTCAATGCAGCTTGTAGTGTCCTAACGACTCTTGCGCCGCATGATCTCATGCGTGCCTGTCAGCAGATTGAGTCAGAAATGGGACGTGTGAAACTGGTTGACAAAGGCGCGAGGTGCATCGACCTGGATATCTTGCTTTATGACGATATTCAGCTTGAAACGGACGATCTGACAATTCCTCATGTTGGCATACAGGAGCGCGACTTTGTTTATGTGCCACTCAGCGAGTGAGTATTGATTGGCCTATCGTAGTGAAACTAACATTGACAGCATAACGGACCTGGACGAGCACAGCATACTAGTACCCTTGGAGAAGATAGTCTCCAATAAACTTCAATTACATCAGCCATACTTGACCCCGGGCAAGACTAATCTCATGCTTATTTATAATGCAACGCCAGATTCATTCTCTGATGGTGCCGACAACTCTCTCGACTCTCTGTCGGATTTCATGTCCGGTCTCGGTGGTGTCGATATCATAGATGTTGGTGGCCAATCGACCCGTCCTTCTTCAACGCTCTTGACCGCTGAAGAGGAACTCGCCAGAGTTCTCCCAGTGATCCGCAAAATAAGAGTCCTGGGTTGGAAAGGACAAATATCAGTTGACACGTTTTATGCAACCGTAGCTCGTGCTGCTCTGGAGGCTGGAGCTGACATCATCAACGATGTGTCCGGCGGCTCCCTTGATCCTGATATGCTGAGTACGGCCGCGGCATTTGGTTGCCCGATTGTTCTCATGCATATGCGGGGCACACCACAGACTATGCAGGACGCCGTGAATCTAGATTATAGCAAGCAAGGTGGTGTCGTGGCTGGCATGATGAGCGAGCTGGGCGAAACGTACAGACGTGCTATTGCAGCAGGCATACGGACGTGGAACATAATTCTCGACCCTGGAGTCTCCTTCTCCAAGAACACGGAGCAGAATTTGCAGCTACTAAGAACACCACTTGGTGGTAAGCTTCCCTGGCTGGTAGGCGTGTCGAGGAAAGGCTTCATTGGCAGCATAACAGGCGTCAAAAAGGCGAAAGACAGGACACTGGGGACTGCCGTTTGTGTTGCGGCATCCGTCGCGCAAGGCGCTAAGATTGTGCGTGTACACGATCGCCAGATGGCCGAAGCAGTAGCCATGGCTGATGCGATATACAAAAACTAATCACCGAATAAGACAACGCTTTAAGGTGTAAGGGAAGTATGAGGTTTATGAGAAGTCTGAAGTACTTTTGCTTGGAGATAACGACCAATGACATGTGTACAGACGAACATTTCCAAGTACTGCGGGTCCTGTAAATATTTGAAGCCTGCGTTATAACAATTGTAGAAAGGCTCTAGTCAGTATTGCTCATCGACTCATATGCATGTAGACTGGGTTGTGTAGACGTTCCGCCAATGTATGTTCGCGTATGTGCCATACAGTAATTAGTATACATCCACCCACACCAGGGTCACGTGCTGGACTGCGTTCCCAGTGTTTGACATTTGACCTCGAATTACAGTGAGGGAGCTCAATTTGCAAAATTTGTCCTCCAAGGTCGATTGCCGCTTGAGGCATCACGTCGGCTGCACAGCAAGTAACGCTATACAACAGTGCTCTATAGGTACAGGTCTTCGCTCAGCTGTTCGAAGAATCTCACATAGACACTCAAGATGCAAGTCTTTGTGAAAACCCTCACGGGGAAGACCATCACTCTCGAGGTCGAGTCAAGCGACACCATTGACAATGTCAAGTCCAAAATCCAGGACAAGGAGGGAATCCCACCGGACCAACAGCGACTCATTTTTGCTGGAAAGCAGCTCGAGGATGGACGAACTCTTGCCGATTACAACATTCAGAAGGAGTCGACATTACACTTAGTCTTGCGTTTGCGAGGAGGAATTATCGAGCCGTCGCTTAAAGCTCTCGCTTCGAAGTACAACTGCGAGAAGATGATTTGCCGAAAGTGCTACGCTCGATTGCCACCCAGGGCGACCAACTGCAGAAAGGTACGCATTTAAGCATGTGTCCGCTGAGGCCAAATTACCTCAATCATGGGTCTTGCGACACGCATTTGAGAATCAAGAAATCTAACGTCAATGTAGAAGAAATGCGGCCACACCTCACAGTTGCGACCAAAGAAGAAGCTAAAGTAAACTGTTTGCTTCTGCTCATTTCATCTGAACCGGACACTAGATTCACATCAAATATGGTGACCTTTAGTTTCGTTCAATGAGATATCCTCACGACAAGCTGCATACACATCCATTCGTTTGAATTGCATTTCAATGATTGTCCTCCTGACTAAGAAGTTGTTCCTCACGAAACTCTGATCTGCGCACGATTTTTATATCTCGCATTCGTGAGACATTGGTGTTAGTGTAGGAGTACTGATGGTATGCTTGTGTGTTTGCTTCTATAAGCACAACACAAGCAGGCATATTGTCAATCTGTTTGCGAGCCCTATGGCGAGCAAGCACCGTGGCCATTGCCCCTTCTGTTGTGCATGGACAAATAGGCTAGAATGACACTTTGCACTACCGTGTCGCCGCCTCGTGGCTCCACCTTTTTTGCAAGGACGAGTTGAAAGCTCAATTGTGTCCGAGCCACTGAGCAAGTTGTTAGAATTAATGCCTTGCACTCCGTGCTCAGACTGAAGGTCACTGCTCACTGGCTGCCACTGCCTCGCAGCAAGTCTGACACCCATTGCAGCACATCTGTTTCATGCGACGGCAACGCAATTTCTTGATTGACGTCCCAAACAGCATACACATTGGTTCCTCCATCACTTGTGCTCCATTGCAGATCATATCGTCATCGCAATAGTGGAGCGAAAGCTACGTTCTGCGACGACGAAAAAGTTTACAACAAACTTACGGCATGCCATGGGCTAGTTCCAAGGCTGCTGAGCATCAATCTATGCCAATCGAATCGACAGAAGCCCAACCAAGGACTACTTTCGGAACACAAATCTTACGAGATTCGCCGACGAGTAAGGCCGAGCATGATATGCGAAGAGCAGGCCGTCGCAACCACAAAAACAACAGCAATAGCGCGATGACAGAACCGACCGACAAACAATCCTCATTGAAAGTCGCTCATGCTGTTGAGGCCCGTGTCAGGCAACGCTCTCCATCCAGTACAGACCACTTAACCCAAACACAGATTCTTGACAGGCTTGAGCAGACGAAGCAGTATCTAGTGGAGGCTCAAAAGGCTCTAGAAGCGAGCCAAGAACAAGCTGATAAATCGAGAGCGATGATTGCACAGATCACTGCACGACTGAAAGCAGAGCGTGCTATCAACGAGTCTCATGCTATGAGACTAAGAGAGGCGCGACTAGTGCTGCCTGCTTCAAACCTTACGCATACTCAATCAGACACTTCGAAGAATGAGGAAATAAAGCTCATCTCCCAGATGATTGTCAAACAGAGAAGGAAAGTGACAAGCCTAGCTAATGATCTCCGTCTTGCAGAGGGCACTTTAGCTACATACAACAAAAACATCGAGAATCTTCAAGTACGATGTTCCAGGCTTGAGGCTCGTATGGTTTCTTTACGTTCTGAATACGAATCTTTGGCCACTAATAGTCGTACAAATTTCAGTAAGGTTTCTGTAGCCAGCACTCGCCAGCCGGACGAAACACATGTCAATGACAAGATAGTCCCACCAGGCCAAGCAATTGTGAATTCCAAAGAGTTGCCAATTGAGAATGGAGCAAGCTCATCGAAGCTTCATGCGAATGTTACGATCGAGCCTGCTTCAGAATTCCTGTCACGTCGAAACAGTAACGAAGCACCAGCTGCTCTTGGCCCTTCAGACCATGACAATATGAACGCTATCTACAGGGAGCAAGTGTTTTCTCTTCGAAGAATTGCTTCCGAGCAATCTCTGTTGATCGACAAGCTCTATCAGGAGATCGAGGCTCTTCATGCTGCTTCACGGAATCGTGGACAGGGAAGTGCCTCACCAAAATCAGTGGCGATGAATCCCCATGAGAGGCAATCGAGCGTAAATTTGACTCCTACTGCAAGAAATATTGACACGATTTCTCACCAGGATGATCCGCCTGCTCATGTTGAGACACAAATCAAGTCTCCCGATGTGAGGGCAAGTGCAGACACTGCGACAAAGCAAATTGAAGCCGCCACGGTTCCAAAGACCTCGATCGAGCATATCACGAGTCCACCTCATCTAGACAGGCGCAAGGACATTTCGATCTCGAGACTCATCTCTCATGATACACCTGTAAAGATTTCGACAACTGCTGTTACCACACCTGCTCCCCAAGAATCAAAGACACTCTCTACAACCGCGCCTAAGCGCTCTTCGCCCAAGCCTGCGCCTGATAATAGCGACAAGGTTATAATAACTAAGCATACACCACAATCTCTGGTGAATAATGCGGCCTCGACTACTACACCATCAACAACAACTAACGGAACTCGCAGGAAATCGGACATCAAGCAAAGCAATCGTTGCACGGCTTGTATCGAAAGTAAGAAGTACTGCAACGGCGAGCCCATCTGTGAATCGTGCAAGTTGTTCTACATCGGACACGAACTGCCCGAACAATATTGCAAGTATCCATTCATCCCGAAGGACAAGAATCCAAAGACGGTCACGGCCGCCGACTACATTCCAAACCTCAATCTCGAGGACGACGACTCTGCCCTCGCTACACTGCAACTGAAGCGCAAGTCACGCTTCTGGCGAACCTCGACCAATGCGGACTTTCCGGAACTCAAGAACGTCGAGCCCGAGCGCTCGACCACGCCCGTGACAAAGGCCGTCGAGTCTGGTTCGCAAAAGCGCTCGGACCGTCTCAAGGGCAAGGTGCGTCGTCGCTACGATAGTGTTTCCGACGATGGTACGCCCGCCGCCAAGAGATCCAGGACCTCGAGCGAGGTCAATGTGCAAACCACCTCACCCTTCATTGGACGGCGGGGCACGATTTTATCTTTTAAATTCAAGCCCGAGAAAGCTGCGTCGTTGAGTAATGGTCACACCACTCAAAGAGTCATCAAAGCTCAAACAGTGCGTGGTGAGGACAAGGAGAGTGTGGAAGAGCCGCAAGGCACGTTTGGAGCAGAAGAAGCAAATCAAGCACAACAGAAACGCGTGACGGCGGGCTCTGCAGGCAGTTTTCGGCCCGTCATGCCAAACTTTGGTGGAAGCTAAGGCAAAAGTCATCTTGATGGCAGGATATAATGTAATGCAATGATGCGTGGCATTGTAAGTAATGTGAAAGTGATCTGTGGAACGGAAAATACATATATCTTTAAAAACTATAATTATAATGAAGCCAATGCCACCGAATGTAAATCGTTTCAATGGCCGAAAAAAATCGCGGTCGTATATTCTTGCTAGACAGTCTTATTGAGGTGGGCGGGCCGTGGTCACGGTCGAGTCATCAGGTCGGCAGTTTCAAAGGCGGCCCAATCATTGGAGTAATTGTCGAGACCAAAGTCGTTGTAGAGACTCGGGTCAAAGACGTCGAGGTTGATGTTTGCGTCGCCCATGCCGTCGTCATTGGCGATATTGAATCCGTTCGTGCCTGTGAAGAGGTAATTTGCGTTTGCCAGTGGAGGCTGTACGTCCAGCTGACCACCGAGTCCTTGGCCGTGACTGGCGCCATTCCCGGCGGCCTGAAGACCAGACACGACTTGCTGGTCGGTGCCCGTGGCATTACTAGCACCGGGACCGGCGACGTTGATGGTTGGTGCAGCAGCAGCAGCAGCAGCGTCCTTGATCACGTCGGTACGCAGTAATGGGTCTTGCGCAATCAATTCCCCGCGCTCATTATAGTCCTCGCTCCTGACCTTCTCCGCTGCCTCGAGCGTCTCGCACATCTTTTCAAGATTACTCACCAGCGTCTTGACGTCTTTTTGGACCTTGATGGCCTGCTCGCGAAACTCATTCTGCGGCTCGGCCAGCGTCGAGGACTTGATCGACGCTCCGTCCGTGATGGACTTTGCTGCTGACCCCGTCGAGGGTACCGTGGCAGCGGTAGCAGTAGCGGCAGCGGCCGCCGCGACCGTCGAGGGCGTCGCACTCGATGCGGATGGGGCTCGCAGTAGAGGTGACAGAAGTGCCGGGATCGCGTTGCGAAGCGCACGAATCTCATCTTGAAGTTGTGCCAGTGACTGTAGATGGGAATATGCCAGCAGGTCATCCTCCATCATTGGTGCGTATGGTGCGCCTGCAGTGTCCGCCATAATCTAGGCGTAGCAGGTAAGTAGAATGTACAATTAGATTGCGCGTTGAATAGCGATCGTTTCGGCACCTTCGACCTTGACTGCTCAAGAATAAGGCAGCTATTAGGAAAGGTGGAGGAATGGCCGGTATGAATGGATTTTGTTATTTGTTGCGTATGGTTCAAGTGAAGTGGAGCTGAAAGAGTGAAGTTGTCCAAAAGCGGAAGTGCGTCGCAAGGTTTCCAAGGTTAGGCTTCCCTACTCCACCAACTCCTGTTTGCAGGCCCAATTCAAGTTTTCCTCTACTCATTTCACTTCCTCAAACACAAAAACATTCTTTTGCAATTCTGTTTCAAGAGCGAAGACAAGTCAGTACGTGTAGACAACTAGATTGCATAAATCAACAAGACAAATTATTACATGATTGCACAGTCTAAAGACTACCAGAGTGCTGCTCGGGTGTTCCATCATCGGGCCGCGGCGACTGATGGCACCTGACAGACGACCTTGGTCTGACTGCCGGGAATACCAGGTGCTTTTGTAGCATCAGATGCATCAATGGTAGCACCTACCGAGGCTCCGCAAGCTCCGAAGGTCGCAAATTGTGCGGTTCGGAGATTCTGGAGGTCTAGAGTGGCCTTGTCAGCGGCTCCAGTCACAGCTGCGCTTTGACCTTGTATCTGCCTGATCTGCGAGACTGCACCCATCGCTTGCCCAATAGCTACACCGGCATTTTCATAAGCCGTGATTCCGGCCTGGTCGATCTTGGTCCCAGCTCGAGAGTTGAGAATTTGAGCTTCTGTTTGCATAGCTTTCTGTGCAGCTTGTGCTGCTGGTAGAACAGCAGAGGATGCTGAAGCTGTGACCAGAGCATTGACGGAGTCTGAGGCAGTCTTCCAGGAAGCTACAGTGATTAGTGCAATCACGACGATGCATAGACATCATCTTACTGGCTACCTGCGCAAGAGACTGTGCACAGATGTCTGTGATACCCGCAGCTTGCATTTGTTGATTGGCCGCAGCTACAGCCTTGGAGTCCAACTTGGGCAGCATCGAGGAGGCAGCTGCGTTGTTTGGAATCGTCGAGCTTGTCTGTTGTTGTTGCTGCTGCTGCTGCTGCTGTTGTTGTTGCTGAGCCATAGCGAGGGACAGAAGAGAACTGATCACAAAGGTTGTGTACTGCATTGTTTTATACTGGATCAAGATGCGATGGTGAGGATGACTTTGACTTTGAAAAAGACATGACAGGTCTTTTAAATATCGCCTTGATGACGGGTCATGAGAGACCATGTTCTCGTGTTCTGTTCCATCTTGGATGAGACAAAACAAGAATAACACTTGTCGAGTAACACAGCGACCTTGCAGAGCTCAGATCATTGAAGTGAAACACGATTTGTTATTGTGGTAGATGCTTCCCATGCCCGATGTGCTGGCCTAGTAGATGACTGTACCGAACAGCACGAAGGCTACCTAGGTATGCCATGGAGCAAGTCACCATTACAGGAAGAGGATGAAGAACCACGAGCAGAGAGCGCAGACAGCAGCAGAAGATGCAGGCAGACAGACCAAAATTGAGGTGATCGAGCGTTCTCAGACTGATCTGCCTGATCAAGTATCGATCAGGATGCTTTCTCGTCGCTGATTGGCGCTTCAAGTTTTACTGCGCACAAGTGAACGACTCACGTGCAGCCAAGCTCATGTCAACGCGCACGCACACTTACTACTGTAGCTCAAGCTAGCTCGCCAGCTCTTGAGACTATATACTTGCCCTCTTGACCATACTGCACTTCTCAATTGTTCTCTTGAGAGTCGCATAAGCATATTCTAGGTCAGTCGACGTTGCGTACTGCTGTGTCGAGGTCCTGTGCCTTGTGCGCGACAAGTCATTTGTCAGCTCTCCTGTACAGGAAACAAGCTGGTTAGTGATAACACATTCGACGTGCGGCACAACGACAGAACAATTGGGGACACCTCTCGAACCATTACGACAGAGCGCGAGTAGTTCCAGCAGGAACCAGCGCTTCTTTCTCTGTCAAGTGTTCTCGTCGAAAGTACAAGTAACCTCCAGACATGGGGGCTTCTCAATCGGGCACTGCCAGGACTTCTCAGGAGGAACAGATCAAGCAGATAGACGGTGGTTCCCTCACTCTGGAGCATGGTGTATATACTACTAGTCAGGATTGGAAGAAGAGTGTGGTTAGAGCATTACAGTTGGCGCGAAAATTGGCTCCGTATTACAAAGGCCTCGAAGATTATGATCCAGATTGGTCCAATGATCAATTGATCGCAGTATTGCGAAAGAACCTCGAGCCGACCTTATACAATCAGGCTCTATTGAGCTCGATACACGATCCTGCTGGCAGCTCAAGTCCACCATCCGAGACACCATCAGGACGCGGCACTCCCAATAGGCCTTCCTCATTTATCGACAGCAATTCGGGCAGCAGCTCGCCAGCAAGATCATCGAGACCACGCGCAGTGACAGTGGATTCCTCCTCTAACATTCACAATATCACTCGACCGAGAGTCCCATTTGGGGCGCTCCTGTATCACAACGCTGTGGAGTGTCCCATCTGCTTCCTTTATTATCCATCCAATATCGCGACCACACGATGTTGTCGTCAGCCGATATGTACGGAGTGCTTTGTGCAGATTCGCAGGCCAAATCCGCATCCGCCAATTGTGCATGCAGATGATCCCAATCCACCACCGGAACATCCGGAGACTCTGATAATGGAATCTCCTGTCTGCCCATATTGCAATCAATCCGATTTTGGGGTAATTTACACTGCTCCGAACTTCAGACTCCCTAGATTGCCATTTGAAGCTCTCCCTGCATCAGAGCGTGATGTGCCGGCTACTGATACTCGAGTCGTCTTGACGGACACGATTCGCCCGGACTGGACGGGAAAGTTACAGAGAGCAAAGGACAGAGCTGCTCGACGAGCTGCCAATGCTGCCCTCATTACAGCCCATCTGCACAGACAAGAACGAAGGGCCGCGGAAGCTCGAGAAAGGCAGAGTGGTCGTGCCCGCCGTCGTGAGTATGAGGCACTTGAGGAGGAACAATTAGCGGAAGCTATTCGATTGTCCATGCTCGAAGATCAACAACGACGAGCAGCGCCGGCCGCCGCTACTGCCCAAGTCACAACCACGACAGAGGCTGTGGCACCGGCCATCGTGAATGATATACCACTAACTCCTGCAGTCAGTGTAGCCGGGCCGTCTGTGCCACGGGCTTCATCAGATAGCTACTCTCGGGGAGTGGGTTCCGTCCCCTTGCCTGACCTTATCTACCCACCACCGCCAGATTCCTTCGATCCGAGAACTTTCGAGAAGCCGACCCAGCAACAGTACGAGGAGGAAGTCGAGTGAGGCTAATCCATAAGTTCGGCCCCAAAACACTGACAAAGCAGTGTCATGATGGCTGCCATGAGAAGGACCGAGACGCCAGCTATGAATGCACAAAGGGCAGTCAGTCATGGTGCAAGCGGAGCTGCATCGTCGCCCTTCACGTCTACAGAACGGTCGACGATCGGCAATCGTACACGAGGCAGCAGTATCACTTCTGTCCTGCACGAGGATGCTTGACGCACATACGCATCGCTGAACGAATGCGTTGTATGCTTCGAACATGGAATCAATGCAATACCGCCTTTACAGTATCAGGAAGGGGTCTCAGGCACGCTAACTAACGATTACACACACAATTATTTCTTGTATAATCATATTTTATTGCAAATTTTGTGCATATGCAACTATGCCTCCATAAAGAACCACGGATCGGTATTTACAGTATCACTCGAGTGTACGGGTACGGAGGCCTCCGCCAAGGCAAGTGGGACTACAACACCACATTCCCAATTCCTGCAATTCATCCTGTCCTTCTTGGTCGTCCTATCTCTGACGATCCTATCGCCCCATGCGGAAGCCGAAAAATTGGCAGACCCGACATATGCCCAGCCTTCGCCGCAAATCTTGTCCTGTGTGTCTCTGCAGAGAATCATCTTGCAGTGCGACAGCAGTCCCTTTCGCACGGCGACATGTGTCATGAGTGAATATTTGGGAAATTCCGGTTTGGTGTAGTAGCTCGACTGGAAGCAGATTGTGCCGGCATGACAGGCTCGACTCTTGAGTACCGTGTCACGGGTGGGAAAGTAGATGCGCAATCTCTTCACGAGCGAGTCGTACCCATCTGTGGCCATCTCGATCTTTGTCTTGTCAAAGGGTGCCGGTCGCCCGCGACAGGCGTTCATAAAGGACGTTACGAAGGATTTGTTGAGTGCGCCGATGGAGGCGGTGATGTACTCTACTGCTATACTGGACGAGGCCAAACCGAGTGATTGAATGGCAGCCGAGAGACGCAGCAATCCGGACCTGTGAATGTCGTGCGGAGCGTAATTCTCGCCGCCCACGGACGCTACGAAGCGCACATGCGAGGCCGTGTCGAAGCGGTACTTTTTCAGGTCCGCAATGATTTGTGGCGGATATTCCGAGCGTTGCAAAAAGTACGTCAAGTCTGCCAGAAACGTACAAGTCTCGCCATCCTCCTGAGCCGATGATTCGTCCTCGGTGTCGTCAGATGCCGCGACGGGTCTATTCTTGAGTGCAAAGTCCTGGACGTACATGACGTTCTCCATCACGCCGGTCTCGCCCCAATCATAAGGCATCAGATTTGCGGATGGCGTGACGAGACGTAGAAAGTCATCAAAGAAGAGTAATTGTAGTCTATGCTGATCAGTGACTTCTTCTGTTGTGAACATGGGACTCTGTTACTTTGAGTGCATACAATTCGCGTGGTTCATGGGTGGAAAGATGACGTTGAGCTTGGGCACCTGCTGAGCGATGCGTCGCCATTGCTGCTTCACTTCCTCCGTCTTGGCCTCGCACACAATGTGAATCGCCGTGCGGCCGACATTCAACTTGGACAGCGTCCATTCCAGGTCGATCTGAAAGGCCGCCAAGACTGCTCGACGTAAATTGTCGCGGTCAAGCAGACTTTCGAGTGAGACGTGATGTGCTTTGGAAGGGTAGCCTGCGGCCGATGTTAGTAGGACTCGACCTTTGCCGTACTGAAGATTCCGTACACCTCGTCTTGATGTATTGCTGCTAAGAGGAGTCTGAAGTGGTGCGTTAACGTTATTGACCGCATCTTCCTCATCACTATCGAGATTGATGACTTCCTGTTTCCGCCGTTTGTGTATACGTGAATCTGTTCTCCGTGTTTCATGAGATCCGGCCGTGCCAACAAGAGCCGCGACGCCTGTCCTTGTCGCTATGCCGCCTGTGGCATGTACGACCGATGGTGATGTCGGTGCTGGAGAAGAGGATGACTTGCGCTTCGACGCGTGCAAGTTGACTTGTTCCGCGGCTTGCGAGTCATGGTTGGCGGAATTATCAGGCGGTTCATTGCGCTTTTCCAGGGCACGCAGTCGTTTCTCGCGCTCCTCTGGCGTCATGTGAAACGGTGCCTCTTTGAATGTCCTATATCTCGTGTTGATCAAGGGAGATCTACCTGGGGGGTTAGTAAAGCACACTTGCGTCCGCGGGATTTGACGACGCAGCACAAGCCTCATGGGAATCAATCCCGAAGCTCGATACAAGTGTCGATCAATCAAGCATTCCACTCGTTCCAAGTTGAGCGATTGTTGTTCTTTTCGTACCGCACATCAAATTTTGTCCGATCCACACATCACTTTCAGTTTCTTGAAAATGATCAAAAGTTGATCCGGATCTACTAAATTTTGTGATGAGATGTTATAACTTCATTCGCTGGACACGAATTTATGGCAGAAGACTGTGGCACAAAACGACAATGAAATGCAGATAGGTACGTCTTGACGGAGATCACCATACATGCGTATAGAACTATTTAGTCTCTGCACGTAATTTAGAAGATCTGCGTATTGCAATTTTCAGGAGCAATACCATGTTGAAGCATCAGCCTCCATAGATGTGCGTTTTGTATTTAAGCCAGGCATGCCCCCTGCAACCTCTGGGACCTACTGTGTATCGTGCTCAGCAATGAAGATGCACAAACAGAATTGGTTGACATCGTCCCTGCTCGCTGGGACACTTGTATATGCCGCTGAGAACTTTAAGACGTACGGGGACTCCTCTGTCCAATGGAAGCATTGCGGAAACATTACTGATCATCCTTTGGAATGCGCTGAAGTCAAAGTCCCAATGGATCAATTCAATCCCTCAAATCCTGCAGACAAGACGTTCACCATTCCAATGGTCAGAATGCTGGGGAAGAAAGCGAAACGTACCATTCTACTGAATCCTGGTGGACCAGGGTCGAGTGGCATCGATTTGTTGCAAGGGTTCGGTGAGGATCTGAACATCATCATCGGCGAGTCGTATAGTCTTCTTGGGTTTGATCCACGGTAAAGATGACCCTCAACAATTGAGAAAACATGTTCTGACCGATTTATAGAGGAGTGGGGAAGTCTCGTCCTTTAGGAAGTTGTGCGCCGATTGGCGCCCAGACTTCGTCTGCTGGCAAGATACCGGGAGGACCATTAGAACGAGTCGTTGACTTCTCCTTTGACATCTACCAATCTTCGGGAGATTTTTACGCCAATTATGACAACTATGCAAAGTCTTGCAAAGATGTGACAGGTGAACATGGAGCATATATTACCACGCAACAAGCCGCCGCTGATATGAATGACATTCTCGACTCCATCGGACAGAAAGACTTGGACTATTATGGCACCAGCTATGGTTCCATTTTGGCTACCACGTATGCGCAAATGTATCCAGAACGATGCCACAGAGTGGCCATCGATGGCATCGGTGACCCGAACCGTTATTACACCAGTGGATTCTCTGCGCAAATGACTGATGTCGATGAGACCTGGCATGAATTACTCGTGAAGTGTATGGAAGAGAAAGATACCTGTGAGCTGGCCAACGGTTTTGAGAATGTACGAAAGCTGCAAAAAAATATTACTCGATCCATTGAGGCCATACGCAAGAACCCGATCGGGGTGTATGTCAACACTACAGCGTTCGGTGTCCTGAGACCGAACGACATCATAACAGGCATCGTCTCACGATTGTATACTCCAAATCGAATCCCAATCTTGGCCAGATCGCTGGCGGCTTTCATTCGGGGCGATTTTGAGACACTGTATCTGCATCTCTTCGGCGATATACTGCCTCGAACTCGACTGAGCAATGCCAATCCTGGAGCAAAAATCACTGCGGGCTCTTCCGAAGAAGCGGCAACTCCAGAGACGCAACAATCAGATGATTCCATTCTGTTTTATGTCAAGGGCGACTCAATTCCTGCCGACCAACTTACGAGAGTCAAGCTTACACCACAAGAAATCTTGAGTCGCTGGAAACCTGAGGGCTATCTTGCGCAGGGTGCTGATGAATTATGGCCATTCTTGCAAGAAACGTGGAAATATCCGAAGACGCACAATTTCACGCAAGCCAAGACCGTGAAGACGAAGCACCCGCTCTTGATTCTGAGTACCTCCTTTGATCCGGTGACGCCGATCTCGTCGGCAAGAACAGTCAACGAGATATACGAAGGTAGTATATTGCTTGAGCAGCTCAGCCCTGGACACTGTACCATTTCGAAAGCTAGCAAGTGCACGGCTCGTTACATGAGGGAGTACTTCAACAAAGGAACTCTTCCCAAGGCGGGCACCAAGTGTCCAGTAGACCGACCATATTTCCCAGCGTTGAGGTCTCTGGCTGCTTCCAGCATTGAGGTGGCAGAAGAGGATGATGAGGAACAGGCATTAGAAGCGGCCTTGGAACACCTGGAGCAATTCGATCCTCAAGTTGCAGCACCAGTCCTGGCCATATGACCGAGCACTGCATATGAGATACTCAGTACCTAGGCAGATTATGCAGTCCGCCAACTTGCGCTTAGCCTTGTATTGTGCCAGACTATGAACATTGAAGCATTGATGTTGGAAGACTGTGTGAGTACTTGGAGATGATCATCAACCTTGGAAGTGATCATGATCTTGTAAGCACGTGACACATCCCGCAATTGACGCCCGCGGCAGCAGGCGAGCTGGCCAACCTTGAAGGACGACATCGCCACTGGAGCTCGTCTTGTCGTTTGCGGGTTTGAGGATGTCATGCTCTGTCATGCTGTTTCACTACTTGTGCACATTAGAAGCATTGAATTGTAAGACTTTCCAGCTTAAATTATATCCATCATGTCACTTCTAAGAACTGCACTGAGGCGCCCCGCGACATGTAACAGCGTGCGTTCTGCTATCGTTGGCCGTAGATCGTATCACGAGAAGGTGAGTGGCTAAACAAATCAAGATTCAGTTTCGGGCGTCTGACATGGCAAGGTCCTCGACCACTACAACAACCCACGAAATGTCGGGACACTACCGAAGGGAGATAGCGACGTCGGTATCGGTCTGGTTGGAGCACCTGCTTGTGGAGATGTCATGAAGTTGGCGATTCGTGTGGACGATTCTGGCAAGATCACAGATGTAAAGTTCAAGACTTTTGGTTGTGGTAGTGCGATTGCTTCTTCATCATACTTGACCGAAAGGATCAAGGGACTCACCATGGAGGAGGCGAGCAAAATCAAGAATACCGTGATCGCCAAGGACTTGTGTCTACCTCCTGTCAAGTTGCACTGCTCCATGCTGGCTGAGGAATCACTCCAGCACGCAATCAAAGACTACAACAGCAAGAAAGCACGTCGTCCGGTCACAATGAGTGCTTGAGCGTGCTTCAGATATAGCATGGAAATGACTCTTAGCGCTTGTGAATTTTCTGCGCGCACACCGCTCGTATATAGTAAACTTCTAACACAAAAACTTGCCTCTATTCTTGGACCTGTATATGCTTTCACGCAGCCATTCTACAGCCATGATTGCTTTACAATTGTCCTTTTCTAACCTGTGGTATGCTTGAACTGACATGTTTCATCAAGGTCGAAAATATCTATAGTGGCCAGTGAGTCAGTATCCATGCGATAGCACTGCAGACGTGCCAGAAATAAGCACTCTGCTGTATGTCGTATGCACAACTCTTATGCATGAACATTTTCGCTCCACCCAGTGGAATACAAGCATGCATACGTACATTCACAGGACCCAGCTATAAGTTTTCTGCAAGTGAAGTCCGCACATGCACAGATTGGTGCTTTCTGCATCGGCCCGGTGAATTTGAAGCCACAATTACTCCGCAAGCGCTGCAGGACGATGATCTCGAAGACCAACGGAGAATCCACTACCATTCACCATATCATTGACCTTGATCTTATTCATTCCTACTTGTTTTAAAGCAGCAAATCAGTCACAGAGGGTCGCAATGTTCAAGAGACAGTGCCTATTTGTAGCACGTTCAAACGTTCGCTATAACTCTGGTACTCCGTATCAACACATTCTGCGAACGCAGCCCACGGCAGGTGTGTCGCTGATCACCTTGAATCGACCGAAACAACTGAATGCATTGTTCAGTCCACTGTTCGAGGAGCTAAACGCTGCTCTAGCAGAAATTCAACAGGATGACTCAATTGGTGCCGTAGTGCTGACCGGAAGCGAAAAGTCCTTTGCTGCAGGAGCTGACATCAAGGAGATGCAACCAAAGACATTCGCAGAAGTTACGAAGCAAGATTTCTTGGTCGAGTGGTCTCAACTGACGAAGTTTCGCAAACCAATTTTGGCGGCAGTAAATGGTTTCGCGCTTGGAGGAGGTTGTGAGCTCGCCATGATGGCAGATATCATCTATGCTGGAGAGAAGGCTACATTTGGACAACCTGAGATCAAGCTCGGCGTGATCCCCGGTGCGGGTGGTTCACAGCGCTTGATCAAAGCAGCTGGCAAATCAAATGCGATGGAAATAATCTTGACTGGGCGTAATTTTACAGCACAAGAAGCACTGCAATGGGGTATAGTGTCCAAGATCTGTTCGCCCGAGACTCTTGTGGAAGAGACTGTCAAGACGGCTGCAAAAATTGCTGGCTATGGACGACTCAGTGTTCAGGCTGCCAAGGAAGCCATCAACATGGCAGAGGAACTCAGCCTCGCCGATGGACTGAAATACGAACGACGTCTATTTCATGGGTTGTTTGCAACAAAGGTGAGTGTCAGATCGAACGTCATGAACCTCCACTGATTTTCTGCAGGACCAGAAAGAAGGCATGACGGCTTTCGTAGAGAAGCGTAAGCCAAATTTTACTCACGAATGAGATTGCAGAAGATGAACATTCATCTTTCTGCTCCACAATTTGCTCGAGCACTGGCAGTTCGTTGTCGTAATGCATTCGCTTGGCTGCTAGTAGACAGCTATATCTAGGCTTCGTGGCATGGCAATCGTCAATTGCATCGGCTTAGATTTTTTAGAGTTGAGGCAGGGAGGCTGCTTTCCTCCATGATCCGTCCGATCGATCCTCCATTGAAGGATGCATCACGAATTGTCATAGTCACCCAATCACATGACTGTCATGCAGGATCCTGGCAAATAACCTCTGCTTCGCAGACTGTCCACTACGTACGAGGCGGCACCTTCCATAAGTGCATCCGTACCGTACATCGACGCAGAATTGGAGCCTGGCAGATCTTGCCGACAGTAGCAGCGCACGTATGCATCTCCTCCGGGCACGACCCCAGCTTTCGTGATTCTATTGGACGGCGCTTGTGGGAGGACGGCGCAGAAGAATCAGCCAAATTTCATAGAAGTTTCTTGCTGATTGTGCGCCACTTCCGATCCACCGGCTCATGCCCTGCCGTCTCGTTCTCATTGCAAGAGTATTTGAGAGCTGATTCTGCTCCCTGCTCTCGAACGCATTGTGTTAGAGAAACCCTTTGCTGTTGTTTCGTTGTTTCAGAGGTGCGGGTAGTCTTGCTGTCGGCACTACAGACAGGTCAGCTTGACTAATAAGACCAGTCTGACAAGACCATGTCGGCTTTCGACGCCCTTAATATGCCTGTGCAAGGTTTGACTGCACAGGAAAAGATTGGTGTGCGTCATGGTGATACCACGGAGATCGACCACATCATATATCCAGCGGACTCATATTCCGGGAAAGTGTACTGGGCAGATCTACCGAGAGCCCAGCGATGGAAATGGATAAACAATCAACAGAACCGGGAAGCCGGTAGGGAAATTGCATTTCTATGGGCGATGTTCAAGAAGGATCCTCTCGAACCAATCCGCGCATACTTTCGAACTTATGTCGTCAATGGTCTAGGATTGTTCGTGGAGGGATACGTGCTCTTTTCCATTGGTAACCTGTCACCTCTTTTCGCCGCTGTCTGGCCAACATGCTGGGGCTCGAAACCCACAGTGTGCGATTTAACCTGGGTCCAGTCTGTCACATATCTCGAGATTGTCGGTATTATTCTTGGACAGATTATCGTTGGTGTGCTAGGTGACTATGTCGGTAGACGATGGGGTTTGGTACAAGATGCCATGGTCATGTTTACCGGAACACTACTGCTTTGCGCCTCTTGGGGTGCCAGTTTGGAAGGATGGGTCATCATGTATGCCATCTCGCTGTTGTGGTATGGCATCGGTGTCGGAGGAGAGTACCCCATGACTTCGTCAATGGCTATGGAAGGCAAGAAGAAACGCCACTCCTCGACTGCTGACAAGCTTCATCGAGGTCGATCCGTCTCACTCTCTTTCCTCATGCAGGGCTGGGGACAACTTGCCAACCAAGGTGCCTTGATCATCTGTTTGCTCATCTTCCATGGCGGCTCGAGCCCTCCTTATACGAAAACATCTACGCAGTATACCTTCAGGGTACAATTCGGAATTGTCGCCTTTGTCACCTTATGGCTTGGCTACTATCGATTCTTCAAGATCAGGTATGCCGATGCGACCTTGAATCAAGCGAAAAAGCGAGGCGGGGTCACTGGCTACGACCTCGTATCCCTAAAACTGACCAACAAATTCTATTGGCATAGACTGATTGGCACGGCTGGTGCCTGGTATTGTAATGATATTTTCTTTTATGGCAACAAGATCTTCCAAGGTCAATTCATCTCGGCTATCACCCACAAGTCAGGTGCAGATGTCGTCTTCACCAACTGGTTGTGGAATCTGGTAAACATCGGTGTGAGTCTAGTTGGGTATTATTTGGCAGCCTTCATGATCGACAACAAGTTTTACGGAAGAACTCGTATGCAAACTGTTGGTTTCATGGCAGACTTCATCCTGTTCCTTGCCGCTGCAGCGGACTACCACAACCTGTCGACAGTGCAGGTGAAGTCGTTCCAGGCTATCTACTTCTTATCTGTAAGTGTTCTACAACAGTGACTGTGCAGCCGAACTAACGATGCAGTCCTTCTTCCAACAATTTGGCCCAAATGCTACAACTTTCCTGCTAGCTGCTGAAGTCTTCCCAGCCTCGGTACGATCGACCGCGCACGGAGTTTCTGCGGCCTTTGGAAAACTCGGTGCACTCACTGCAACCATTGCTTACAACTATATCGATACTGAGACAAAGATCTGGGTCGTTTGCTGGTTCGGTCTAGCTGGAGCAGCACTGACTGTCCTCTTCGTGCCAGACACCACCGGATTGGATCTGAGGGAGCAGGAGAGATATTGGACTTTCGTTCGTGACGGACGACAGAACGAGTATCACGGAATCGCAATCAACCCTCAGCACCTATCAAACTATGAAATCTACGTGCTCGGCAGACACAAGAACTACAACCCGGATCTTGACGCGGAGATGCGACTCAACGAATTACGCAGTGAGTATCAAGCCTCGCTGTACTCCAATGACAAAGACGAGGACGTGTATGAAGACGATTTCGATCCGTCCGTGGTCAGCTACTTTGAGAAGTACGAGGGTGTGAAGCCCACCACCACTCGGGAAAAGTCATTGGGCTCATCGAGCTCAATTACAACTGCCAAGATCCCAGAGGGAGATGAAAAGTCAAGACAAAACACAGATTCGCTTTTGCGAGAAATGAACCGTCCATAGTCGTCCAGTACACAAGATGCCTGCTAGATCATTATGAAATGTTTTTGCTGTGTTTACAGGTCACACTTTCTCTCGCCTGCCTTGTCCATGGTATGGCAGTGGCATGCACACATCTATATACATTGTCGTGCTTGTGCTGCGACTCTGCTACTCTGAAGCAGAAAACATGTCCAAACGACGTACGATACTCGAGTAGCACTGCGCGCACTAGCTAGTCGAGTTTGCATTCGACCAATCAGGTGCAGGCTGAAAAGTTCCCCACATGTCTCCGCTGTGCCGAGAACGAAGTCGTCATCTTTTCGAATTCGGCAGCGAGGTTACCCTGTCACCAGCCAGCTTGGCTTCCTCCAGCTCTCTGCGTACTGTCGTCGTCTTCTTCAGCCGTTGTCCATCGTCGTGCGAGTCACTGGACGCAAACTTTGATTAGTCGCAGAATCGGGTCTCGGATATAACGATAATCATGTCGTCCTCTCACGGCGAAGATGTGCCTCCGATCGTGCACGCGTTATCGGGTGCGGTGGCATCCATCTTTTCCAACTCGTTCGTCTACCCGCTGGACCTGGTGACGACGCGTATCCAGACGCAGGAAAAGACGCATCATCGGAGTCGTCGGGACAGCGGGACACCACTGACGCACGACAAGTACTATGAGAGTCTGCCGCATGCGCTCTTCACCATTTACGAGGAGGAAGGCATCACTGCGTTGTGGCAGGGGGTGTGGGCGGATAATTTCAGTACCATGGCATCCACGTTCTGTTATCACTACTCTTATAATTTCATCCGGGAGAAGCGTGTGCAGGTGGCCGCGCGACGGAACGGGGGCAAGAAACCATCAGTGCTCGGCATGGTGGAGGAATTGTCGATCGGTGCGAGTGCCGGTGTCATTGCGAGGTTCGTGACGGCCCCGGCGAGTAATATCGTCACACGAAGCCAGACCCAGGGAGGGTCCACGGCACAAATCATCAGGGCCATTTACAAGGAGAAGGGCATCACCGGGTTCTGGAGTGGCATGAAGGCCTCCGTCATCCTGGCCGCCAACCCATCCATTTCATACTACCTCTTTGAACTGCAAAAAGCACTGCTCGTGCCAAAGTCCCGCAGAAACGATCCAAAGTCCATCGAGATCTTCCTCATGTCCGCCACGGGCAAGGCCATCGCCACCTTGCTGCTCTACCCTATCATCCTGGTCAAGGCCAAGACGCAGGCCCTCCGCGCGAAATCTAGTCTCTGGGCACTGCTCAAGGGAATCCTCGAGAAGGACGGCCTCGGCGGTCTCTATGATGGCGCCCTCCCACAAGTCCTCAAGGGGTTCCTCTCGCAGGGCATCCTCATGGCCCTCAAGGATCGCATCGCCACGCTCATCATTTCTGGCTACCTCGCCCTCTCGAAGCGACAAAGACGAGTTTCCAACTCGGCGTACTACTTCTCCGATAGTCCCAAGACGGATGTCAATGGCCTCATTGCCGCTACCAAGGACAGGGTCGAGATTGCCGTCGATAATGCGGTCGACAAGGTGAAGGAGGTTGCGGGCAATGTCGCCGAGTCCGTCAACTTGGACGGCGCCGTCGAACAAGCCAGATCTTATGCTCAATCGGCACGGGACGCTTCTGGCATCGATGGAGCCGTCGAAAAGGCGAAGGAACTGACACAATCTGCGCGTGAAGGTTCAGGCATCGACGGTGCCTATGAAAAGGCAAAGGAAATGGCGCAGTCCGCAGCAGACTCCTCGAGCGCCCAGCTAAAGAGTGTTGCGGATGCCAGTCGAGAAAAATTGTCGGACGGCCTTGGGGCAGCTCAGAAATTCGTCCAGCAGACCGATGAGAAGCCCGTGCGTGCTATAAGCAATGCCGTTCAGCAAGGCAGAACCGACTCACCCGAGTGGGGTGGTCAGACAAGACCAAAAGCACCTGAGAAGAAGGACTGATGGAATTGGTTGTGCGGTAGCGACGCAAGGAGCTGGAGGAGGAAGAATTTACATTTCATGTACGAGCTCAAGTGAATTGCCTTGTATAGCAATGATGTGTACCACAAGAAGCCAAATCTGTGCCAGTCGTGTTGTGCTCTCATGCAGGTGACGCCAATCATGACTTCATTAGTGGCAAGATGAGCGACGCTATTGTCCTAAGTCGAGCGCTGCAACATTTCCATTTTGCCGTCGACAACGGGACATTGTTCGGCGACCCAATTCGCATCGTTGACGAGGATGCCGACTTCATCCAGTTGGTAGGGCTTGATATTTGCCTTGACGGCGTCGTAGGGCCGTTCGCGGACGAGGTACTCGCGGAGCACGAGCCCTGTCTGAAATTCGACGTAGAGCCGGGTATCGCGGACGCGAAAGAGGACATTGTCGAGTCGCATGAAGAAGCGGGCGAGCACGAGGAGTCGGTCGGGCATGACGCGGACGCGGACGGATAGGACGGAGGTCCCGTTGTCGTCCAGCTCGCTCTCGTAGAGGATGACTTCTTCGTAGAATAGGATTGGGTCCTGGCGCTTCAGGAGGTCCATCGGCAGAAGTTTGTCCGTCTCCACCCATGTCCATGACGAGCCGTAGGAGGGAAGTGAGCCGCGGTACGATGGCGTGTATGTCCAATCGAAGGGTTTCGTGACGTGCTTGATATCCTCGCTGTGATCGTCCCTCGACTTGTTCCACGAATCGCTGTACGAGACTTTCAAATCCGTGCCATTCTTGTCGACCGTGTCGAGCGCGTCAAAGGACGTCCATGTGAGATTGATGACGGATTCCTCATGGGTCAATCTCACGAAATTATTGCCAAAGATCATCTCAGGCAGTGGAATCGTCAACTTGCCACTGTCTTCGTCAATCTCCTTTGAATTTGAGATTGGGTATTTGGCGGTCGTGATGTTCCAGCCTCGTAATTCAATGCTTCGTTCATATTTCGAGCTCGTGAGTTTGTGGTTGATGGGAGACTTCTTTTCAGTCACTTGACTGTGACCCGATTCAAGCGACACGCTCATCCTTAGAGCATGCGGCAATCTATCAAGTCCTGTTGCATCGACGACAGGGCAGAGAATATGATGTCTGTGGTTTCTCCTCTAGTGCTAGTAGTTGTAGTAATAGTTCATCGACGGTGAAGTGCGCCAAATTCGTGATAAGGTTTACTGATCGCCGAAGTTTCTCCTTTGGGAGATCTGTGGAGTTGTTGAGATTGACATAATCGACTCCAAACAGGATATATACTGCAGTATATGAGTGTGCCGTTGCATGTGAACAAGGTCAGCATGGACTGAAAGGACGAGATCTCTAGGGATAGGGCATCGATGCGACGAAGCCTGGCCACAACATGTCTATATGCTCAAGCCAGGTTGCGCAGTGGGCGCGCATGTTGGCGGGCTTACTCTGCGCTCGTCATGTCGGATCCCTTTTTACACTATCAATCTCTGGTGAATGTAAATTACTTTCGAAAGGATGAGAGCCAGCTCCGAGCAGCAAAGGAACTACAAAAATTGTATAGACGTATAGATGGGTACGTTCCGCCTGTGGACTTTGCGCGGAAGATAAAACAAGTCGAGAAGCTATTGCGCAACCAGGAAAGTGATAGTACAATTCGTAGATACATCACTGGAGCGAGTGACAAGTCTCTTGTCAAGCAGCTGTCTTGGGAGGAAGAGTTACTCAACATAGACAGTCCCCGGGGCTTGATGCTTTCCGGCTCTGTTGGCTCGGGCAAGAGTATGCTAATCGATACACTGCTTCCGATGAAGAAACGCTGGCACTATAACGCATTCATGCTCGAACTATTCGCAAGACTTCATCGAGAACGAGATGACGAATACATCCTTCTCAAAATTGCATACGAGTTGATCGAAGAGAGTCCCATTCTAGCGATTGACGAATTTCAGCTTGGAGACCCGGCATCAGCAAGGATACTAAAAGGGATCCTCGTGTACTTTTGGAAAATGGGAGGTGTGCTAGTAGCCACTTCGAATAGAATGCCCGAAGATCTCTATTCTGGCAGCTTTCAGGCAGAGCAATTCAAATCGTTCACTGAACTGCTGGGCACTCGATGTGTCGTGCACGATATGCGATCTACGCGAGACTTTAGGAAAGAAGTCGAGGATCAGCTAGCACATTACCACACAACTGATGGATCAAGTGCTGCCATGGATGAGCAAATCCTTGATTTACTGCCACATCCCAAAGAAGCATTCATCTTTGTCTACACACGCCAATTCAGGATTCCAGCACAATCCGAGGAAGGCGTTGCGCAGTTTGACTTCAAGTACATTTGCGAGCGAGACTTTGGTGCGGCAGACTACATCTCCACCGCATCTCGCTACCACACCATCATCCTCGACCACGTCCCCGTCCTGACACTACAAAAGAAGAACGAAGCCCGTCGCTTCATTTCCCTCATCGACGCACTCTACGAAGCGAAATGCAAGCTCTTGATCCGCGCGGACGCGAAACCAGATACTCTGTTCTTCCCCGACTCGGCAGACACCAAAATAGACGGTGACAGTATCGCCTCGGAAGCCTTCTCAGAAACCTACTACGACGTCACGACACCGAATCGACCCAATGTCAGCTCATACGTCTCCGCGGACGAGCGACACAATCGCCGCGGCAACGACGAAGCCGCCGCTGTAGCCAAGGTCGCATTGACGGAATTACATACTCGCCAGGACTTTTCACGACTCAATGCCTTTACAGGGCAGGACGAGCAGTTTGCCTTTCGACGTGCCGCGAGCAGATTACACGAGATGACGTCGCGCGAATGGTGGGCCCGGGCACGACACGAACCGAACCACGAGAGTGAGCGGCGTTGGGAGTCTACCACCACTACTACTACTACTTCTTCTTCTGCTTCTTCTTCTTTCTCGGCCGCGCGAGGCGGCGCTAGAGATGGAATAGTGTCGCGACCTCACACGACCTCACCATTCAGGACACATCCCAAGCCGCCCCCTAAATTCGGCATCGAGCATTTCTGGGCCATGGTCATGCGATCCGGGCACCGGAAAAAGACAAATCCGGACGACTGGATCAGCAAGGACGAAAAGCGATAGATAGTCCAGTAGTCAAACACGTTCATGACATTAATGATGACAACGATGATGAAATGTATTGTATAATGATACAGTGATGATTTTGTGCTTCGCCAAAACTCCTAAACCTGCTGAAATATTGCAATGTAATGTAAGGTAATGTAGTGTTGTGCAGTGCAGTGCAATATAGTGGTACATGCTAGAAAAGATGCATGGCATGCTCCAGAAGTAAAGAAAGAGAAAGATGAATGTATCGGACATCTTAAGATTGAGCCGCGACGATGGCTTCCACTGCGGCCACGTCCGCTCGGAGCCACTCGTCTGCCGCGACGGCATCGAGTGACCATCGCTTGGTACGGCTGCGGAGTAAATTACTCACCACACGTTTCGCCCCAGCCCAGCCATCTTGCCCTTCAACTGTGTCAAGAAGACTAGGGACAGCAGTAGTAGACCTAGGAGTAGAAGCAGAAGGAGCAGGGACGTCCTTGAGTCGCACCCATCGCCACTCGATGCGACAGATGCGGTGGAGCACGCGGGACTGCATCTTGTGCTCGAGCCCCGGGATAACGTCAAAGGGCAGGCGTCCCTCGAGCATGGTATACAGTAGCACGCCCAGTGCCCACGCGTCCGTCTGTCGTCCATCGTACGATTGACCCATGATGATTTCCGGCGCGGCATAGTCTTCGCTGCCGCATCGTGTGGTCAAGTCTGGATCCGCCGGGTCAAAGTGCCGCGCCAAGCCCAAGTCCGTCAACGTCGTCCACAGACCCATCGTTGTCGTCGATTTGTTCGAGGGCGTCCTGCACATCGCGTCGCCCTCTACGCGCAACAAGACATTTTCCAGTTTCAGGTCGCGGTGCACAATGTGGTGTCGATGCAGCGTGCGCACGGCACACACCAGTTCCGCAAAGAGACGGCGCACGACGGGCACGGTGAGGATGGATCGATGCTCTGCCGTGAGGGTGAAGAGGTCCCCGCCGGGCAAGTAGTCCAGCACCAAGAGTGCCCTTTCCTCCGTAATGTCGTACCCATGCAGACGAATCAGCAGTGGACTCGAGACTTGCTCCAATAACTCAATCTCGCGACGCACCGTCGTGTCCACTCGCGCGCGGTCGACGGTGGTGCTCGACGAAAGGTCCACCACTTTAATGGCCACGAGCCGATCCGTGCGGCTTCCCCTTTCCCGCGCGAGCATCACCCTACTGAACGTCCCTGATCCCAGCTCGTCCATGGCGACGAATCTGCGCCACTCAGCGCCGCAGTAGACATCGAAGAATTCATCTTCTCGATTCGCGAATAACGTATGTCGCTCGCCGGCCTGTGGTCGCACGGCCGAGTCGCTGGTCTTCCGGTCCATCGATTCCTCACGATGCATAATGTCATTCTTGATGTCTGCTTCCGTCTGCGATTTGTGTCGCACGATGCGAGGCATCTCCATGGCGTCCAAGTTCCGCGCGACACTTAACGATGTCGCCCGAGATGCATGTGTCTCCTTCTGCAGACGAGCGAATAACTTCGCCGGCAGAATACCATGCGATAACTTTTGATTCCTCTTGTCCATTGCTGTTCCCAACTCTGCCACTGGCTCCGTCTCCATCTCCGTCTCCGTTTCAGCATCGTGAGCACTATATTGCTTCTGCAATGGGGATGCACACGCCACGGCTGCACCACTCGCTGGCACACGACGTGGTCTATTTTCAGGAGGAAAGGGGTTGGAGAGCACTATCGGAGATGGTAAAGGCGTGATGTTTTGGATGTGCGAAAGGTTCGGTGAGTTTCCCACCAGATTATTCAGAGAATCACTCGTGTCTGTCCTCTGAATCCCTGCCCTTTTTGGCGTGTCGTAAATGCTCCTGTTGGCAGCGAGATTGTTCTTGTCCTCTGGTTGCTGCTGCTGCTGCTCTTGCTGCTCCAGCACGGGCGAGCTATTCGGACTCCCACCATCAATCGCCAGTCGTGGTAATTCATCCAAGATACGCTTCATCTCGCACGCTGTGCCTTGGCCTAGCTCTATCTCTCTCTATCCCTCTCTCCACCTCTCTTTCCTCCCCCTGGCGACCCGAAAGCGGAGATCGTCACGGTACAGAAAACATGCTGATCTGTTTGACGCGCGACTCACAATGGGAAAGAAAACAAAAAAAGGTTCGTGCGGCAAGACATGTCAGCACCAGACCGCATTTGGTCGTGTGTGTATTTGTGGTGTTTATGAGACTCATTCACGAAATCGATTCCCGTGGTTCCAGTGAATCAAAATCTCCCGTCTGCACTGGCCGCGCACGTGTACCGACTTCGCTTGCCGCCACCATCTGTTCGGCCGCCGGCCCCGCATCTCGCTTGTCCAGCAGATGGTTTCGTCCTCGATTTTCCTTCTTCTTGTTATCCTTGGTCCCGGACATAGCTTTTTGCTAAGAAACTAGATATCAAGAAGCAGCCATACTACTGACACCGTCATAGGTACGATGAACGCCCTCGTACTTGAAAAGTCTGGCACTGATAAAAATGCTCGGCCGAAAATGACGCTGCAACGACGGCCGATTCCCGAACCTTCAGCGTCATCCACACAAGTCCTCATCAAAGTGTCCGCATCGAAAATCAACCCGAGCGACGTGCTAAATGCGTCCGGCGGGTTCCCATACACGATTTTCCCACGCATTCCAGGCCGAGACTTCGCCGGCACCGTCGTCCGATGCCCGAGCGACCCGTCGTGGGAAGGCAAGCGCGTCTTTGGCACTTCCGGCAATCACTTGGGATTCGGGCGCGACGGCGCGCACGCCGAGTACTTGCTCCTCGACCACACGGACCTCCTCGTCCCCATGCCCGACATTATTGCTCGCGGCAACGGCGACGGCCGTGGCGGAGGCGGTAGGGACGAATTGACGTTTGCACAGGCCGCATGTATCGGTGTACCGTACACCACTGCCCTCCTCATGATCCGTCGTGCCCAACGCGCGAGATTTCCCATCGACGACGACGGTGACGGTGACGGTGATGGAAACGACGGTCACAGTGGTGATAAGCCGTCCACCCGCGTACTGATTCTCGGGGGAAGCGGCAACGTCGGACGCGCCCTCGCGGACCTCTTGACGTCCCAATGGCCCGACGCAGTGACGCACCAAATATCCCGCGACCCAAACGGCACCATGCCGTTTCCTTCCCCCGACAACAATACCGAGAACAAGGATGACAAGTTTGACGTGGTATTCAGTACCGTGCCCGACACGGCATCGATCCAGTCTGCAATGGGATTACTGAATAAAAGGGGCGTACTCGTCTTTATCGCATGTACCCGACCAGACTCGCAACCCCTCCTCATCGACCCGAAACAATTCTACCGCGACGAACTCGCGCTCGTGGGCGTCAACAGCGTCGACTGTTCCATGCGCGAAGCCACGCTGCTCATGCGCACCATTGGACGACTCATCGGTAGCGGTCAATTGGTGCCCCACCTACTGCAAGGGCGCACCATCAAGCAAGTCGCCCTGAGTGATGGCGAGCAAGCGTACCGCGAAGCCAGCAAGAGTCGTGAAAATGTCGTCTTCATCATGTAGAGGCTCTCGTGCATCATGACAGAACAGTCACGCTCGACATGGACTTCTCAACGTCGGCAGACTTGTATTCATGCATTGCACAGTCATTATGTACACGCGATTGAATATATCTACACTTAGTCTACATCATCGGATCGAATGCGATACCACTCGGACAGCCATTGCTTCAAGGTCGATATCTGTACTCGATGAATATCTTGAATCGCTGGTGGCAAGAGGAGTCCGCTTCCAGGCCGTACTCCCGATGCGTCCCATTGAAGCACGGCACCTTTGATGAGCTTGAACGGATTCTGCTCCGTGTCGGCACGGCTTGGAGCATATGGAGAATGAGCAGTTGCATACAACCACGCGTCTCTTTCACCGTCGACAAACATGATGCGATCAGACTTGTTGCCGAGTGCAAGCTCGCCATATCTATTGTATTGAGTGACATTGGGTAATGCCGGTATGGCTGATTGGAAATCAGCGAACAACTCGGGACAGTAATTGCTAGCGTTGAGGTCAACGAGACGCGAAATCATGGAAGGCACGCCTGCCGGTGCTGCTGGACTGAATAGACCCATGCTGGTGCAGACCAAGTAAGCCCAAGGACGTTCGGTCTGTCCCAAATCGAAGAGGAGACCTTTAGTCGAATCGGCATCGAATCCATAACAATCCTCAATTTGACTTTGTCCGTCCTTCTCTGGGCACTGCACTCTGACACTAGCCCTGATGAGGTCTTGAAAGTTCCTCAAGACTTGGCGAAATTGCTGAGCATTCGACGCTGTGTTTGAAACATTTGCTGCCAGAGCGTCGCAATATAGCAACCATGGATTTGATGAATTTGGCATGTCCCACGTTTGAGCTTGCCAATCATCAAAGGGAGCTTGTATTGTTTGTACAAAATCCAAGTCGTTCTTGAGCGCGCCGAGTCCAAAGGACTCTTTCAAGGCCCGGGTTTGAGCTGCATCATGCAAGCCAAGGACAGCGTCGATATGATTGACTATTGAACAACTCGGTTGGAACAAACTCCTCCAGTCTTTCTTATTGTCTCTCCAAATTCCCAGAAATCAACCTTGGTCCTGGTGACAGCAGACGATGCAAATGATCCAACGATTACATCCGGCGAAACTGCTCGCAAGAAGGCAGACTGCGCACCACTATAAAAGCCACCATATGTGAACCAGGGACTGTTTGGACTGTTGGTCAACTCTCCATACCCGAGATCAACATTTTGAGCAAAATTCACAACATCTTGCAGCGCTAAATCAATCGTCAGCCAATGCAGGTTTCTAGTGGTAAAATCTGAAACGGGGATTGATTTGCCAAAGTATCGATGCTCCAACATAATCCCGATCCCATTCGTTTCCCTGGCAAGAATGTCCACGATGCCATAATCCATGAGGGCAACTTCCGTAGGTCGAGCCGCCCCTCCCGGCAGCAGTAAAATGATCGGACCTCCTTTCCTGTAGTGTCGTGTCGATCTCCAGTAACGCATGGGAAAGGTCTCCCTTGAAGATTCGTTAAAGTGGTCCAGCTTTTGTTCGAAATAGTGCTCAGTGATACCAGCCGGTAATGCCTCATCGAGAATTGGATCTTGAATCCCTGGCCGTGCTGTACGTATAATCCTGGAGAAACGATCCCGTCGCAACGTAGTCCATGGTAGATTGCTGCTCCCGACGAAGATCCACGAGAGAGCGCAAGTCAGCGAAAGCCTAGACAAGCGCATACTTGACTGCAGTCGGTCAATCGGTCGCTCTGTCTGGCCTTAATGCTACAGGATTGGGGGCGATCAATGATCAAATGGCTGCTGTCTTGCAAGGTGAGCTTGTACACAATGGATTACCGAAGTGGACAGTGGGTCGGTCCGGGCTGATGTGCGAGATTAGCGCAAACACGACGTTTCAGAATGCCAGATCTGAAATTGAATCAAGTCCTAGAACAGCGCTGGGTGGAGATTATGCTAATTTGTTCTGCATAGTGCACAGTGACAGAGATTGGACGCCACTCGCGTGTTGTGTGCTGCGTGCTCGAAACGTAGTAAAGTCGTGCGAGTCTCGATGAGGCATTCGAATTCATGCTCGGAGATATCAATGTTCATTGGCATTCCTGTACGCTTTGATCATCCTGAAAGCTGGTATGACTATTGGACTTTCGACAATAACCAGGACTTGACACTTTCCGTCCAACTTGGCGTGTCTTGGAATCCGTGCATCACCAAAACCTCTGGAATATTCTTCGAGATGGTGACTGATTTGCTCTTTGAATGTCGTTGATTCGGGGCAAAGGACGAGACGGGCATGATGAGCACATCTTTGACTTGCTTTGGCGTGGTAAGACCCCGAAGACTACTGCCGTCCTCAAGTTCCAGATATTTCAGCATTGCAGCAGTGAAAGGTCCAGCACCAGTCGCTCTGACAATGTCCATGTTGGCGAGCTGCAGATCCTTGATTTTCTGTGCCCGTTTGTTGGCGAGAGCCTGAACACGACTGATAGCTTCAGTCGTGGCGGCTCTCATGGCAGCATGGTGAGGCTTGGCCATGATAGTGTACTGAACAAATTGAAAGTTGTCGGCCCATCCAAGATCCTCAATTTTAGCTGGACTCGTCACTGTCGGTTCATCCACTTCAACGCCAACCACAACGTTGATGCTCGTAATGTCAAAGTCCTTTGGTATCCAAGCATTCATCTGACACAGAGTGGTCGAATCAACATCAGCATAAACACCGCCTTCCTCGTACAGCACGATATAGCGGAAGAGATCTGCTCGTGCGACCGGGTCTGGAAGACTCTGGTAAGTCTCAAAGACGTTTGATGGTGAGACTTTTCTGACATAAGCGATCGCTTCTCGATCAGTGTAATGTTTGTGTTCTTCGCCCACGTTGGCGTAGTACCACGACAGGGTGGCCGGTCTCAGAGCATTCAGTCGTGACGTCTGATGGACGATGCCCGGAAAGTCAAAGTCGTCCCGACTCTCGAGACGGTGCGAATCAATCACCTGCGAGACACCACTGGCGAGCTCGTCCTTCGTGTTGCCATTCTGATCCTTGGCAACGTCGGGATTCGCATTCTCAGACAGACTTGAACGGGCTTGTAGACTCGTGTAATATACCACGGCGAGACATGTAGCCACGACGAAAAGTGTCAGGAATCGTACAGCTCTCTTCGGCAACGACATGTCGTTGTTTTGTGTTGTCGGAAGAATACGTGCTCGCGAGGAAAATGCGTCTGACTAAATACACTTGAAACCGAGTCGAAGGATCGATTCTCAGAGGAGACTTCGTGTAACCTCCCCGAGCGAGAACCGAAGAAGTCTGCTGCTGCAGCCGCCGCGTGCAAGAATCATTCAACGTGCAGCTGCAGGTGGCGCAGAACAAGACTCGCGCCAATATTCATTTGAAACCGTTGATCATATCATCTGTCCAATGACATTCTGTCTAGAAGATTGCTAGCCAATGACATGATCCAGTGTGACACGGAAACTTGCCGAAGAGTGAAAGGCCGATGCAGCTGGTCTGATCTCGAAGCTGCCCACTTGCTGCTGCTGCTGCTGCTGAGACTGTCACTGCAGCGTCATTGGCAAGCTTGTGAGTGATACATCAATCTGGACATATAAGATTGATCACGGCCGAAGATATGAGTGGCTCTCGTCTATGTTTGCCGCAGCAATGTCGTTTGACGTGGACATGCTTGCCAAGTCTTCCGACCATTGCATCGAGTCGATCGAGCCTTGGCTCTTGGCATGACATGGCATGAATATACATGGATGTCAATTTTTGATACTCAGCTGAACTTCAGCTACGAGGCTTTTGCGTGTACACGCATAGGAAGGTTCTCGACGCGCTCGAAGTATGCGTCATAGGCATGCATTGTCGATAGCAGTCGATACCTACAGCTACTACCTAGGTAGTGTTTTAAACACAAAATTTACCGGCAACCGAATCGAGGTCGGTATTGCCGAGTGGAAATGGCATTTTATTTGTGAAAGTGGGATTTGCCTCGAATGCCAAGATCCCCACTTTTGGAATGTCCAGCTCAACAATTGCAAGTAATCTGCAGGAAATAACTTTGGAGGATCTACCTGCTGGATATATACATATATTACTGGGTATTCCCGTTCACGACATTCATAATCGACTCATCGTACAATAAAAGTTCCAGTAATATGCTATACACTGTACGCGCGCGTACGCATGCAATATAGATGCATCACTCAGAGCACACACTCGGACCCTGACACTGTCCCGACATCCCGATGCGCTGCGAAAGCGACAGCGCCAACGATATTACAGCTACACGCGCGACCACCACGACAATATGGTGCGACGGCTGCGACGCGGCCCCGGCGACCCTATACTGCCTACAATGCGACGTCGAACACTGCACGGACTGTATCGGCGCGCGACACGGCCACGGACCCGCCCTCGCGCACGACTTTATGCGCGTCACCCGATGGCGCGACCTGCGTCTCCGTGTCCGCATCAATCCTGCCCTCCTTCACCATCCGGCACAATCACAATCACAGGGTATCATTCAGGATGAGCGAGGGGGGGTCGGTATGGTGACTCGACAAGTCACGTCGCACTCTGAAGGGGCGCACACACAGACACGGACACAGACGCAGCGTAGGCGGTCCAATTTGCCTGCTCCATTACTCAAAGTCATCAAAGCGCTCTACAATCGACTGCGCTGATATCCATTCCCCTCGTTCGTCCAATTCTCGATCATTTCAGCGATTGCACAGCTTTTTCATTCGTTTTTCACCTTTCAATTGTCAAAATGTACTCGGCGGTGCTTCTCTCTCTTCCAGCGAACGGCAGACACTCGACAGTGTTGACCTGCTAAGGCGTTTGGCAAGCACGCAATACGCACAATATTGTACACTTCATGGATATTTTAGTAGTTGATCACTTTGTATGATTGAAAATATCTAAATATTTCCAAAACATGTCTCATTTTATCCATTAAGAGTCGTCCGCTTGAAAGCAGGTCTAAGAAGCGTGATTGTAAAACTGAAATAATGTATAAACATGAAAGATGTAGTAAATGCAAGCACAAATGTGCATGAGGTGACGACGTATTACCAGGTATAGGTCTCATAGTGCAGGTTAAAGTTGTACGTCTCGATGGTATTGTCAATGGCCAAGGTCGCGGTGTAGGACGTGGTCGCGCCATTGGCGGTGACGGTGAACGTCGGTGCGCCCTCACCGAAGCCGACAAACTCAAAGTGGTAGCGTCCAGCGTCGGTGAATGAGAATGACTGCGTTTGGCCGCCGCTCGTGACCACGATCGTGGCTGCGTCGACCAGCAGGACGGTGAAGTAAATGTTGTCCGATGGTGGAATGTCGTTTTCCGCAGGGTTCGAGCTGTAATCAGAGGGCAGCCAGTCTCTCACGAACGTCGTGTCGTCCGTTGCCACGGCAGTCATGCTGTGTGATCGGTACCACATGTAGAGCTGGTTCGTGGTGATGGCGGGATAGGTACCTTTGTTCTTGTACGCCTGGATGTAGTAGTTTGTCAGGCCAGCTAAGGGAGTGTGGTCGAATGAAGGCGTGGCCCACTCGCTACTCTGGATTGAACCCTCCTTTGGCAAATCTCCATAAATATCGGAGATGTAGTGCGACTCGCCATAGTCGTTCCAACTGAGAATCTCGAGGAAGTCTGGCTGACTGGCGATGACGTTTTCCCATCGAGTAGTGTACAATACACCATTCTCCGCAGTCATACTCCTGCCAGAGAATTCAGAGAAGAAGAGCGGACCGATGGCGGCCATATAAGTCTTGTCAGAGTACTGTGGGACGGACCCCGCAGCACTGCTGGTCAGGCTTTGATACCACGCGTCCTCGGCTGTGGTTCTGGTCCATGCGTTCCAACTCATAGCACCGTCGAGAGCGTCCCATGCGAGAACGGTAGCGCCGGCAGCTGTGAATGTAGGGACAAAGTATATTTCGGACCCGAGCTGGGAGAGCTGATTCTTGAACCACAGCCAGCACGCTGCGGGTGTCGAAAAGATCTCGTCGGGTGCCACACCTACGTAACTCTCCCCAGCGAAAGTGGACACGAATTGCAGACCATCAATGGTGTATTGATTCGGATGGTTCGTGTAATCCGTGATAACGGAGAACAACTGAGATAATGGAGTTCCAGAATTCTCGGACATGTCCAGGCTGGCGAAGAGAACAAAGTCGGGGAAGGACTCTGCAGCAGTGTACATAGTCGCCAAGCGGTCTCTCTGCCAACTCTCGGTACCAATGTTGCAGGCGAAACCATCAATTCCCATGTTGATGGCCCTCTGGATCTCACTCTGATACGTCGCAACATCTGTTACCGAATTCATATTGCCTACCATGTAGTGAGCAAAGACCTTGTTGGCGCCCTGAGCACCGGGTACGCCCGTGTATGCTTCTCCCACGGTGTAAGTACGCGAGGGAATGGTGCTACTGGAGCTACTGCTCGTGGAAAGAGGCAAGAAAGAGCTGCTCGTTGGTGTCGTGGCTGTACTGGTCTGTGAGCTGCTGCTGCTTGTGGTAAGGGACAAGAAAGTGCTGCTCGTTGGTGTGGTGGCTGTGCTGGTCTGTGAGCTACTGCTGCTTGTCGTAGGCATTGAAAAAGAATCCGATGAAGTGGTCGGCACATTAGAAGAAGACTGTGTAGTGGACGAACTTTCGGCATCAGAAGAAGCTTGTGCAGTGGAAGACGCCGATGCAGTGGAGGATTCCGTCGCAGAGGAAGAAGCCTGTGCAGTGGAAGAAGCCGACGCAGTGAAAGAGCCCGTTGCAGAAGAAGATGCCGTCGCAGAGGAAGACGGCCCAGAGGTTGTGCAGGTAGCGCTAGCGTAAGAGTAACCAGTAACGGCGTAGACGTTCATAACGCCGGTACCACCGCAAGTCTCTGACGAGCCGACACAGGTCAAGTCACACGCTTCCGCTGCCACGGAGGTTGCACACTGAGCGAGTTTCTTGGCACAGTTGCAGGTCGAGCCTCCAGTAAGTCCAGCGACATTGTAGCCCAGACCCCGGCACCACCGCTCACAGAGCCCGACGCTCATCGTGCCATCAGTGAACGTGTACGACGGAAGCAAGTCCTGACCATCGAGTGCCTGTGGGTAACAACCCAAGGCAGTCCAACCATAGTATCCCGCCGCCGGTTTCGGTGGAAGGGGGGCGACAATGACCGGAGGTCGATGCGGATACCCAGACGAAGCTACTGACCGTGCGGCCAAGTTGTTGGCAACGGCGGTCGCACTGACTACCTGTCCCATGTTGATGAGTTCTCACCTTCGAACAATTGTCAAAGTGGACGCGAGGTTGAGTTTGTGGAGCCAGATTCCCGAACCTTAGCCAGCAATTTCCCCTTTGAGTGATTGAAGTGGCCCTTGCAGATGCGATTTGTGTTACGCTGCAATTTCCGAGTGTTGGAAGGAGTGTTTTGTGCGAAAGAGAGCGTGTATGTCCTTTGAACGAGAGTGTATGGACTGAGCGACTGACAAAAGAGTGTGCGTTTTCGTTGTATATCAAGATCCGAAGGAGGGCCGTCCACTGACTTTATGGCGAGTCCAAGTCGGTGCTGCGGGATTTGTGGATGTTTCTGCCATCCGAAAACGATCGACTTCTCCCATCCTCATACCTGAGCCTCATGCGTTCCCGCTTTCTCGAGCCGCAATGTCCACGGGGTGTCCTCTCCTGTGGAAGGAGCCGATGGTCTTCCTTGGACCCTCTGCTGCTGAGGGAGGGGCCCGCGTCAAGGGGCGGAAGACTACTGGCCTCGGGAGCCACCGGGTATATGTCATGCCAGAATGGGAAGCCTCACATTCCTGCATTGTGGCTCAGTCACAAAACCGCGTCTATTCTCCTGCCATTGTGTGAATCGCGGCAGATTGTAGTACATTGCCCGCAAGGGACACCTTACCAAGGAATTTGTACTATCCATCCCGCGATCGTGTTCGTATCAAGCCGTGCATCATCAGAAAGACCTATAAGTCCTGCACCATGTTACAGCTGCAGGAGCTGCAGCACACGAACTACGCTTGAGCTTACCGCACGCGGGTCGTCCCGTCCATCTACCGCGTTCAAGAAATGTCGTCCCGCTTGTTTCCTAGCCCGTCGTCATTGCCATGAGCTGCAGCTGCATGTCAGGCATGAACGAACAGCCAGGATGCGGTAGAGATCTCTGCAGTCTTGTTGATGCTCGATCGGCGTGAATGCTGCAGCAAGTTCAGACACTGTGTCAAATAATCATGATTGAATTGTGAACGGCCACGAGACGTCCGACCAAGTCCTTACAGCTATTTATGTGGACTAGGATTTTGTTTTCTAGTGGAATCAAGAGCGTTCTTGAGTGTCGATAAGATGACCCTGCACAGGCTTAGGCAGAGACCGGTCTGCAGAGATCGGAGCGGCTGCCAGCGATAGCTTCCTGCCTACTTACCTACCTATACACAGCTAGCTTGGTAACTGATCACTGCGCATGTGCTTGGCGTACTCTGCCTGACGTATATACGTACCTCTCTATGCGGACACGGAATCACCAAGTACCTACAAAAATGCTTTCTGTGTATGCCCACACACATATGTATATGCGGCAGCTGAGATCCGACCACAAACATCATGTTGCTTATTTTGAACGTCCATATTGGCGGTAGTGCCAATCTTATGATTACGTTCCTGCAATGCTGCTGCTCCTACACAAATCACAAACTCATCATCACCAGGCTCAATAAAAGACGAGAGCTCTGAGCTCTATTGATTCTCGTGCTGGTTTCTCCGGGTCGCTCGCGTCGTCCTTGAATGCCGTATGTGGACAAAACTTGGCTGCATTGTGTGTCAGTACAATTCTAAGCTTTACAATGGGATTTGAACATACCAACGTCGGGCTTGGAGTCGTAGCACTTGATGAGAATCACCTGTGATGTGTCCAGGTCCTTGTGATAGTACCATCGATGACTATCGTTGTGTGCGACTGCATAAGTCTCACCGGGCGGTGCATCGGGTTTCGCAAAGTCAATCCGATCAGTCTCAATCATATCCCCCTCGCCGATACTGCAGTAATCGCACAATGCCAAAGGGTCGGTGTATGCCGGATGGCTTATGGGCCGCCAGACGTTGATGATCTGGAATCGACGTTTCAAGAGGTCCTGGGCATCATTCGGCAAATGTCGTTTGACTCGTGCAATAGATGCTCGGGTGGTCTGATCGACATGCGTTCGAGGAACCGGTCCTCTGCTCGTGCCGGGTCTTCGGACAGTGTGATCAAAGATGAATACTCGGGCGGCACCGCAGTGTTTGAGCAGAAAGTCCTCGACTTCTTTATAGTAGTGTGATGTGATGGCCGCATCATCGATGAATGCAGTCTCTTGCGTGGCAAGGTTCTGCACTTCGAATCCATTACGATCCAGGGACGGTACAAATGTGTTGTCTTTCGATCCGAGATTGATGATGTGACTCAAATGCTCTTCCGATTGGTAATTCGATCGAGCGTCAGTTGCGCCGCCCTCGACCCAGTGCTTCTTACCGTCATTGGTCGTGCGTGTGGCATAGACAAGTTTCGCTTGTGTACTGTTTACGTCCGTCATGCTGCTGGAAACTTCTTGTACAGATCGTACAACAGATTTACAGTATCGAAATACAACTAAATGATCATCGTCATTGGACGTGGGGTAAGCATCTGCTGAAATACCGTGCAATGACCCAAGCAGATGGAATGGTGTGCTTACAAGCCACGAGATCGATCGGATTGCAATGCGATTGGAGTGATGCGCGCGTAAGTGTCGACCACTTGTGATTGGGCGCCGGGCTTGACGTGACATGTGAAACCTTGAGAACCTTGGGAAATTGCACTGAATCGGCTTTTCATCTCCTCCTTCCCTCACACAAGCCATGCATTGCCGTTTGGCTTGTGATAATGCGCGTATATGTCCGTGCGCAACGTTAACTATTCTCGTCGCAAACATATTCCTGTGTACTTAATAGTCAGTCTTTGCGCTCTTTGCTGACAATTCGTTCTCCTTTGCGTCCGACTCTTTTGCCTCGCCCGCGATGCATATCCCCGATGCCGTGTTTTATCTCTTCGCAATATATGTTGTCAATAAACTTTACTGGTACTTCTCGGATCGAGCACTCGTCAAGAAGACTGGCGCGGCCCTGCCGCCGTTGCGCAACAGCTGGACAGATCCATTCGGCCTACGTTCCTTGTACGATCTCATGAGTTTGGCCTGGACACTCGAGAATTACGAGTTCTTCTCCGAAAACATCCGTCGAGAAGGCACGACGATTGTCTCTGATGTCCTCTGGGAACGATCCGTCCTGACCGTCGACACGGAGAACATCAAGGCGCTCCTAGCCACTCAATTTGAGCACTACGGCAAAGGCCCAAGTTTCATCAATGCATGGGCACAGTTCCTTGGCAAGGGCATGTAAGTCGCCTTTGCACTGTTCTGCGATGTCTGTACTCATGTAAACAGATTCAATGCTGATGGCGAGACTTGGAAGCACTCTCGCGCCATGCTCCGTCCTCAGTTCCTGCGAAGCAGAATTGCTGATTTACAAATCATGCAGACGCATTCCGAGATTATGCTCAATCAAATCACATCTGGGGAAGTGACCGACTTTTATGAATTGGCCTTCAAGATGACGCTAGACACGGCGACCGATTTCTTGTTTGGCGACAGCACATGCACTCTCGAGGGCAAGGATGGTGACCAGGGTTTTGCTGAAACTTTTGCCAGGATCCAGGCACTACAGATAAGGAGAATGATGCAGGGTCCATTCTGGCGCTTCATCAAGTTTGGCGGCCTCATCGATGATCTCGACAAGTTTGTGGACTACTATGTGCAGCAGACCTTAGCAAAACCTGTCAATGAGAAAGTCGATGACGAGAGTGCATCATTCTTGGATGTGCTCGCACAGGACACGAGAGACCCGGTGATCCTCCGTGATCAGCTCGTCTCGATTCTCCTCGCTGGACGAGATACCACAGCAGCCACTCTGTCGTGGCTCCTTAAGCACTTTTCGAATGATCCGCAAAGATACGCAAAGTTACGTGGGGAAGTCTTAGACACACTCGGACAAGATGGCAAACCGACATATCACCAACTCAAAAACATGCCATACCTGAATGCTTGCATCGACGAAACTCTCAGGCTCTATCCAATTGTGCCAATGAATATTCGTGAATCACTGTGCGACACGACACTGCCTCGTGGCGGTGGTGCGGATGGCAGTGAGCCCATCGCGATTCGCAAGGGCACACAGGTCTTCTACATCCCACTCGTGATGCAGCGAACACAGGATATTCCGGATGTCTTGGAGTGGATACCAGAGAGGTGGCAGACCTGGACACCAAAACCATGGACCTATATTCGTGAGTCATGCCTCTTCTTTTTCATGGTGACAACCCACTAATCAAGCAGCCTTGTATGTGCCATGACGCTCCTCGTCGGCGAATCTGTAGATGTGCTAATGAATGGTCTAGTAATGCCGGACCAAGGATTTGCGTAGGTCAGAACTTTGCCACGGTGGAGATGTCTGTCGTCCTGGCACAGATTGCGCAGAAGTTTGCCAGACTGGAGAATGCAGATGACCTGCCACACGACTATGCCATGCGTTACGATGTACGTCTACTGTTCCCATGAATGCCGAGGTGGTGAGATGGAGCTAACTCGTGCGCAGATCATCCTGACGCCTCGCAACGGCATCAAAGTCAAGTTCTTCGAGGATTAGGCAGTATGGCTAGTGCTTTATCGTTGGTCTTCTATTGTGCAGTTGGCACAGCTTGAAACGAGGAAGAGCTAGGAAACTCCTAGTATGTGTCTATAAATACAATTGATGTACAGGTGCCTGCAGCTGGTGGATCAGAAGAAAACTAAATAGATGTGCTGCAGAAGATCTCTGCAATGGGATTAGTCCAAAAGAAGTTTACCTCAGACTCCATGGCTGAATTACACTTTTTTGTGTCAATCAGCTCAGACTTATGGATTACAATTGCTGGACTACCCATCAGAGGACATCTTGTCATTTCTAAGGATTGGCGGAGAGCGATTTGTACGGCAATTTCAATTAAGAATACACATTGAATTAAATTTGCCATATGCTAGTCTCAGACTCGGAATGGATGCTGCTTCACCTGCGCAATGTCTGATCATACATTATACCTGCCCAAGTCCTGTGATTGTCGTTAGCTCTTCTCTTCATTGAGGTTATCCCGTTCGCTCTGAGAAGACACTGGATAGACTTACGAGTTGTGGATCTTGAATGAATGCAGCGAGTACTTTACTCCCAGTCTGCAGCAAGGGATGTCCCGCGACAATCTGCAGGAAACGCTCGAGACCTTCCCTCCTCTGTTGGATATTCTCGTCACTGAAGCGATTCGTAAAGATCTTGCCGGGCAGTGCCGGTATCGTGACGCGTGAGGATTCGCGCTCCAGAATCTCCCTGAATTGCTCAAAGTCAGAGTAGCGACGTCTAACTGTGGAGTGTTTGAGCTTGAATGCTGGAATATTCGTTCGACAGACAATTTCGTAGTCGGTGTACTGTCCATGTTAATTGATTGACGGACTTGCTAATTGGATAATTACCATTTTGCGGCCTATTCCATGGGTTGTAGGATTGCGCACTTCGATTTCTAGGAAATTCTCCGGAACACCATATATCTCATCGGCATTCTGATGCCTCGACTCTTGCCGATACATGTCGTATCAAGCCTGCTTGTCAAATCGGCAGCAAAAAATGTCTTGGAGTATAGAAAGAACTGCGAAGGGAGAAGCAGATCCGTGGTCGCACTAGGAATGGCTTGCGTTGTGTCAGAGTGTCAGAGCACTTCGGAAGAATAGTGGGGCACTCGCAGCTCAGATGCGCAACTTCCGGCCACAGCGGAGCTCCAAGCACAGCACTGGGCAGATTGATCAGGGCAAACCTGAAGGTTGCATGTGAACTCCACTCCACGCACGTAGATCTGATATCGATGCGCAAATGATTGCCGAAGTGCAATATCATCTGGCTAGCTGCAGCTGGCAGCAGAGAGTGCCCAGGTGCTTATAATTGTGTCATGGCAGTCACAAATCAGAGATTGAGGATTTGCATTATATTGCAGCACGCAACGGAGAGCCAGAAGCTCGACTTGCAATTGTCCTCTTCATATATCCGCTAGCTATACTTCAAACGATCGAGCCCTTGTCACGTTGCAGATGTGTGTCAAGCTTAGGCGAGCATGATCTGCTTATGATCGCTCCACGATCGGGCTTGAGGCAGCCTAGCCAGTGGCACAAAGAAGCGTTGGCATTTACATAGTGGAGTGCTCTCCGTCGCAATATTCCTTTCTCAACTCCTGAAGCGTGGCGGTACGAATCATTGGCGCAGAAAAGTGGTCTGCCACAGCTGCTGTTCGCCCTCTGTGCCAAGCATCACGTTGCCACCTTTTTGTTCTTGAGCTGTACGCTCGCGACCTCTGCTACAATTGCAATTGCAAGCCCTGGAGAGCGAGGTCAATTGCAACATGGCGAGGAACGAACCGAGCTTGCCAGCACGCGCTGCCTGGTTGCTGATTGTCTGATCATGATCATGACATCCATAGGCATGCATGCATGCATGCTTACATGTGCAGCCTCAGTAAGTACAAGCGCCTTGCAGGAGCGACAATGTCTTTCCCGACATGTACAGCTGCAGTGCGTCGTGTACCTGCAACTGCTAGCTATAGCATTACGCCTGCAGCCATGGACCTCACAGCTATTTTCGGTAATATAAGAGCAAGAATCACAAAGCGGTGATCTCTCAGGAAGCTATGCCATTGTCCATATTGCGGGAATCCTAGACATGCAATGTTTGTTATTTGTCTGGCCACCGCGGATACTGCTGAGTGAATTCTTTACACAGACATGCATGCGGCAGACAAGGGCCACAGCAGCTGTTGAGCTTCTATGGTTGGCTTCATAGGTAGCGAGCATGCGCAATGTAGTCGAGCGCCAAGTAATGCGAGGCTTGCTTGGCCGGGCTTGTGTAACGCTGCCACATGCAGATTGTGCGGGTGAGCATCCATGCATGCCCCGGTGCAGGTGGTTGCCAACCAACGGCACACGCATACCGGCAATACACACAACATCCAGCACCTGGGCAGCCAGCACAACCGGCAGCACCAGCACCAGCACCAAAGGCACGCAACCCGTGGGACGCCTTCGAACTCACGACAGGCTTGGTGCTTAGCCACCGGCCTGCTCACATTACATACCTTGACCTTGGCCACTTCCCTGCTACCTTCCATTGCCATCCAATGTACCAACTTGAACGCTGCCACTTCGCCGATATCCCGTGACATTCCCACCAGTGTCGACCCCAAATCAGTGAGATAGCGTCGGTCGTTTTAGCACTCAGCACTTCATAAACGATCGCGGGCGATCGCTGTAGTGCGTACACCTTTTTCCCAGAGATGCTCACCTTTTGGTCTGCTCTCGCGAGTTTCTTCGTGGTCATTGAGGCACAGTATCTCAATGTACCGCTCAATCGAAGGACTGATCTGACCACAACTCTCAGCAAGCGTCAAGTGACGAATACGACTCTGACATTGGCGAATCAAGGTGCTTCTTATGTTGCGAATATATCTTTTGGCACGCCTGGCCAGGTCGTACAGCTCATTCTCGACACCGGGAGTCCTCTGACATGGGTCAATGCCGCTAATTTGTCAACTTATACACCTGGCTCGACACCTACGAGCGCTCAACTAGCACAAGGGCGAACCATTTGCCAGAGCTATTCTTGCCTCAATCCCTCCACCTCCTCGACGCTCTCCGTGCCGGCCAACACAACCATCTTCGACATCGAATACGTTGATGGCACGTCCAGCATAGGTCGCATAGTACAAGACACAGCAACATTCCAAGGCCTCACTGACACCACTTTTCAATTCGGTCTGGTGGAGTATTTCTATAGTCCGGGTGGAGTGCAGGCGGCCCTCGGAGGCATCCTTGGTCTATCGCCCCCAAACACTGTTGTCACGTTTCCTTCACTCTCTGCTGCTCTGGCAGCTACCTCCAGTTCTGCTACCTCATCGATGTTTACACCGCAAACGATTCTGCAACAACTTCTCAATGCTGGAGCCATCAGTAGTACTGCTTTCAGTCTCTACTTGTCAGATGGCACGACAGGACAGTTGACGATTGGCGGCGTTGACTCTGGTCGTTATAGCGGACCTCTTACGGTGCTACCAATCCAAACAGATCCAACAACGCCTGGCTCAAGTTTCTATGTCACACTAGCAGCTCTTGGATATGGTGGAGCAGCCTCCAATAGGGTAACTGTCGACCAGCTCGTAGTGCTTGATTCTGGTACGACCTCTATATATCTGCCGGCTGCAGCAGTGGAGGCACTTGCAGAAGACTTGCAAGGCTATTTTATACCGTACGATTCGAGTAGTGGTCTCCTAGCAGTCCCTTGCAGTGTAGCCACAACAATCGACTTTTACTTCTCGAGCTCTTCAGTCATCAGGATACCCACCTCCGAGATTCTACAAGAGCAATTGACACCATCTCAGGCGAGGCGGGTAGGCATCACAACCACTTCCAACATCTGCGTCTTGAGTCTGTTTGGCACTGCAGACAGTGACGTATATCTGCTTGGAGATTCCTTCCTGAGGTCGGCTTATGTTGTCTATGACCTCGACCAGAACCAAATCGCCCTGGCACAGTCATCATACAACACCGGCTCGAACATCACGATGATCGGTTCTGGACCATATGGCATCCCAGGCGGTGTCTACAACAGCACTTCACCAGGCGCATCAAACGTGGCTGCCGTACCTTCCGCGACACGTACAGTGACTGCAGCGTCCAACGCTGTTCCACGCTCCACGCTCGGAGGCGGCGCACTGACCTTTTCCCTGAGTGGCAGTGCGAGAATCACTGGCCTACAGACCAGCACCAGCACCGGTACCACAACGGGCACGGGCACGGGACAAGCTGCGGCTACAAGTACACGATCTGCGAGCTCGGCGGTAGGGACTCAAGGTGTGGGTGCAGGCTCTGTCTTGTTGGCGAGTGTTTGTGCAATCATGATTGGTGTCTTGTTTACATAAAAATGTCGTTGTCTCAATAGGTAGAATTTGTAATTTTAGGCTCATCGCTAGCATTATGCATCATTAATTGTGGATAGATTCGGCTCTTGGCGCTTCATCATAGTGCATCTCATTTGCTCGAAAATTTGCCACCTGAGACGTCAGCAATGGGTGCGTGATTGCAGGAAATACTTGTATCGCGTACCAGCCTCAAAGGGACTCTCTTGCCTGGCCTGTTCGAGCAGCGGCAGAATCTCCTTCTGCTTGAGTGCAGTCATGACGCACTCCTTGTAGTCGATAAACAGATCCTCGCACTCGTTCGTGTTGGATTTGGCACTGAGGAAGCCGTTCGTGTACCAGTCATTGAAGCACTCGTCGTATTGTTTCTTCAATTTCGTGCATTCGGGACCACCCACGCTGGCACTCATATTTGTGATTAATTTTTCTTTGGTGAGCGGACTTCCCAGTATCACACTGCGATTGATCTGTGATACAGTACTGAATGGTCTGGAAACACAATGCAAAGTGATACCGAGGACGCACAACCACAGATATATGGAATATGTAATAGCACAGGTAAAGAATAATTGTGGACGATTGACCCGCAATTGCGCACAACCGTTAGCCAATGTGGCAGAATCTCCCGCCCAACTTCTGAAGATGATCTCAGCGACCTCTCGATGTGCTTGGAGCTCCACTCAAAAAGTTGTTTGCGCGCTCAGATGCAATAGAAGTGCAGGTCTTGGGTGAGTCTGGCAACAATACTAGGCGCCTGCAGGCGCGTATGGGCAAGAAGGGACGTCCGGCGGTACAGGAGGCGGCTGTTGGGGCGAAGAAGAAGCGGTCTGGTTCGGAAAAGCGGCGACTGAGGAGACAAAGGAATTCATCACTCGCTGGAGAGCCCACGACCGATGGAGTTGAACTCGATCCGGACTTTCAATTTGGTGCGTCCGAGCACGACGAGGATACGATGGCATCTGGAGACGTAGTAGAGCCTGAGTCCGTGGCGCAGTCACCACAAGATTCGTTGCCTTCCATCGAAGGCACCTCGGACACGAAGCAAGACTCGACCACTTCCAGCAAGAGCAGCAAGAAGAGTCAGAAGCGAAAGGAAAAGAGGAAACAGGCGAAGCTGGACAAGAAGAGGGCGAAAAGTGAGGGACCTGCGGTTGAAGCTGATGCTCAATCGGGCCCTGCTGCCGATGAACATGAAACTGTGGTCGACGAGTCTGTAGCAGCGGACGGAGATGTATCGACAATGACCTTTGCAAGTAATGCCTTGACTGATGGCGACGACTTCATACCATTCAATTTCGACGAGTCTGAAGGCGAAGCAGAGGCGGCAGCTGTCTCTGACACGGAACAGCCCACTGCCTTTGCCAAGGTGGCGGCAAAGCTGGGCAAGTTTGTGCAAGAGTCGAATGATCCGACAAAGAGGAAACGTCAAGGTGGTGATGGGAAGAGGTCGGCCAAGAGGAAACGCGAGATGAAAGAGGCGGATCCATACCCATGGCTCCAGGGCGTGAGCTATGCTCAAGAAAGGGAGCCAGCTCGAATTCTGCATCGCGAGATGCTCGACTTTGTAAATTTTGTCGGTCCGACCGAGGAGGAACATCGTGTGCGGACATTTGTGATTTCCAGGATACAAAAGCTGGTGGAGAAGAAGTGGCCAACTGCGTCCCTGCACGTCTTTGGTTCCTTCGAGACAAAGCTCTACCTGCCAACTTCAGATATCGATCTGGTCGTCTTGTCTGCGCCTGGCGGCGAAGTATACGAAAAGCCAAACCATCTCCGAAAACTTGCGAATTGGCTCGTCAAGGCCCGTATAGCGGAGAACATTCAGGTCATCACCTCAGCACGAGTGCCAATCATCAAATTCATCGACAGTGTGACGAAGCTCAATGTCGATATATCCTTCAACAAGCCTTCGGGATTAGTAGCTGCAGGAGTGGTCAAGAAGTACACGGAGAAGATGCCGGCTCTACGACCCTTGGTCGTTTTCATCAAGCACTTTTTGAATATGCGTGGCATGAATGAGGTATATCTTGGTGGTCTCGGCAGTTATTCAATCATATGCATGGTCATCTCTTTCTTGCAGCGTCATCCCAAGGTTGCAACTGGACAAATCTTGCAAGCGGACAATCTTGGAGTTTTGGTGGTCGAGTTCTTCGAGCTATATGGCAAGCGATTCAATTACGACAATGTCGGGATCAATATTGAGGGTGATGGCAGGTACTTCAGCAAGGTCGAGTATGGTTGGCAGCGGCCTGGCCAGTCGTATCTGCTGAGTATCGAGGACCCGACAGATCCAGAGAACGACATTGCCAAATCCTCATTCGGCATTCTGAAGGTGAAGAGCACTTTCGGTGGTGGGCACGACTTCTTGGTACAAAGACTGTACGATGTCAATGACCGCATAAAGGATCGCAAAAGAGCCGATGTCGGTCTCGACAGCATACTTAGTGCCGTTGTATCGATCGACGAAGACATGAAATCCAGCCGGGAGTTTATCGCGAGCTGCTTCGAATCTGACATTGTGCAGGAAGAGCTGCAACGCATGGAGGAGAGTGAGGGGGAGATCCACGAGGTCCCGTCCTTCGAGCCTTCGCTCATGGTCAAGAAGAAGTCATCGAAACAATCGAGCAATGCGCCTTCATATGTGGAGGAGGACGAGTCTGACGATGAGGATGACGATGCATTATTGGACAATGACGGTCGCAAATTCGTCCGTCCGAATGGGTACAAGAAACCAACGAATCCGGCCGACGTGGATGATTTGTACAGCAAACTCAACACTGCACCAGTACATCCACCTCCCGAGTCGAACATCAATTCACGTACATCTCAAAGTAAGGAGGAAGTCTACCTCATTCAATCGTCGGACGACGAGGGACATCAAAGCAAAAAACCCACCAACAACAACGACGTCATCAATCTCGACACTGACGATGACGAGGCGCAGGACAGCAAGGTTGCACAAGTGGACAAGAGCGCACGGGCGCGGTATTGGGAGGCAAAGGGCAAGGAGAATCCTGCCCTCATTGATGATTATGACTCTGCATCAGATCACCTCGAGTAGTGGAGGAGCGGAGCGCTGCGACATTGCATCATGTACCATATCGCAATTTTTTCCGTTGTACATAGACACATACGAAAAGAGAGGTTCATACTATCAAGGCACGTAAACGTCGACATCGAGCCCAACTTCCTCGATGATCGCCCGAGTCTCCTCCCACGGAACTTTAAAGACGCCACTATTGAATTGACAGGCGGCAATGGTCCATCGCTGGTCATGGTCATGTTCCTGCAGCAGGTGCGCGACCTGTCGCTTGAGATCAATCAGGGCGTGTCGTGTAGCATTCAGAATGTCGGCCGGAGGATCACACGATTGTCGACCTCCGCGGTCACTAGTGAAGAGACAAGCGATGCGCGTGTCGTCGTTTCCATCTACGTGTTCGGGACAGACAATCACCTGTGCCGTGCCGAGTAATTGTTCCTTTGTGCGCGCGGCACAGTACGCGACGTGTACCTTGTACGATTCTGGGAACTTTTCCCGGAATGAACGTGCGATTCCGCCGCCTATATTCCATTCGTCAGTCCATCTTCTCATCGATAAACACCCTCTCTGAGTGAAATACCCCATTGGCCGCGACAGTTGCAGGCGTGTAGTAGGATCGACCGAGGTGGAGCCTCGAAAAGTGATTTTCGGACGACTTTGATTGTCATTTGTCGTGTATATATGTATATGGATAATTCAGGTGCGCGAGGTTGGTCTCGGCATATAATCGTAGCATGACGTGCAAGGGCTGCGATATTTGTGGAGAAGAAAATGTCATCGGCTCCACTCAAGGACACCAAAACCACATCACCAATTGCAAGTTCTCTTCTGAAAGATGACATTGACCTGGGACAGACGATGATTGTCCGCTTAATGTTAATTGACCGAGACACATGCTAAATTGCTAAAGCGATCGTGACGATTCTGTCGAATATCGACGCATGGGCAAGACCCAACCGGGCGATAGAGAACAAGATGTGACTCTACTACTCTCCAATCTCCGCCTGACACGAAACTCTCGTGTGTCGAGACACAATGCCGCCTCGAAACGTACTACACACATGGTTCGCAAGACGGAACTCTTGTCGAGCATGTTGCTCGACATTTCGCCAGGCGATCAAATGCAAATTGACGACCACGACAATGACGACTCACGGCCCACGAATAAGGATGAAGGAATGGACTACCCCATGCTCCTGCAAATATCAGACCTCCTCGGCGCGACCTGCGAGGATTCTAAGAATGGTGATAACAAGATCAAAGAGAAGAGGATGCGAATGAAGGCTTACATCGCACTACTAAAGACGTGCGGTGCGAGCGCGGCAATACACTATACATTTCTAAACCAATGGCAGCGTATCACGGCCTCCCTACTCGCCTCGCCCGTCTTTGACGCGACGACCTTTTGGACGCGCGAGGTGGTGCATCAGTCCGTCTCCGACACGGCACTGCACTGCGCCATCCTCGGCGTCGCAGGACTGCACTACACTAATTCATCCGGCCTGGTGCGGCACGACCGGACGATGATCCAGTCGGCGTACAGGTTACGTGCGGAAGCTGAACGACGGCTCCAGTATCGACACCGACATGGAGGAGCGGCAGAGGCAGAGGTGAACCATTTCGCCGTCGTGGCCACGCACTGTTGTCTCCTCCTTTTTGATCAAATTTCGGGAAACATGGAGGCGTGGATGGGTAGATTGGTGAGTACGAAACTCGCCATGCGCAGCGCCAGGTTCTCCAGTGCTCACCCCGTCGGCCGGTACTTTTTCTGGGTCGTGGCCACGCACGACCGATCGGCGGCGTACATGCGCGACGCACCATCTGTCCTCGACGTCGACGACTTATTGTGGGATGAAAACATGCATGCCGATGGAACAGAGGCGGCTGTTCGCTCGTGGGGTAAGATCGATGTGATTGGATTGTTGCATGCGGAATTACTGAGCATACACACACGCATCAAGAGGTTGACTATACACGCATCGCAAGAGGAATTCAATCACATCGATGGTTGTCTGACACGATGGAAGGAAAAGTTTCCACTAAATCTACAGACTTTCGGCTATACCGGTGACATGCACGACTCGAGCTGCTTCTTGCACGCGCTCACATGCAATGGAGGCGCCAGGGCAGTAGCTCTGCATTGTCTCTTTTCGGAAGTCATGATTCTGCGGTTGTGTCATACGCCGATCGAGTTTCAAAAGTCCAAGATTCATGAACACGCCATGACCATTTGTAAACTCGCGCAAAGTCTCACCTCGAGCGCCAAATTATTGGACGACTCTATTGCCGGAGACATGAACATGGTGTTGGGCTCAGTATACATTGCCGGCCTGCACTTATTCTCCAAGGACGGCAAAGCATGGCTGGACCGCTTGTTACGTTGGACGAGCACGGTGACGGCCAATATGTATGCCGAAAAGGTCGCCGATAGATTGTCCGAGTACTGGCGAGAAGTAAGGACCAGACCTCGTGCCCCGGAGCTGGGTGACCACAAGCACTCAGACGGACTTGCCAGGAGCGATGCCGCCATCGTCACGGCATTGTCTCAGTGTAATATTTCGAGCATGGAGACCAATTAATCTTTTCGATTCCTTCTCTGTAATATAAATTTTCTTTATAATTTCAGGACCGCCATTCGTCATGTCGTTACTGCTGCTTTTTGGTGACCTTGGCTTGTTTGACAGGCTCACTGTCGTCCTCCAAGAACGCGACCACGACATAGCCGGCCACTACGAGATTGGCAGTGACGGCAGCGGTGATTGCGGCGTAGGTCGTCTTGTATCCCGAGAAGAGGTACTCGAGACTCAGGTAGTATGCCGATAGTGGCAGGACAATCATTGCGGCGCTAAAGAATAATAATTTCGCAATGACTGCGGAGGATACCGAAGGACTCTGCGACATAGTGCCAAGACGAGAATCTGTACTGGGTGATAAGTACTATATATACAATCAATCAGCAGATATGATTAAATGTACTCTTCCGTATAGTTGTGGAGTCTTGATTGCGGGAGGAGCTCGGAGAGACAACGGCCGCAATGCAGCCCATCATCAGCACCCACAAACTCCCCCAAAAGCTTGCGTCGTTCATCAACGTCCTTGACTCTTTATCATCCTTGCAGGCGAGTCATTGGCTACCAAGACGTCTGTATCAATCGTGTAGGTACTTTCTTCTCTGGAGCGTTCGACATCCGAACTACTCGCACTCTCACTACCCTTGTGTGCACTAGGTCACTAGGTCTACATACACAACATGTCGGACTTTCCATCTCTAGATGACTTTGAGTCTGGTGCGACCACGGCCCAACCACGAATGGAGTCTGTGGGCGAAGACGAGGACTTTATGGGATCAGGCAATTTCACAAACTCGTCGTCCAAGTTTCCCGAGATTGGCGAGACTGGAGACTTGCTCAACGCAAACGACTCTTTCACCGCGAGTTTCCCAGCGGTCGAGGAACAGGCCGGGTTTAGCGGCATGATTTCCGGTCCTTCGGAGCCGTACATTCCCGGGACCGCGACGGCCTCGTCCGCGGTACAGTCCAATGCCCTAGACTCGCAGCAGCAGCAGCAGCAGGACGAACCACAAGTCATCACGGACTGGCGAGACCGCCAGGCGGCCCAAATCGAGCGACGGGACGCGGAATCCGCGCGAAAAAAGGAAGAGACGATGCAAAAGGCGCGGCAGGCAATCGACGACTTTTACGACAACTACAACAATAAACGCGACAAGACCATCGCCGCCGTCCGCGCCCAACAGGACGAGTTTCTCGCCAAACGCGACGAAACCACCAGCGGCGGCACCACTTGGGAACGTATCGCAAAGCTGATTGATACAAAGGACACCAAGGCCGTCCGCGGCGACCGAGACGTCAGCCGCATGAGGGAACTCTTGTTGGCGCTGAAAAAGGACAAGAATGCCCCCTCCGCTGGATTATAGGGTGATTCAATCCTCAATGCCAGCCTCAGAAGATCTTATGTATGAAGGAGGGAAAGAATTCTTATATAAATCATGTCTCCTGCAGACGATTCATCATGCTTAGCTTTCGCAACAGAGATTCGGGTGATTGAGCTGAAAGGACAATCAATTATAGGAGTGATGTATTCGTTTTCTTCTTCTTCTTCTTTGTTCATGCCATGCTATATACAGTGAACCCCCTTCTTGAGAGGCCCCGGTACTCTATCCATCATTTCCACTTTTTGGTCATTCTCGGTTGAGACGATATATGCTCATTTTACAAGCCAGCCACAAATTTGTGGCTCCTATTAGCCCTTGATATTTACAACAACAATTTTTCGATCTTTTTCCATCCCTGATGATGTGGCTCACAAGAAGGGATTCTCGTGGCTGGCACCTTTTTCCTCTTCCTTGGCTTCATGCTCGACGGACTTTTCCTCGTCCCGTTCGTGGGCAGTGACTTCCGGACGATCCTTCTTGGCGTCGGATTTCGTGGCCATGACTTGGAAATTCATGAGTTTCGTGAATTCGGTGCCCTGTCGCGAGAGTTCGCGGTACGTGCCTTGCTCGACCACGGACCCGTTCGGACCAAGCACGATGATGCGGTCCGCGCGACGGATGGTGCCCAATTTATGCGCGATCGTGATTGTCGTCAGCGTTTCCTGCTGCATCAGGCGTTGAATCGCTCCATCCACCGCGATTTCAGACTTGCCGTCCAGTGCTGAAGTGGCCTCATCCAGTATCAGAATGGACGGGTTCTTTAGCAGTGCACGCGCAATTGCAATGCGTTGCTTCTGACCTCCAGAAAGCTGTGTCCCTCTCGTGCCGACCGCCGTCTCGAGGCCGTCTGGAAAGTCCGCCACGAAGGAACAATTGGCCTTTTTGGCAGCCTCCAAAATGGCGCTGCGAGGTGCTGATGGATCTGAGTATGCAATATTCTCTGCAATCGTGCCGGAGAACAAGACCGGTTCTTGCGCCACGATGGATATTTGTTTACGCAATTGCTTGAGATTGTAATCACGAATGTCGACTCCGTCTACGGTGATTCGACCTGCCGAAGGGTCATAGTATCGAAGCAGGAGGGAACTGACTGTAGACTTGCCACCACCCGAAGGACCACATATGGCGATGTTGGTGCCGGGCTGCACGCTGAAGCTAAGTCCATTGAAAATCTTGATTGCTGGCCTCGTCGGATATGCAAAAGTGACATCCTCGAAACCGATGACACCCTTGGCATGGTGTATAGGTTTACCAATGGTTCCCTTGATGCTCGGCTCTCGGTCAAGGAGTTCAAAAAGTCGGGTAGCAGCACCGAGGCCCTTCATTAATTCAGAATAGAAGCCTGACATGCCGACCATGGACGACCCGACATATCCAGTATAAAGCAGAAAGGACGAAAGCTCGCCGATCGTGATTTGGTTCGTCGTCACCATCTGTCCACCAATAGACAATATTGCGAGAATCGTAAGATTACCCGATAGACCCGAACTTCCGAAGAATATACCACTTGCAATAGCCTCTCTCTTCGCCAAGTTGAAGATCTCGCGAACACGTTCACTGTAGCGCCTGACCTCCATTTGTTCTCCTGCGAAAGCCTGTGCGGTCCTAACGTTGCCAAGACGCTCTTCTGACACTTTCGTAAGGTCTCCCAATGCTTCTTGTGTTTTTCGTGATAATTTTCGTACATATCGACCATAGAATATAGCTCCCAGAGCGATAGGTGGCACAATTAGCATCATTATTCCAGTCAGCTTTACGGAAACATAAGACATCATTGCTATTCCGGCCGATGCACTGACCACGGCTCGGAGTCCATCACTGACGTTTTGAGTCAGACTCTTGCCAACAATTGTGGTATCGGAAGACAATCTAGAAATAAGATCTCCGTGTCTGTTGGCATCAAAGAACTCCCCATCCTGTGCCATAGTCTTTCTGAAGAGTCGAGTCCGTAACTTTGCGACCACACGTTCACCAATCACACGAAGCAAAAGCACACGACCAAAATTTGCTACCCCACCGACTACGAAGACCGCTCCAAGTGTGCCGTAGAATTGATTCATCGTGAGTCCAAAGATCTCCGGATTCGGTGCTGTGCTGGTCGCAAAGTCGAGGATCTTGCCAATCGTAAACGGAATTGACATCGAGATGCCACTCGACACGAGCAGAAGCGAAAGAGCCGCGGTGAAAGGTACCCCTTCACCACGAGCCAGACCAAAGAAGTCTTTGGTACTAACCTTCTTGATGTTCTCATCGTCTCTGCTCGTCAGCTTGGCGCGTAAGTTGACCTTGGACGCAGCTTGTGCACGGTCGGTGGGCGTGAAGTCCAGCTCATTTTGTTTCACTCGAGCTTCGGCCGGGGTGACGAGTGGTTTGGACTCCGATACCTGACGTGAGAGGGAGAAATACCGAGGTTGCAGGTTACGACATACTTGATGACGATGAATAGGCGACAGTATCGATGCTCTCGACAATGTGTTGGAAGTGCGAGAGAACGAACATCGGATCATCTATAGTTCCCCGATCGCAGCAAAATTCTGGCAGACACTGCAGGAGCTGGACCTGGTACAGGCTGACCGGGGAAAACAACTATCTGTGATATACTGTATCTGGACCGAGTAGGACGATCCGACTCAACCAGAAGTGCACGAGTGAGACGTCAGAGGAGGCCTTTCATCCCAGTCTCTCCAAGTCAGTCAGTCAGTCAGTACGTAACTCTCTGCCAAACATCCAAATGGAGCGCGCATCTTGTGTCTTTTGCCCAATGCAGCAACTCGTCCCGTCCACGATCCGGCCCCGCTACAGGAGGATGGCCTGTGTCTCATGCTCGTAACTGCCTCCAGCTACGATGTGTGTGTGGGTATGCTCATGATATGTAGCAGGGAAGACAATACCTGAGGCGGTCCAGTATTCGCTGGGCGCAAGTATCGTGTAGCAGGAATGGTTCTTGACTATTCGAGATTCGATAATATCGAAATCAGTGATGACTCGGACATTGAAGTACACCCAAACATCGATAAGAAGAGTATGATCAGGTGGAAACAACGCGACATTCACGAGAAGCGAGAGAAGGCCAAAGCACAGATGGGCCACTATCGAATAGAGGTCGAGATGAACAAGGAATTGATAAGCAGGGTGGATAAAATGATGCAGGCCTTGAAGGAAAGGACAAGTGATACAGCGGCCTCAGTCATCGCCTCTGTAATGCAGAACTACCCGAAGGAAACGGAATCAGGACCTCGCAACGGCCCAACATACAATGAAATGATGGAATCCTTGCTCAAACAAATTGATGCCGAAGTCAAACCCATCCGGGATGAGGACAAGACTGCCTCAATCATACACAAGCTATCGATGCATCGTGATAAGTTGTTGAATATCATTACGTCGCGTGAGACGCAGATCAGAAAGCTTGAAGAAGAGCAAGCATCAAAAATCACATCCGAGGGACTTCGTGATGGTTGGAACCATTCCTCCGTCTCCAAACCTACGCCCGAAGTACCTCTAAAACAATCTGTACTCAAGACTCATCCACCAAAGGAGAAGTCCACGAAGAAAGCAAAAGTACAAGCAATAGAAACACTTAATCCGAATGCCAGTCCGATTGAGATTGAAAAGGACGCAAACACTGACGCAGGCTATGAGACCGATTCGGATATCGATGCTGATGGCTTGCCGGATCACATTGAGCCCACTCCATTAGGTAGACAGTTCGGAGCCATAGCAATTGGTGATTACGACAAATCATTACAGTTTCTGGGCCAGCATCCAAACATTCTTCGCGATGAGACTGAAACTGATGGTCTCCTGATTGATGCCTACTACGCCGAGATAAAGTCCAAACACGTCGAAGCAAAACAAAGCATCCACCAGGGGCTCTTGCTGCAATATTGTAGACAGTTGGGCAAGGACGGCGTCTCCATGTTTTTCCACCGCATCAAGGACAAGAAGCATCGAGCTTACACCCTCTTCATTGACGATGTGGAGAACACGTACAAGCGCATCAAACAAAAGGCGATGGAAGCGAGGGCTGAGGAGGACGCCATCGCGCGACAAGATGCCAGCGAGCCAGTCGAGCAGATTCAGTTGCATGCCGTAGATCCAGGAACCAAGATTGGCATCACCGTGCCGCCAGCAAATCACGACGACCCAGCCATTCAGGAGTGCCGCAAGATATTCGATTCATTCTCGCCCGGGCTGCAAAGGGCACTTGAGAGCGGCAAGCTAGAGGCAATCAATAAAGTACTCGGCAAGATGGCTGTCGAGGAAGCTGAAGAGGTGGTGGAAAAGTTGAGTCGTGGTGGCATGCTGGCGATTGAGGAAGAGATTCTCGATGCCACGAAGCCAGACTTTGTCATGCCGGAACGTGCACGTCCCGGCGAGGACACCGAGGTGTCCAGCGACATGCCACGGACGACAACGGACGACAAGCCAGAGTACATCTCCGCGGTCGACGACATTGATTAGCTGGGACTAAAGCACATTTTTGGAAAATAGCACAGCCGGCGAGCATAGCTGATGAGATAAATTTGTCTTTACACTTGACTAGTCGTCCTTAAGGTCGTTGTATCGGGACGGCCAATGATTGCATGGATGCCAGAAACAACTTTGAGCTTTACCATTTATATCTGCTTAAACTTACTTGGCCATCATCATCCTAACAAACTCCTCGTAATTGATGGATCCATCCTGGACGAGTCAGTACTGTCTCACGAATGTGCTGGCTATGCGATCGACATACACCATCGATATCGGCCTCTCTGATCATCTCGTCGACCTCTTCGTCACTCAACTTTTCCCCAAGGTTGGTCATGACGTGTCGCAATTCGGCGGCCGAAATTTGTCCGTTGCCGTCCTTGTCAAAGACCTTGAAGGCCTCCTTGATTTCCTCCTCGCTATCAGTGTCCTTCATCTTCCTGGCCATCATGGTGAGAAACTCGGGAAAGTCGATGGTGCCATTTCCATCCGCGTCGACTTCGTTCACCATATCTTGCAATTCGGCTTCCGTTGGATTTTGACCCAGACTGCGCATGACGGTGCCCAGTTCCTTCGTGGTGATGTTTCCATCTCCATCTTTATCGAATAGACCTATTGCGAGTCAGATGTGACGTCGTATAGAGAGTCATCTGAAGAATACTGAATGCTTCCTTGAACTCTTCGATTTGTTCTTGCGTCAATGCATCGGACGACTAGCAAGTCAGAATCCTGCAACATATCACCAGAGTAGTCCCACTCACCATCCTGATATGTTCTCACGATTCCCCCTTGGTGCTTGCTCTTGCTGGCTATATATACCTGATATGTGCTTTGACGTTGCAATTGTTGATGCGCAGCGCATTCAAGGGGAGGAGTGTGATGATGCGGGTAGAGATGCCGTTTGTGTGCGAAACTTCCAGGTTGTCTCTCCCAAACGCTGTCCATCCTGCAGAAGCTGCCCGCTGTATCGAGCGCAGAAACGTGAGCTGGCTCCACACTGACGATGTGGCAGACTCTCATCTGCTGCTATCTACAATACAGCTGACTGTATTACAATGTTGAAGTACTAGTAGTTGTCAGTCATTCACCGAATCCTCGATAGATTGGACACTATTTCGACAGGACAAGCAGTCATTGCAGAAATCCCAGTATCAAATGATGGTGCGCTAGTCTGAATTCGCAATCTTATACAACAATCTCCTCCTTTTGACTAGTGGAGACGCTGCGGTTCGCCATGGCCTTCAGAGATCGTACGGGTCTTTATCTCTCCTTTCGCGCGGCATGTGATCATCGAATATCCAGCAGACCTTCTCGCTATTCTCGCGACCAGCCAGAGGACCGCGAGGGCCTACTAGCTGCAGCCAATGCCGCAGATACAGTCATACAGATGGACAGCTTGCCCCCGAGGTGGATCGATACGACTGATGAAGTGGACGAACTGCTCCGCAAGATCGAGAAATTGACGAATATTCTTGCTCCCATGCACAAGAAACATGCTTTACCAGGGTTCGAGGACAGGACGGCCGAGGAGAAAGAAATTGAAAGGCTAACGAGTCAAATCACGTCTCTGTTTCACAAGTGCAGTAATTTGATTAAGAAGGTCGAGAGAGAATCGAAGACAGGCAGAGATGTGGATCGGATCATGTGTCGGAATGTCACTCAGGCGATAGCTGCAAAAGTCTCCGCAGAAAATGGTAAATTCCGGAAAGGACAATCGGCATATCTCGCTCGCCTGCGGCAGCGACCTTCAGTGAACAAGTCTCTGCCTCCGGAAGAGCGGCGTCGTAGCGATGGCGCGGACATGGAGTCTAGTACATCAAATGTACAAGCGCAAGCGACGACGCAAAAGTCTCGTGGTGGTAAATATGACACGGAGATCACGAGACGTGAACAAGAGATCGATGAGATTGCACGTAGCATAACGGAGGTCGCCGACATATTCAAAGAACTCAATACAATGGTCATTGACCAAGGCACGATGCTAGATCGAATTGACTACAACATTGATAATATGCATGTCAACATGCAGGCTGCCAGTAAAGAGCTCGTCAAGGCGGAGAACTACCAGGTGCGCTCACGAAAGCGCAAATTGATGCTACTATTGGTTCTGCTGATCATTGGAGCTATCATGGTCGTCATTTACAAGCCCATTGCCCGACATAGCGTGTCGAGTCGGCTGCCTATGCCAGGCGAAGTGACAGGCTCCGCTGAACTTGACACCACATTTGGCGATGAGGTTGTAAAGGTCATTCCGGACGATGTAGTCTAGCGGAGTCACTGCATCGTTGTCTATGTTTGTACAATAACTATTTAATTGAAGAGATACGGAGATTGTGGCATGTCTCCTGCACGTCTACAAACAACAACGAAATAGTGTTCTGATTCATCATTCCTTGTCTGTAGCAACCCAAATTGCCGAGATCACCAAGCAAGCTGTCGAGGCAACTGCAACATCGGAGCAGCGAAAGCAGCATTCTTGCGCTGCCCTGCAGAATGAGCTTTAGAAGCGCAGATGAGTTGGCCACGCACTGGCAATTAGCCGTGATTGACCCATGTGCGCGTCCAACGTGGAGATCGTCTGGGACAAGCCAAGAAAGCGAATCACGTACCGCTCTCCAAGTCCCACCCAGATCTGGGCAAGTGCTTCATCAAGACGCGTGCCAGACAGACAGCGTCTTCGTGACTCAGCCCTGCTCTAGGCACAGCAGCGGTTCTGATACTCAGTAAAGACCGATCCTTACGAGAAGCTGACTCGATTGTGGTCTCGATATGAACTATAGCCGTGCTCGAGGTCGCAAAAATGTCAAGAAAGGAGTCTCCTTCACACTCATGGTCGTTGGTGCCAGTGGGACTGGTAGGACGACTTTCGTGAATACTCTATGCGACAAGGCTGTTCTGGAGCACAGGTACTCAGAGGACGCTGAAAATGCTCACTTGGATCAGCCAGTCGTCATTAAAGCGCATCAAGTCGGTGAGCATCATTTGGTGAACTGTCTCAATCAAGGAGACTGATCATAGTAGAACTGGAAGAAGAAGGAGCTAGGATTGGATTGACCGTGGTGGACACTCCTGGCTTTGGAGAAGCACTGGACAATGAACCCTCGTATGTGCTCAATTGACAATGCAGTCCATATACTGACAAGCATATAGTTTCGCCGAGATTGTCGCCTATCTGGAACGACAGTACGATGATATTCTCTCTGAAGAATCACGAATCAAACGAAATCCACGATTCAGGGATAACCGTGTTCATGCATGCCTATACTTCATCACCCCTACTGGACATGGCTTGCGAGAGCTTGATATCGAACTCATGAGAAGACTGTCTCCTCGAGTAAATGTCATTCCTGTGATTGGAAAGGCAGACAGTCTGACACCGGATGAACTGGCTGAGACGAAAAAGCTGATCATGGAGGACATTGCTTACAACAAAATACCAATTTACGACTTTCCTTACGATATCGAAGAAGATGATGAAGACACGGTGGAGGAGAATGCGGAACTGCGGGGGCTCTTGCCATTTGCGATCGTCGGAAGCGAGGACGTGGTAGAAGTTGATGGCAAGAAGATTCGCGCTAGAGTCTATCCTTGGGGCTACATCAATGTCGATGACCCACGACATTCCGACTTCTTGCCCTTACGCTCTGCTCTACTACAGTAAGTGAAGCATCGACCTCCGGAAAACACAGTATATTGACCGTTCTAGAACTCATCTGTCTGATCTGAAGGAAATTACGCAGGACTTTTTGTACGAAAATTACCGCACAGAGTCCCTTTCTAGAGGTGTCAATGGAGAGAACGGAGACACGTCCGTCCACGGTGATGATATGGCGAATCAAGTTGTACGCATCAAGGAAGAACAACTCAAGCGTGAAGAAGAGAAACTTCGAGATATCGAAGTCAAGGTGCAGCGAGAAATTGCAGAAAAGAGACAGCAATTACTAGCCAAGGAGGAGGCACTCAAAGATTTGGAACAGCGACTCGCACAGAGCAACAGTAATGGCGATCTGGCGAGCTAAAATCCTCGAAAGAGTCAGATTTACAAGTTGCATTCTGTTTTTGGCTTGTCCAGCGTCCCTGGTATTATGCAGTCGATCGAGCAATCTAATTCACACAATAAACACTACTGGTAGTTTTATGTATGCATGTTCATACCGCATCCAACATGGACCGCATTGCCATTGTGACGGTAGTTGCTCAAATCGATAATTTGCCACAAGTGTCGTTTGCTTTGATGTCTGCTTTGATTTAAACGTGCTCCGTAAATTCTCGGTACCACACCAAAAATTGACAGATTCATCGCACGCATATTTGACTGCTCCGGGACGTTTGCAATACCTGTGATATACCAAATGTCACTAGAAGACCCTCTGACGAGGGCGAGGGCACGCATCGACCCTGAGACGGGTGAATTCAAATTGATTTCCTGGTCGGAACTGGGAACCATCGTGGCCTCGGGCGAAATGGACAAGTTGACGCGGTCCCCGGCGCAATTAAAGGAGTACAGGGACTGGAAAGCCGCCACCTTGTCGCAATACGGCTCGATCGAGCAGTTTTTATTGAGGGAACGATTACGGTGGTCGGTACCCGTCACTCCTCGTCATCCCGAGGACGAAGGACCGTTTCGGGACGAGGAGGATTGGATGTGTTTGAGGAATGATTTTCCGTATGCGCTCGAACCGGGTATTTCGCATCTAGTCGTCTGGTCTAAAGTCCCGCTGCCCACTACCACCACTACCACTGCCGCCGATGGTGAGGAGGAGGCTACTGAGGGAGAAGAAAGAGGGCAGCAAGGGACGTTGACGAGGAAAGGCAAGGTGATGCTGGAGGATTTCTTGTATACGCGATTATTGCCTGGAGTCGAGCGGGACCGCATCATTTACTTTTTGAATCCACCGGCGCTCAAGAGTATTGGAAACCTCGAACATTTCCATGTCCTGCTCCGTGACGAAGATGCTTCGCGGTACGTCACCTCGAGTCGATAAAGACCCATTCAATTAATCTCGTGCAATGCAATGGTTATATACAGGTGTAATACTATGACGTGCCGACCGCTATCGCTGTATAGAGAATTAATCAAGGGTAAAAGAATGGTAGATAGACTAGAAGATGAATGACAGGATACTGCCCACCACGAGACCGAGACACAGCATAAACGTCATGAACGCACCCATGTCCCGCTTCTCATCGTCCTTGGCGTGCTTGATTGCTGCGGAAAACGTCAAGGAACTGACAAATCCGTTCGAGATGCCAAAGAGGAGCATGAAGGCGAGGAAGAATGCGTCACTCTTGATGACGGCACCTCCACCTCGCACGTTGCAGAGGTATACCGTCGGGATCCACAGGACGCGAAGTAGTGATGCCGCAAAGAGGACCCTCGGATGCTCGATCGTCACTGCTGGCAGTGCCGAGATGATTCTGCCCAATAAGTCGCCCCCGTTCCATAGCAGGAACCCGAGTGGGATGTAGACTGCTGGTTGTGACCACTTTGGCGCAGATTCCTCTCCGTCGTGGATCGAGGTGACGGAAGCGGTGATGGAGGGAAAAATGGCCAGCGTAATGACAAAGACTGTGAAGATTGTCCATGGATGGAGAGACTGCAAGAATTTTCTGTACCGCGACATTTCCGGCTCCTTGTCCACCCCTTCCATATCCGTGTCCGTCACCCTCGTGTGCGTAGGTCCCGAGTCGAGCCGCGACTTGAGGTACAGATGTGCGAAATACGAAGAGGCGAGCACCAGAGAACTGGATAAAAAGTACGCAAATGCCCGCTTATTGGCGGACTTTGCCGGTTGTCGGTCAATCAGGGCCACGGCGATGGACAGTAGAGCAGGCATGACGCCGGCGATTCCTTGCCCGATAAAGATGAACTGCACGTACCGCGGCCCGTACCCTCCCACGAGCCCGAAACATCCATTCTGCAGTCCGCCAGTGGTGATGCCCACGGTGGCCACGATGAGCAGTAGGATGACAAAGTACGCCACGGCCTTGACTTTCGCCGTGGTCAGGACGGCGAGCACGGCAAAGAGTGCGGTGGTGGAGAGTGCGGCGCTCGATATGCGACCATGCAAATCCGCCCGACGCACCGTCCGCGTGAAGTATACCGTGGCGATGAGATTGGTGACGGTAAAGACAGAGGTGATGGACAGGGAGTATATCTGCAGGAGACGCTCGTGCTTGCGAAACATCCGCCCGAAAAACTCGTTCGCCGTGATGAACGCATTGAAGGGCCACAACATGGCCGCACCCATGATGATAAAGGCAGTAGCAATTCTGAAGTCGACCGTCACCGCCGATGCGTCTCCATGATTTACTGTCCCTGCTGACTGTGATTGTAGTGCGTCAACTCCGTCCAGCTCGTCATGATCATCATCATCACCATCGTCATCCGCCAAGAGACGCCGCCGGTCGTCATACGCACTCATTTCGAACGAAGTCAGGATGAAAGAAGTATATATAGGCGCACAGTATGTCCAAGGAAATTTGAATGGTGTGCCGTAAATCATGTCATCAGGTGATGAGCTACACTTTTGTAAATGCCGACGCCGGTATGCATAATTTAGCCGAATATACGTAAAATCCATAGAGTTTGAACGATCGATTTTATCACACGAACGCGCACATCGAGATCTTCCTCTGAATTATTGCATTGTTACAGATTGATATATGGTGCTCATACCTACAAAAAACAAAGTGTAGGAAAATTGATACCAAATTGCTCTTCGCTAGTCCACCCTCTCGCAAATCATGCTTGCTGTTCATCAATGCTCTTCCGAAGCGACTTGGTCCGCTCGGGCTTTGCATTCTCCTTCAAGCTTCGGAACTGTCTCCAACCCTCAAAGTCAATCAATGCCTGCATACATCCCCATTCGAGCACCTTCTTCTCCAGCCAGACCAAGGACACGGGTTTTGTCAGAAAATCGTTGCATCCGGCCGCCAGGGCTTCGTGCCTGTCGCTCTGTAGTGACGAGGCTGTCAATGCGACGATGATGACTGGGCTTTTGAAGTGTAAATTGGTCAGCATGTCCTCCTCAGCGACCGGACCGGAGGGCTTTTCTTGCCTAGAAAAGACACCTATCGAATTTGTCCGTTCCAATCTTCTGATTTCCTTGGCAGCCTCTATGCCGGACATGACTGGCATCTGAATATCCATCAGCACGAGATGGACTCCACCTTTCTTCCACTTGTCCACTGCTTCACGGCCATTCTTCGCTGTAAGGCATCGAATCTTGCGTTTTTTCATGAATGTCTCGAGAATTCTCTGGTTGATCATGTTGTCTTCGACGATAAGCACCACAATTGGAGGGACAACACCCTCGAGCAGACCACCAACTCCAAAGGTCGATTGCTGAGCCACAACAGTCTCCGCATTCTTGGCTTTTGCTTTGGTCTCTAATTGATGTACTGAATTAGAGGAAGAATGTGTTGAAGCTGCCGGACTGACCATGTTCATCTTCGAGGCGGTGATTGTCCTGTGAAGACCGGGACGCTGATTAATGGTATTATGCGAAAGCGTTTCGCGTCGATTGCGATTAAGTTTAGGTGAAGTCGGCGTCGCGACAGGCTCTGTAGACTCTGTCAAGGGAGACATTGTGGGTACCGAGCCCGAAACTTGGCGCGGAAGAGAGGAAATTGACAATTCTTGTTCTGTCAGTGGAATCACGGACGGACTGATGCTGCGTTCGTCGCCGAGTACCATATGAGGTGCTACGGGAGGAGCGGAAGACATGGGACTATTGTGTGAATCCGCGCGACTGACACTGACCTGTGATGGCGACGAGTGTTGGACATATGGTAAGCTGGTATTCGAAGTTGCTCGATGATTTCTACCTTGCTTTGGGTAGAAAGTTATGCTCGCTGCCTCACTTCGATTATTGTATCCGTTGATGGATGTATTACTGGAAGTGGCAGTGCCTTGTCGTTGCCCCATACCCGGTCGTGTCCTATCTCGGGCATATCGACTGGCACTAAGTGAGAGATTTGGAGTTGCACGAATCACACCATCTGGTCCTATCACATTTGGACTGACCTGCGACGGTGCGCTAGCTGATGACCGGCTAGCTGAAGAGTAATTCGAAGGCACAAAATTCTTACCAGCAGTCGTGTAATCATTTCCTGCTGTGATAGCTGTGCCATCATGTTGAGAAATCGGAGGCGTATCGGGAAAATATTCGAAGTCGCGCATATCCGACTGGGTCATCAGGTTCAAGGTGCCGGATAAGGGACTATTACTATTTCGTCCGGGACCGACATATGGTGATTGACGACTAATTCCTGCTTGATATTGTCAATAGAGATTTGTGCAAATTAGTATCACTCACCAGGCACCTGAATCACGAGAGCATTTTCGATGCCTTGCCCGCCTGGAAAGTGATGGCGTAGCAGATCACCGACCGTCTCATCGACTGCCAGCACTTTCGACTCGATGGAATTCGCGGAGATTGTCGAAGGCAGGACTAAACATATGCTGACATCAGGAGCATCGTAGGCTCTGCCAAGGGCAATGGGATATTTTCGAAATACTGCGTCCTTCACATCGTCTACCAGATCGTCGTTATTGAGCTGTATCGATGCAGGCGTACCATGGAATCCGCGCTAGGAGACTTAGTACACCGAAAGCCAGGCATGCGAAGACGTACTTTGATCCACAGACGCATTCGAGCCGCTTCGTCCTAGGCTGCCGGTAGATTTCCGCAGACAGCGAGCATGAGCGCGGACGACTGAAGCGTAGCACAGAAGGCAACACTTTCTAAAGGGTTCAAACACTCAGCTCGTCAAAACGAGTTCGGCGCGTTTTCGAGGTCGTGAGCGAGCACTACAAATGCCACAAGCCAAGCGGGGAAAGTCCGCCCGCACCAAATTGATCCTGATCACGCTGATCAGCATTATCACCGGGCACAGTGAGTGCGTTCGCAACTGGTACTGTCTGCAGCACTCCGCGATGTAGCCATAGATCATCTGCTCTAGCTAATGGTCGCTCTCACACATGCTGAGAACCGTCTCGATAAGGAAAACATGCTAAGAAATTCAATGCTACTGTCAACAGAGCGAATCACAGAAGTGTCGTTGGGATTTTCGTGCAGATAGTGCTGAAATGTGAATGTCTCCTTAAGGATAGAGCAGACACGACAGGCACAAAGTAGAGAGAAGCCATAACTTTCAAGCAGTGTCGATATAAGGGTATTCGGATATGTTTTGAAGATTATTCAATATATTCGTGACTATGCTCTTTGTCGGCCCTCTTTTGCCTGGACTATTCGAGCACGGCAGATTTTCTGTCTGAGCAAGCATCAATAGCAAATCTTGTCGTATCATTGAAAGACCGCGAGGAATACTTGCCGTCTACTCACGTCCTTTATATACGCCCAAGTAATGATCCTAGACTCGATTTCTCAGAAGCTTTGGATTCGTATGGCTGAGGAGAGAAAGATCGTAATTCGCTGTTTTTAGATCTACTTGTGTCTGTATGAGTATGGAAACTTCTGATGGAGACCGGGCTCAGGCAGCGCTTGATTGAGGCTTGACTCCTGTTGCAATTGGAGGTTAATAGTTTCAATAAGCTACTTCTTGGCTTGGGAACCTCCAGAGTGGCTAGTCGTCCTGCACCCTGAGACTCAAGCGGCACTGTTGCAACGTTTGATGAGCTGGAAACAAGTTGCGGGGTGCCAATCTGCAGCTTTTTGACTCGTTTCTTCTTGAGTATCGAAAAGGTGCTGTCAGATCCAACTCTACCAAAACTCGATCCTGTCAGCCTCGAGTTTGTCGAGGGTGGTCTCCTATTGCTAGAGATCTGCTTTGGGAAGGGGAACTCATCCCCCTCCACGCTCGATTGTTTGGCATCGAAGTATTTCTACAAGTCATTAGTGATCAGATGATAGAGCTGTATCGGCAGCATACCGAGAGCACTGTGCTTCGTGGCCTGCTGGTAGAACTGATACGATGTTGAAATGGCGGGAAAATGCCGACGGCGTCCTCTCGAGTGATCGCAAGCTCGCTGTGCTTCGACTCACGATCGTACGAGATGGTATTGGACATCCGAGAGGCAACATCAAGATGATTTCCGTGTACAATACGTTCGATAGTGGCCGGCTCGGCATGATTCACTCGAACAGCGCTTCGATTGTTGTCAAGATGGCCATGCTGCTCCTTGTCCTTCGATTTGAGTGTAAAATCAGGTGGGTTAAGGATTGTCGAGTACGAACTGAACTCTGGCGGGGCCGATGTAGATCGACGACGCCGTTTCGCGATATACGAATGCGTTCGCGAACTCGGAACATTTTCATCACTATGCTTAACCTCAACTTCTGTTGTAGTTCCACCGCTTACATCGCTGATCAATCCTTCATCAGACTTGAGACCATTCTGCGACACAGATTTTGAATCATTACTGTTAGGTGCTGCAACGCTAGAGTTTTCATCATTTTTTATCACTTCAGCACCATTGAGAAGTTGATCGGGACAAGTAGGTGAGTCTGGAGGTTGACAACCATTGTGCGAGGAACCTGGCATCGATCCTGCATGATTTTGCAGGATTCTGTAGTTGTCAGTAGTCGGCTTGTCGACGACGATTGAATCCCTCGAGTAAATAGAAAGCAAGGATATATCTGAAGCTCTATTCGCACGACAAGGAATTTCGCTGTATCGACGACGATCTTGGTTACAATGCTCAATACTGGCTGCAAGCGAAATGTTGTCCAGGTTATACAGTGTGGCATATCCCGGGGAATTCTCAAGCGAGGTTTCCGAGTCTGATTGTTCGAGCCCATGTTCTTCTTGTTCGTTACATTCAGAATGCTGGAAATCGTCTGTGTACATATCATCCAACTTGGCACTATCCCCGTCAGATGCACTCGCAATTGCTGTTTCGATATTGCTAATCATCTCGCGACCGGAATTGATTGCCTTTGCGACAAAAAGTGTATCACGCTGCTTAGAAGTAGGCTCAGGCACAACTTTGTGTGCATGTCTCGACGTCACTTGGTCAGTCTGGACCAGATGCTCCGGATCATTGAGTGAAGTGAATAATTTCTGACCACTTTGAACGAGATGCTCCAACTCAACAAGATGTTTCTTTTGTTGCGCTCGATTCAGTGGTCGGTTACCCGGTCGCTCATCAGGACAGCCAGTGAAGACATCACTGACATTGCCGTTGAGAAAATCATACCGGGCGCTCTTGCTCGGCTCCATCAAGTGTGATATTTTTGTTTTCGTAGATGGCTGTGGGAAGACGGAAAGATTCTTTGATAGTACCAAATGACTGCTACTCGTCGTTCGCGAGGGAAACTTCAATTTCGAATCCTCCTTGTGTTGTAGAGTATCAGGACGCATACGTGATCCAATGCACTGATCGTAGTGAGTGAAGGAATTTTGCAGCAATGTACTCCGTGTGTCATAACCATTTCGCAAGTCCTGTTTAGCACGTACGACCGGATTTCTAGGATTGCCAAGCGTCCTACTCATGGAACTCATGTCAGTTGGCTCCACCAATTCAGCACACAAGCCAGTTTGTGTAAGTAGTCTGGAGCTCGAAGAATGGATTGGTACTGCAATCTTCGACCTTTGTTCTCTCAGGTTCGTTGTGCTCAGTACTGTTGCGGCGTGTTTGTTGAGCGAGCTCACCGGAAGACCAGTGCTTTGTTTGCTACACAGACTATCAACGACTTTAGAACAGAGCGGTATCAATTTCGGAGTTGCATGTATTTCGTGATCATTTTCCTCGTCCAGTGGTGATACCTCTTCGATGGGGGAGAGTGAACCAGAGTTTAGATCCGATGAGACCTCGAACTGATTCATTGTGTCTCTCAGTGCTGGGACTGTTGAAACATGAAGCTGACCACTCTCCAGCCCGTTGGACGAACTAGGAGCATTCTTCATGGCTCTCACTTTGGATGATACTCGCTAGAGGAGGCTGCTGGTCTTCTGAGTTCCCGTCCTCTGTTTCCTGAAATGAGCCTCTGGCTCCTGGAACATCGAGAAGACTGCCGAGGAACTTTTGTACTTCCAAGACTCCTTTCTTGAGCTGCGACATGTTAGGCGAAATGTCTTGGTGGACCACATACTTATCTCAGAAGGGACAATGCCAAAGCCATGAGTTGACATGTGAATGCAGAGTGTCAGTCGCAAAAGCTCACACCGATTTGTACTATATCCTCATTTCGTGCTCAATCTGAAATAGATTACACTTACCGAGATCGCCTTGAACGTTCTGAAACATCAAAATCCTTGGAAATAGATCGCGATTTCCGCAATTAGTCGAAAATACGTAAGCATGCTCACAAGGCATGGATTGAGAGTATAAAAGAGTACCTTGTCAAGCTGAACATAAACAATCAATCGGAAGATGCTCGTATTCCGCTGCACATCCCTGCAAGTGCCCAAGTAGTGCAAGGGCAGAACATTATACATGGTGAAAATGTATTTGTGTTTGCACAACGCTAAAACGAATGAATGCCAGCCTTGGTCCTCAGAAGATCGAAAGCTTCTCTCATGATGACTTCAACAACACAACGTGTCCGCACAGCCAAGGATACAGATGATTCAGAGATTATGATTTCATTTTATCGTAAATGCAGTATTTTCGTGAGATGCTAGTCATTCAACATCGACGCCCCCATGCGAGCTTATGTCGAGGAGGAACCACCGGATCCGCCGCCACCAGAGGTCTGACGTGCATCGCCAGTGGCTACGGATTTTCCAGCTGAGCGGTCGAGACCTTCGTCCACTACTGGGGCTTTCAGCTTGTCCGGACCGGAGTGTAGAGTTTGAGATACTGAACCAGCTTCCTGGACTACCGCAGGATCACTTGAATGACCAGGAGCTGTTGGGTGCAGGTGCTTCATGTCTTCGGGAAGTTCGAGACCAGAGGTGTCCACATTCTGTCCAATGTGCTTCGACTACAGACATCAATAACACGTCAGACAGATTAGCAATCTTGTACTCACAGCCTCAAGTTCGTTCTGGGCTTTGATGTCCGACATGGTTACGTTTGTAGTTGTGTATGTTTGTACCGGCTATGATTATTGATTTCAAGTAGTCCGCAGACCGAGAGAACGACTGCCAGTGACTTGCAGCATCTTCGACATGACGCAATTGGCTGAGCAGCACGGGTAGAGGTGCAGTCCCATCGACCCATGATTCATGCCTCAGTAAGCAATACTCAGCTCCGAGCGAGGTATGCTGGCTAGCACATCACGTGCATAAATCGGTCCCGTGATCAGCAGCGATTGTGATCAGTGACAGGCAGATCAGTATCCATATATACTAGTACTTTACAGGCACTTGCAATGCATCACAATCAAGTAGTCAGCCTGTAGCGTCAATTAGAGAAAAGACATGATGAAGAAATTGTTTCAAGATTGTGCTACTCGCAGCAACTGCGTCCAATGAGAGCTTCATAACGTGCATCATCAGCACACGCACAGGTGCGAATGCAGCATAAGTAAATCAGCATGTTTCAAATCAGTCAGGTGCCGTTTCGCAATTGCTTTCCGAAGCCCTGCAACAGCAGCTGGGGAAGGAGACCCTAAGTATACAATATGAAACAATCGTTGTATTAAGAATGTCCTGCAGGCTCGTGCATGTACCTTACTTGCAATTGGAGACCTGCAGAGCACCACAGTGATCTTCAAATCCATGCTGAGATTGATTACTGTGCATGAATGCGGCCCTGCGCTTGCTCACTGCTCCAAAGCTGAGCGCGTCAAGGACACCTGAATCAGTCGCTCCATTTCGGAGACTCGAATGTCTAAGGAAGGTCTGGCATTCATTACAGCTCCAATCCGATGTCGAGGACGAGTGGCTAAGACAGGAAAAGCTCTTACCAGGAATCACTCAAATCCGAACCTTGTTGATTGATGAGTGTGTCAAAGCAGACAGCTACGCACCAAACGCTTGTCTTCAAATTTCATTGGAAAATCAAATCTTTCATGATTTAGTCACGATCGCACTTGCAGGACCTGCCAGCATCACAAACAGCGTCGTGACTACATTAACCGAATTAATTGATATTCATGGTGACGAGTTTCTCACTCATGAAGCAGTTTTCCGGAGTGTCAACGTTCTTATCGAATGGTTTGTCGCTCAGAGCAATAAGGAAGCCGCATTGCTCGCCATGGCCGAACTGCTCTTTGTATGATTCCCAACTCCATGTAGGCCCAGACGCATACTAATATATCGAGGCACTCTGCACAAAAATCCTGCATTGCCCATTGTTACTTCCAATGTTTCATGCCGGTCACTCGTGTCGCACGCCAACCGAGAACTGTCACGAAAACGAGTTTCCCATGGCAACAGACAACGATCGCAGTCAAGCCAGCAGAGAGGCTTGTTTGCATGATTTTCAACTATTGCATCTGCTCATCAACAATCTGATTGTTTTTGGTCACGTTGGCGATCTCTGTCGCACCAGCTTGCTTTATTTGCTTGAGGTTACGAAAAACGATGGCAGTCTCATGAATCGATTGACTAGCTCGAATTTCGCGGATGTCTTATCGAATGGCTTAGCCACACACTATTCTTACCTCAAATCAATTACAATGGGAGTGAATCAAGATGGCGACGAATTATTCAAGATGTTATTCAGTGTCCCTGAGATTGATGTCAGGCATGATCAAGCACAGCAGCTCTGCAAGAAGGCTAAATCACCAGATTTCCTAAGGGCTTTAGTGGCGTCACAGACGTATCTAGCTTACTGGCAAGATTTGTATGAGATTCTGGTGAATGATGAACTCAAACAAAGTCTCCTGGAGTCTTTCTTGAGAATTTTTTTACACGGGATCTTGTACACAGCGCTCTCGGGTAATCTGGAAGACAAGTCGACTTCATACATATGTGATTGTTTGGCTTCTATCTTTAGCGTTATACGAATATCTGATTTCAGCAAGCTGACCATAAGATATTGCTTCGGAACAGGTGTCATCTTTGACCTACTGCCTTTGCAGGCTGTATTTGACTCATCTGAGAAGGGTCGACGCATTTATCCTGATATGTTGCAGATCGGCTGCCACTCACTCAAAGACTATATCTTACACAATATGCACTCAAATACAGCAGATTGTCGCCTTGCCGCAGTGACATTATTGGATTCACTCGTACTGCATCACTGGCACCTTGTAGCTCCTATCTTCTGCAGTCTTGAAAGGAAGAGTTTCGGCATCTATCAACTGTCTACGCTCCGTGTCAGAGACCGGCGCGCAAGACTCGCCGCGGTCAACGGCAATATTTTCAGTGGTCAATTGGCGCAGTACAGCGATGATCATGACTATGATGCTAGCAATCGTTTGACAGCGCAATGCCGAAATCTTCAAGAAGTGTTGGATCCACTCTACGATTCGTTTTCGGATGTCTCAACTCGAGCTATGTCACGTTATGCTTTCCAAGAATCTGACGCATTGCTTGCCGGTCTTTGCGCTGCTTTGGAGAAATTCTTCGACAACAATATCGAACTAAATTTGGCCTTGATCAAATTTGTTACTGATCTATTGTCATCTCCGCATCAATCCTTGGAAGGATTCGTATTGTGCAAGAGCACCGTAAGGACTGGCAAAAGTGTTTCAGATGACACAACGAGTGATAGCTGCATCACGCGATTTCTCGCTAGTCTCGAGGAAAGCTACGAGGACGAGTACGACTATTTTGAGTCTGGCTCTATCGCGGACGAATCAATTGGGTCTGGGAACGAAGAACATTTTCCACAGTCTCACTCTGACAAAGATCACTCGCAAGATGAGGAATTGCCTCTCCCTGCACTACTACAGACATTGGTCACCCGAGCGGACCACTACAAAGTCACAAAAAATGTCTCGGAGGAGGAGAGTAAACTCTGCAAGGACGACCTCGAAGCAATGTGTCACTTGACGACCGCTGAAGATCGAGACCAGAGAAGCCGGAGACTGAATCAGTTAGACGTCACTGCGATGGCAAGGACAATCATGATCAGTAAGATGATCATCCTTGAAGAGTTTGTCAAAGAAGTGAATGCAACTGTACGAGTCCGACAATCACTATGGGACACGTATGCGAGTACAATATGAGTGCGTGAATTATAGAAGTCTACATACACATGCGTCAACCATCATCAATCATCCCAAAAATCATCATGAGTCCTTGTAGACCACTGCACAATCAAGCGCGACTTTGATCTTTGGCGTCCACAGGCGAATACGCGGGCGGCTGATGTTGTTGTTGTTGTTCGCCGGACGACGCCGCGCCGTAGTTTTTGCCTCCGGCACTCAAGAGCCTTTGTTGTCCTTGCTGTTGCTGCGCACCATAGACACCGTCCATGTTGCCTTCATGACCAGCTTGCACGCGGGGCTGTGCGTGAGCCTGGTATATTTGTCCGGGAAACGTGCCCGTGACTGGATTCCTCTCCAAATCCCTCTGCTGCTGGTGGTGCTGGTGATGTGGTGCGCACTCGGGCCCGTGGACGTGTTCCGGGTACTTGAGAATAATGTACCATGCGTGAATCATGCCGGGGATATAGGCGAGCACACTGAGGAGCAGGTTCAGCCAGAATGCGCCGCTGCAGATGCCGCGTTTGATGGCGACCGGTAAAGGCGGCAGAATCACTGCCATGATGAGGAGTAGAATGTCGCCCGCGCTCATCTTGTTATCCTTTTCTACTTGTTCGAATGTGTTGATGTCAATTTTTTCGGTGCGCGCGCGAGTGATAGCTGATAGGAGGGTAAAGAGTAAAGGCGACTTTGACAATATGACAATGATATCGAAAGGATGGCGCAGGCATAAACGCAATTCAAGTTGCGATCAGAATTCGTGGCGACTTTGTGTGGCGCGGATAGAAATTGCGCATCAAAAAGCGATCAGTTGTTCTGATCAGCAGCAGAAACTCGTCCATCATCTTTGTCTTGATCTGCTCGTGACATTGAATAGATTCTCGAATCAAGCCGATGACGAGTTTATTTCGTAGACTAAACATCTGTCCGCGTTGTGACTTGCAGAGACTTTTCTCTAGCTCGATCAGAGCAGATCAAAAGGACCCTTCAGCATCACGAGATGCATCAGCAAAGAAAGACTCCGCTGGGACTGATGCGGAAGACAAGAAGAATGCAGCCAGATTGACGAGGCAGTACGCCAAAATCATGAACCCCAGCAACTTTGAGACATCTCGTACAAAGTCACGTACTTCACTTCGCGAGCAGGATTCTCCTCGTCCGCGTGAGTCGCCGAGGTCTCGCGCAGACTGGCCGCACTTACCTGATTGGCGTCGTCAGAACCTCTCGATACGACATAAACTATCCGCACAGTCTTCCGGCGCCGGTCAAGTAATTGGCGGTCGAGAAGAATCTGACGGCAGCAGGAGCGATGGTGGGGGCCCCGTTCCGGGCTCGCAGTACTGGTCGCCCCGGAAAAAAGTCTCGCCGGAAGCGATGGAGGGTATTCGGACACTGCACCGCACCAACCCAGAGTACAGCGTGCCCCGACTCGCCGACCTCTTCAAAATCAGTCCCGACGCCATCAGACGCATTCTCAAGTCAAAGTGGGTCCCCACGCCGCAGGAAGCCAAGGACCGCGAGGAGAGGTGGAAGCGCCGGAAGCTCGACATTGAGAGGGCCAAGTTCGATGCTCAGTAAGTGGTACTCAGCTCGATGGAAATCAATATGTACATTTTACATTTCTTCTAATTAATTCTCTTGTTACATATGAAGCTTGCGAGTGACCGCACTGAAAAATGATCAGGCATCAGTGACACAACCCTCGGAAGCGGTCGCCACGTTCTTGGCAAACTTGTAGAGCGTGCCACGGGTGTACTTGAGTGGAGGAGCAACGAAGCTCTCCTTTCGCTTCGCCATCTCCTCCGTCGAAACGTTGAGGTTGACGACCTTTGTCTCGGCATCAATCTCAATCTCATCGCCGTCCTTGACGAGGGCAATCGGCCCACCCAACTGTGCTTCCGGTGTGATGTGGCCAATCAAGAAACCGTGAGAACCTCCGGAGAATCGACCATCGGTCAACAGTGCCACGTCCTGTCCGAGTCCCATGCCCATGATTGCCGAACTTGGCTTCAGCATCTCTGGCATTCCCGGACCGCCCTTGGGGCCCTCATATCTAATGACAACCACAGTCTTTTCTCCCTTCTTGATCTCTCCCTTTTCCAGAGCCTCAATGAATAGATCTTCGTCGTCATAAACCTTGGCCTTGCCCTTGAAGGACAGACCCTCCTTTCCAGTGATTTTGGCCACTGAACCTTCCGGTGCAAGGGAGCCAAACAGGATTTGAATGTGACCAGTCTTCTTGATCGGGTTTGAAAGTGGTCGGATAATGTCTTGTCCATCTGGCAGGTCCTTGGCACTTTCCAGGTTTTCGGCAAGGGTCTTTCCAGTGACGGTCAGAATGCTTCCGTCCATGAGTCCTTCTTTCAGCAGATACTTCATGACGGAGGGAATGCCACCAATCTTGTACAAATCATCCATCACGTATTTGCCTGAAGGTTTCATGTCCGCCAAGAATGGTATACGGTCGGAAACAGTCTGGAAGTCCTTGATATCAAGCTTGACATCCATACTCTTTGCAATAGCAATCAGGTGCAACACTGCATTCGTGGAGCCACCGATGGCCATGGTCAAGACCATAGCATTTTCGAAAGCGGCTCTGGTCATAATATCTCTGGGCTTGATGTCCTTCTCCAGCAGAATTTTGATCGCCGCACCGGCATCGTGACACTCCTGGATCTTCTCTGGCGAAGTAGCGGGGTATGAGGATGATCCGGGCAGAGAAATGCCCATTGCTTCAGCAGCAGAAGCCATGGTATTGGCAGTGTAGATACCTCCACAAGCACCAGCACCTGGACAAGCATTTCGAATGATGTCGTGACGCGTGGGTTCATCGATGTTGCCCGTGATATATTCTCCATAAGACTGGAAAGCAGAAATGATGTCGATGTCTTTGTTGCCTTGTGACTTGGCACAACCTGCACGAATGGTGCCACCATAGACCATGATCGATGGTCGATTTATCCTGCCCATGGCAATCATGACTCCCGGCATGTTCTTGTCACAACCGGGTAGCGAGATATTGGCATCGTAGTGTTGACCACCCATAACAGTCTCTACCGAATCCGCGATGATCTCTCGTGACTGTAAAGAATAACGCATGCCCTTCGTGCCCATCGAAATACCATCCGACACACCAATCGTGTTGAAGCGATAGCCAATGAGACCTGCTTTTTGTACACCCTTCTTCACTTCTGCGGCCAGGTCGTTCAGGTGCATGTTGCAAGGGTTGCCCTCGTACCAGACACTAGATATGCCAACCTGTGCCTTGGACATGTCATCCTCGGTAAGTCCAGTTGCATATACTGTTCAGTCAGCTCAAGCATCGCTACGAAAGACCGGCGACTTGCACATAGCCTGGGACGCTCCTTGACTCTTAGGTTGTGTAATGTGTTTCGAGTGTGAATTAAGCTCCTTGAGCTGTGCTCGCGAGGTGTGGAACTGTTTCGACTGCATTTTTGTAGTATTGGCCATGACTCTTGAGATCATGGTCTTCCTTCCAATCTGATGTGCTTCGCTTCTACTGAGCAAGCTGACAAAAGTAGATCCTGTTAGACGTGTTCACCTGTAACAAAAAGTTGCCGCAGCTGAACTTTCCTGGGGGTTGCGTAAAAGTCCCGATTGATGGAATCCCACGAAAGACGCCTCCAGACCACTTCGGCTTTCCCGATTGACAAGAACCCTAGATTTTCTTCAGGGTTTCTTCGACAGACGAGAAGTACGAATAGACGAGATATACGAGGATATGGACAAAGAAGCGGCTGATTGAGTCTTGATTGAATGCATTGATTCAAGCAGACTACGCTACTAAACACGACATCATCCTGACCATTGTCGTGCGTAGTGCACGTCAATATAACGTCTCACGAGTGGAACGCGTCTCGTGGCGACAATTGACGACAAAGTAGATCACTCTGTAGCTTAGAGGCATTTCGAATGAAGAAGGAAATTGCAACTAGTGCTCGAGTCACTCCCTTGACATGCAGCGGTCATACTCGACCAGTCACGTACCTACACTTTGCTGGGGAGGTCTTCATATCGGCTTGCAAAGATGGAAATCCTATGCTACGTGATGGCACCACAGGAGACTGGATAGGGACCTTCTTGGGACACAAAGGTGCTACTTGGTCAGCCAAGCTCTCGCGTGATGCAGAAAAGGCTGTCACTGGATCAGCCGACTTCTCTGCCAAAGTATGGGACACTTTTACCGGTCAAGTATTGCAGAGCTACTCCCACGACCATATCGTCCGATCTGTCGCCTTCAACGCAGATGCCACAATGATCTGCACCGGTGGGTACGAGAAGAAAGTCAGAATATTCGACACCAGGAGCAACAATGCTGCACATGAATTTCGTGGACATGAGGGCAACATCAAGAGCGTGGTGTGGGACTCAAGGACGGAAGCACAGGACAACATTGTGATTTCTGCTGCCGACGACAAGACTGTTCGTTTCTGGGACATTCGAGCACAAAAGCAGATTGATTCGTGGACCGCACCCAACACCATCACTTCGCTCGAGCAAGGGCAAGCATTCCTCACTGTGACTGCAGGCAAGACGATACATTTCATCGATCCAGCCACACACGAAATTCGCAAGAAGATCAACACTGACTACGACGTCTCGTCAGTGGCACTGAATCCAGAAGGCACCAAATTTGTTACCGGTGGCACGACAGAGCTATGGGTCCGTGTATATGATTACGAGGCCGCCAAGGAGCTCGAGGTGTACAAGGGACATCATGGACCGATTCACACCGTCTCATACAGTCCGGACGGAGGGCTCTATGCCACCGGTTCCGAGGACGGCACGATCCGACTGTGGAAGGCTGCCACTGGACCGTACGGCTTGTGGAATTGAGAAATATCATACGCAGACCGCAGGCAACAGAACGATACGCAGACTGCAGGCTAAAAGAACGACATTTATTGTATACGACACTATTCATAGCGACTCTTTTTTCTCCTGCATGGTAGTCATTTTCTGCACGAAGCATAGCATCATTAGAGACGACGAGGATCAGAACATATACATCTGTACAATAACGTATTCGTGATCTTCTCCTTCGTCGTGCGACTTGTGTATTTGTGTGTATAATCTTTTTCCACATGCTGTGGTGACGTGCGCTACAATCCTGAGCTTGTGCCTTTCTCATCTGCAGAGGGGCGGAATTGTGGTGATCTTGAGAAAAGACGTTGGATGGATAGCACGTTTGTTAGATGCTGAACGGGGACTGTGCCTCGGGCTACTCGTGGCAGATCACGGGTCGGAAAGTAGTGCGGTGAGGATGGCGAGGACAAAGAAGACTCCGACACCAGTGACCCAGTACCGACTGATGAAGCCCGCCTGTGGTGCGCCCGTTTTGCCCTGCTCACCACTAGTCGTGCTAGTCGTACCCGTCGTCGTCGTCGTCGTCGTCGCTGCGCCGCTCTGTGCACCGCTTCCTGTAGTGTTGCGTGCACCCGCACCGGTCTTGCGATTGAAAGCTAGTCCCGATTGACCCGCTGCGACGACGGCACGGTTCTCTTCGACCAAGTCGGGAAACTCGCGACAAAACGAGGTATTGGCGAGGTTTTTGTCGCGGGACTCGCGGGCGTATGCTATGCGTGCCGAGTCGGGGGTACTGATCCCCCCAGTGGTCATTTCCTCCGACGTCATGAAACTCACGAGGCCCGTGAGGATGGTGCTCACTTGCCAACTCGGGTTCCAGCTCTTTGGATGGAAATCGGAGATGGAGAGGCAGAGTCGCGTGTTGCATTGGAAGCGACCGCTCGGCGTGGACATTTTGATGGACGGCGGTTTGAAGGGGTAATCCGGTGGAAAATTTAGTGTGCCGTAGTATTGGCCGTCGTGGTACGGTGTCTCTGGTGGTCCCGTAATCACGTAGTGCCATTCCAGGATGTTCTTTTCGTTGGGTTTGGCAATGGCGAATTCCGGCGGGTCCTGCTGAATCTGCTGATACTCCTTTGCCAGTCGCTTCGTCGAACTGCGCGTGGCGGACATTGAACGATTATTTGTCCTTAGACGGCACTGTACAAGTCTTCGATACTCTCGTCGCTAGAATATCACTCTATCGGTAATGACTATGAAAACCGATGTCCTAACTAGCATCAATTTAAATCTAAAACATGTCGTGGCAAGTTCCTCAGAACAGCAAGTCCAGGAGTGTGGGGTATCATATGTGAGGACCAAGCTGCAGCGACATATATTGTACTCTTAGAGACGCTCGATGTCGAACGCAAGATTGAGTCCCATCCAATTCCTATCCCCTGCATACGAATCGCTTGAACTAAGCCAGGCTATCCTTCTATCTTCAACACTGACTAGACATCAACATCAATTGCTGAAGTGCATCAACTGCAATTCAATCCCTGGGCAGATCCCACCAATTCTGTGGCTGAATTTCATATCGGGCCGAACAAGAAAGCCATGCGCCACAGCCGCATAATTTTCTGGCTCCCGCGCAGCAGAAATGATGAAATGTGCTATCCTCATTGCTATAGCTACTTATATACCAGGCCTCATCCTGTTATTCGTGTTTAGCAGACGTATAGTCCGACAAGTAGACTCGGGAGCGGCATTGAACTTGGATGGCCACTCTAGTGCCGCCGCCGACCAAGAGACAGAAGCGAGAGGCGCAGAATCCGACCATCGATGTCCTGCCGACCGACTTTCCCTCGGTTCAGGCGCAGTTCCAGTCGACGGACGGGGAGACGACAGAGACGATCCTGTTGCCGGGCACATCGTCCATCACCGACCTGGAACTCTTGCTGAATGCGCACCTGCTCAAGAACGATGAAGCACTGCCGTATACTTTCGCATTGGCGGACGGGACGGACATCACGTCGAATCTGTATACCGACATCTTTGGCAAGTCCCTGCGGTCGACGGAGGATATCCTGACGGTGCTCTATACGCCCCAATCAATCTTTCGCGTCAAGGCCGTGACGAGATGTACCTCCACCCTCCCCGGTCACGGCGGGTCCATCCTCACCGCCCAATTCGCACCACACACGTCCTCGCGGTGCGCGACGGGTGCGGGGGACAATAATGCGCGGATATGGGACTGCGACACGGAGACGCCCATGGCCACGCTCAAGGGTCACTCCGGGTGGGTCCTCTGCGTCGCTTGGGCGCCGGCGGGGGATGTCATTGCCACGGGCAGCATGGATAGTACCGTTCGATTGTGGGATGCGCGGACGGGCACGGAGTTGGGCGTGCTGCAGCGGCACACGAAGCCCGTCATGAGTATGTCGTGGGAACCGCTGGTCTCGGATCAGACCCAAGACAAGGAAGCATCACGGCGACTGCCTCGACTGGCGACGGCGAGCAAGGATGCGACCATCAAGGTATGGAACACGACGCTGCGCACGGTGGAGTTCAGTCTCTCGGGTCACACGGGCGCGGTGACGAGCGTCAAGTGGGGCGGCAACGGGTGGATCTACTCTGCGAGCTACGACCAGAGCATCAAGGTCTGGAACGGCACGACGGGATTACTGCTGCACACGCTCAAGGGCCACGCCGCGCGCATCAACCATCTCGCGCTCTCGACGGACCACATCCTTCGCACCTCCTTCGACCCCATCACCAACAAGATCCTCACCCCCGCGGAACTGCGCGCGCGATGGGAGCAGGTCGTCAGGGATTCCGGCGGCAGCGAGAAACTCGTCAGCAGTTCCGACGACCTGCAGGTATTCCTCTGGACGCCAGCAAAATCGACGAAACCAGTGAAACTGAACGGTCACCAAAAAGTGGTGAACCACGCGGCTTTCGCTCCGAATGGACAACTCATCGCCACCGCGAGCTTCGATTCCTCGCTGCGGCTGTGGTCCGCCATCACGGGCGCATTCATCGCCACTTTACGCGGACACGTCAGCAGCGTCTACATGTGCGTCTGGTCCGCGGACTCCCGACTCCTCGCCTCCGCCAGCCAAGACACCACGGTGAAAGTCTGGGACGTCCGGTCGCGCAAACTCCTTAGTGATTTGGCCACGAGTGAGGCCGAGGTCTTTAGTCTCGACTGGAGCTGCGACGGGCGAAAAGTCGTTTCCGGCGGGGCCGACAAGAAGGTTAGATTATTCAGTCACTAACTTGTCGTCCCCCCTTTTGTCCAAATGCAGATTAATGTCTTTACCAGATGAATGTCGTGCCGTATCCTGCTGCAACGCCAGTGATGATCGGCAGCGGGACGTCCAGTGTCCTGACGCTCGTGACGTCCTCCGTGCCCGCACCACAGTTGCCGTGCTCGTTCCAACCCCAGACATACACTTTCCCTCCGCCGTCGCCGTCGTCGCGACCGATGCCGACGGAATGTTCACTCCCACTCGCGAGGTATCGCAGTGGCGGCAAGTCCCGCGGCGGAAACTGTCCCCTATCGTTTCTGCCGCGCGCCTCGACTTGGCCATTGTCCATCAGGAAGAGAATCGTCGACCAGTTGCCGCCGCCGCGCGCCATTTGCATCACGCGGGGCACGTCAATGTCGTGGACGTCAATGACGTGTCGTCCTTGTGAGCCACTGAGATGTGCGTGCGTGGTCGTCAGGACGATGGTCCAGTCCTTGCCCACGGCAATGTCGCGTATGTTGACGTCTCCAGGGATCAAATCGAGTCGTGTTGGCGTGCACACTCGACCTTTATCGTCCAAGGCAATATTTCCGCCGAGTGCACCTTTGCGTCCGTTGCCCCATCCATAAATACTGTGATCACTCAGTACCATGACGACATGATTGATTGAGGCAGCGAGATGTGTCACCGTTAGTCCAGGACTCATCTCAACAGGGACCCTCTGTAGCATATCGGTAGTGGATTGCGCAGGACCGAGACCGAGTGCACCTTTATCGTTGGTGCCAGCGACATAGAGTCCTCCATCCGCATCCACCAGCACGGAAAAGTCAAATCCGCACGCAACCTTGGTCCACGCATGATCACGATGGACCTGTGCAAATCGCGGCACGGACGTGATATGTGCCGGAAGACCCAATTGACCGTGTTCATTCGACCCGACAGCAAAGAGTGCGCCGCCAGCACGAGTCAGTAGGAACGTATGATTCCCGCCCGACGCAAACGTCCAACCACTCGACGAGCCCAGGGGTGTGCTATTGGAAGGTAAGATACATGGTGACGGGGTTGAGACGTCCTCGTCGTGTCCTAGTGACAGTTGGTGGTTGCCATTCGAACCCAATGCGAACAACCTCGGTGTAATTCCGTCGAGCTCTCCATCTGCCATGAGACCAAATGATCCAGACCCAGAGACCTCTCAAACCTTTTCGTCACTGATGGCATCGAGGTCGTACCTTTCGAAAAATAAGCAAGGACGGCGCAAGAAGACTGAACAGGAAAGGACGAGTAGCATTGCAACTGTGCCATGGCCACATCTGAATATGGGATCGCAGCACAGTGTGTGTGTGTGGGGTAATGACACTTTTGTGCCGGAAGAACACCGCGAGCACAAATTAGAGCTTTCATCACAACCACAGACAACGATTGAGCCTCAAAGCATGGCAAGCTCAAGGGAAAAAAGCAGTCAGAGAAACAAATTTCCTATCGTCCGTCTCTATCACTCTTTTGACCTTGTCTATTTACAACGTTCCTCGCTGTGCTTGACCATTCCTTCCCTACAAATCCCCCGCAACACGACCCAGCGCTCTGCGCGCCCGCGCTTGCCTCAGCAAGGCAAAGGCGACCATGGTGTACTTTGTAAACAATTCCCTGAAGTAAAAGAGGATGGCCTGTGTCAGGACGGCCTTGGAGATTTGCGTGTCCATTCCCTTGTACAGGCCGAGCAGGCCGTCTTCCTGGACAATCTTTGTGAGGATGCCGACCGCGGACAGGGATTTCTGTGCATGAGCCAGTACCGGGTCCTCGTCCTTGTGCTGCATGCGCACCTTGGCCATGATGTATGGGTAGGTGACGACGGTCGCGACCGTCTTTGACAGTGCACCGACGACAAAGGCCTGGCCGGGAGTAAGCTTGGCCTCACCTACAATTCGCTTCTTCAGAATCTGAAAGAGACCATATGTGATGGCAGGATTGACACACAGCACGAGAGAAGGACGGAGTCCCCTCCACAGCCCGGTGATGCCGTCCTCGCTCACCACTTCTTGCACGGTGCCCCACAGGCCTCTGCGTCGTGCCTTCGAAGCAGTCTGTTGTCTCGTGGTACAGACACTGATTGGAATGGTGAAGATGGTCGACAGCGCTCCTGCCACTGCGCCGAGCACCAATTCCATGCTCGTCGAAATGATCGGGATGCGAGCGGTATATGCATCGCGCACGAACGTGTACCAATAAAAGTAGGCAAAATTCTGCGACGCAGTGCCGAATAGTCCTCCAGCTATACCGGCATACAAACCAGTGATGCCCTCCCTCTTGATCATCTTCTCCAACGCATCGAGCGCCGAGGTGTAGTGTTCCCCATCAATCGTGCCAGCTCCTCCGTCCTGAGTGCCGTCGTGCGAGATTTTGCGCTTCTGGACCTGGATGCGAGTCTTGATGATATCGAGCGGGTAGACGACGGCGTTCGCAAAGACTGCGCCCAAGGACCCTGCCAGGGCATCACCCACCGGTGACAGCGGCTGCAGGTCAAGTATCGGTGCAGACATTGCCAAGACCTTTGACTTGTCTACTTCTGTCGCGAAATTTGAGTAGTCGTAGAGTGATGCAAGCACGAACGAGAATCTTGACGAATAGTGGTGCCGCCAGAAGTGAAACCCTGCTATGGGCTACGGGGAGCGCGGACGAGGATAACCCAGCCTGCGGGCAATGACGGGGAGGCCAGCAGCTGGTGGAGAAACGCAGGAAACTCGCACGAAAAAGGCAGAAGCCGAAGCTGGAAAGTCATTCTAATGCGGGGGCAGCAGCAGCTAAACGAGAATTCCCGTGCAAGTTGCTGGGCGGCGTGTGGTTTTCTATCATTCCGCGCTTTCTACAGCCTGGACATGAATGTGAGCTGCAACAAAGTATTCTATCTTCAGGCACTATATAGTACTGTAGCACAAAATCTGGCATCACCTGATTGTAGACGATAGCAGGATATCGAAAGAGTTGAAAATCCATAGACCGGCGGTGTCAACCAATAGAAGATGATGTTTCCATAGTGCTTCGTCTAGGTTGTGCCAGTCTTGGTCTTCATGCAAGGCTGGATGAACCCTGTGGTTAAGATGTAGATGTAACATGACTCAACATGTCTGAGCAGCATGATCGCCGTGATTGTACGCCCGTGAACATCGCGGTTCTCGTACACACGCAATTGTACAAGAATATCTGTTTTTTTTTGAAGACAATGACATCAGTTCTTCCTCCACTATAAGAGACAACTTCGCAGTGAACATGGGTCGTTCGTGTAATAGACGACGCTCCTGTAGTTTGCTCCTATAGGTTCCGCGGTGCACCTGCTAATCCTTGAGTATCGTGAGATGACCTACTTGCGAGTATGTTGCGGTGCTATCACAACGTCGCAGAACGCTTGTGGCTTCCAGGCATAGACTCAAATTACTTTGACATTGTCTGGCATTTTGACTTGGTCGAGTCTGAGAAGATTCATTCGTCCTGGTCCTCTTTGTTGATTCTTCGCGAAGAAGGATACAATATCATTAGTCTTTCTGGCGGAATTCAAGACATGATCAGGGACTCTCGAGCCAGTCTGCTCCCATATCTCTCGAGCCAGGGCAAGCTTCTGCGTTTCCGAGATGGTCGTCTTTCCATTACCTAGGACCTTCTGTAGCGCCGATTGTAGTCCGGCGTTGAGATCCGCGCCTGCTAGCCGTTGTGGTACATCGACCTTGAATCCAATGACTTTACTTTTCCTGTTGCTTCCCACCTTTTCAAGTGTAGCAGGAGCTGTGACACCTTGATCAGGCAGCTCGCCGGACGATTGCAGCTGAGGTTCGCTCGGCAGTGGTGAGGCAGGCTTGACTCGACCAAGAATTTTCTTTACATTGTCGAAGAGCGAGAGTGATCTGACTAGTCGTGGAGCGACGACCAGATGCCTCTGCAAAGGCGACATGCTTGTTCTGAGTTCTGTGAGATGGACTGGCTCCTGAACAAACAGAAATCAACTCGTGAGTATGCGATGGATTGCTTTCACGATCTGTGCCTCAGAATCGCGAATATGTCCACCATAAGTGCCGGCAAGGCTGTATACAGTATTGCTTACTGAACTTCGCTCAAAGAATGGTTAATTCTTCTCCGTGGCTATACGGAGAGAACGAATTCTGACGCCCAAATGTCATTCTCAATGGCATATATACATGCAACACCTCTACAACTCTTGTGAGTATATATGGCGACCATAAATCATGTCAGAAAGTGAATCCCATGGATTCCTGCCAACAGATGCAGTGAGCTTGTGTTGACCGATGTGAAAATATAACCCGGGCTGGTAGCTCACATACAATCGTCGATCTCCACTTCAACGAGAAATCATAGAATGTGGCAGCTCGATCGCGATGCAGATGTAAATACATGTAAATGTCTAGTTGGCTTCAATCGAACTTTTGATTATAGGCCGCCCGATAACCAGAGTTTTTCTTGCATAAAGACAACTCTTTCAGATGAACTGAGATTCACATTTATTCAAATGTAGCAATCTCTCTGTGTTGGGGCGTCTCATGAATCATCAGCTACCGTGTCACAGCTGCAAGCCTATGGTAGGCAAAAATTCAAGACATGATCGTCCTTTGTGCACGATTGCGATGAGGAATCGTCCAGTTGGTCTCGCGACTTGTCGACGACAGGTGCTTAATTTTTGACTGGCGCCACGGACTCGACACCGCGGTGCCCCGCGACCACCTTCGTGGGCTTGCAATCTTGATATCATCCTAGAGTGACTCGTGCATCATTCGAAGTAAAATGCCATGAATCCATCGTGGAGATGACGGTAATTGCGGCCGCCTTTTTTGCTGCCGCCACCTAAACTCCGGAAGTTTGGGTGCGCCCGAATATTGTATCTACGTACCAGACATCCGGTACCTCCTCTAAGATCTCCCTGAGATCAAGATACATCGTGCCACTCAATCGTGCCCCGTCTGTCCTTCGTGTTGCGAGTCTTGGTTGCCAGTGACGTACAATGTCGACGGAGCAGAAGCTCGGCCACAATTTTCGGCATGAGGAGGACCGGCAGGCTCTCAGCGCGCAGATGTCCAAGATGTTTGGACGGTACTCTATACCATGTGATGAGGCACTGCTAGACACGATTTTCAACGAAGGATTCTCGTACTATGACGAACTTGCCGATCTCGATGTCGGCTCTCTCAAGACCAATCTCGGTCTCAATCTGAGGACTGCCAACATCATCTGCAAGACCGCGATTCGTGAACGACAGCACATTCAACCCGTCCTGCAAAGAATCGGCGAGTTGGATCCGATTGATCCTCGATTGATCCTCCCTATTCGTGATGGCATTACAATAGAAAAAATCACGCAGCTCATCTCTTCTCTGCTCAGTTTAAACAAAGTTAGCCTCTATGAGCATCGACACGGCACCTATGTGAAACTTGGGCCAGAGGATGATCGTCGAGCTGTGTATTTGATTCAGCATCAGCGAGTCATCTACTTCTGGGATGATAGTGGACCCCACTATACCTCTTCTCCAGCGTATGACAGCAGCCTCGGTGATATCCTCGATCCATCAGTGTTCAACGATGCCTTCGAAGCTCTGCAACGTTTGACCGGAGAGAAACTCACTGCATCCCACCGAAGACATCTCGAAGGTTTCGAATATGCCTCGTTGAGGCAAATGCTGCGCAAAAACGAACTGGAGATTCGAGATTGTCGCGAACTCGTCGCAAGGTTGAATCAGACAATTAAGACTTATACTGCGCAGACTTTATGGGCATCTACACGTATGATCTTGCTCGATAGGATATCTCATAGGAACGCAGGTGTATCTCTTCATTGTGTACTGTATCCCGAGAAGTTCGGTACCGTGGTCAAAGTCGCCAAAACTGGTCCGGAGCACATCATCCAACGCGAGTGGCAGACATGTCAGGAGATCCACGAAAAGGTCTGGGTGCCTTCCTTAGTATCCTTTGAGACCGCCACACAAGGCAGAGTCTCGAGCGATGCCGAAGCAGAATCCAGATTCATCATTGTCATGCCATACTATGCAGCATTGTCACAGATGGAGAGAATGAAGATTGAGTTTGATACTTCTTTTGAGGAGACCGTGCTGAAAATCATGCTCAGTACTCTTGCAGCTGCATGGGGTTGTGCGATGGCAGGCTATTATCATGGAGATATCAAACCTCCGAACATCCTCCTACCAACAGATGAACGTCCGACCGCATGTGCTATTCTGATAGATCTCGGATCAGCTACTCCGACAGGACAACAACTGACTAGACGTACACCCGAATGGGGCCTTGGAGTCGCTGGTGGAGAGGAATATGACAAGGCTTGCCTCGCGACCAGTACAATGTCTCTTATGTATCCCCACTGGCTGCCCGATGTTCTCGTAGACGTCAGTACGGCCGGCGGCATCCGATATGTCGAAAGGACTATTCCGGAAACTTCACCATTGAGAAACTTCTTGATATCCTGCTTGAGCAATGAAAGCTACGAAAAGATTTGGGAGACACTTACTGAGGTCGAAACATTGAAGAAACTAGGCTCTGACCTGAAGCCACGTCTCAAATGAGTGCTTTCAGTCCAGTAAGTGCCTCAGTGCAGGCAAGCAATATTGTCCGCTAAAAAGCTCGTCGGCTATTTACCCAATGTTTCATTCGTTTCGCTCTGATCATGACTTCGAGCTTGCATGCAGATATTGTGCACTGACAGCTTCAAGGACTCATGCCCTGCCTTGACCGTGTTTTTCCATGGACATGAGAGGAGCGCTGAACGCAGGAGACTTTGCAGCTGCTGCTTTCGAATGATGAGCAAGAAAGGAGACTGAGCAACACCAGAACAGCGTACTTGAACATCTAAATTGATTGCCAGACTGCTCCGGCATCCGAGACGTCTGAGCATCGATGATCACTTTTGCAATCGATCGATCAATCAATCAACTGCTCGCTGCCTACCTAGGAAGCTCCCAAACGCAAGGGTCTCGACTTGCCTTGCAGAGGTCCGTTGAAATAAGAGCGTTCGTGACAAAATGCATGGAAAGTCAAGGCTTCTGGGGTCGGTCTCTTTTCGTTGTGCTCGAGCCATAGCTGTCTGCAATCGGCACAATGGCCACAGTTCTTGAGAGTCAGGATACTCATGATTCTGGTATGCTGGTCGATATCCTAGTGCCAAAAGCAAATTCTCCCTATAAGCGCCCGGATTACGATGAGCATCTGTCGTTCTTCGTCATACAGGATGATCGGACCAGACAGCAATTGCCCGCTGACACAGTTGTCTGTGGTATCATGGACGGAAAGTTCCGTCTTGGCAGCGCATCTGATGGTCTGCCACACCAAGGAGGCTCTCAGAGGGTCATCGTATCATATCAAGGCGCTTCAAATGCCCACTCTGTTAGTGACAAAGACCTTAATGCCAGACCAGCTGCTCATGAGGTCAATGAATGGACGATACTTCCATATCATCCGGATTCCTTTCGCCGATTTGGCGGATTTGTCGAACTTCTAACACTTTTCCGAACCTCGATCCCTCCCATACCTGATGGTTCTGTGCGCTTTTTATGCCCCAGTCCCACAGGAGGCAAGAGAGACTTTAATGTCACTCATCGCGATTCGCTGCTGGGTGTACATTGCAGCCTGAAAACTCAATGTCTCAACCACCTCCGTGCAAATTGGTCGGAGTGTTCCAAATTACAAGGCACTGAGGAGGAAATTGACAATTTCATCGTGGCACTTCTGATTCCAGATATAGTGGTCATCACTGTTGATGCTCAGGAACCACTAGAGAGGGAGACCTATCTTGATTTCAGTCCACATTCATACCACAGGACAAGTCTTGCGAGACACGGCTTGGATGATGCTACTGCTCTCATCAATTCCGACGGTCTACATCCTTACTCCGAAAGAACACTAGCTTCATGGCGAGCAATGGTTCTCTATCATGTGGCACACCATATCACTTTTTCTATTCGCGGTCGAAAAGTGAAATTTGTCGCTGATACGTTGTCCGCAGAATTATTGCCAACGCACCGAATGTGATATTAGCACTGCCACAACCACGTAGTCATCAGAACACTTCTCCAATGAAATTCCATTGGACGTTCCGATGTTTCAGACTCATTTCCTTGCATCTATCGCTGATTTCCATGCCCACATACTTCGGACCACAGAAGAAGACGCCGATCGTCCCTGAGAATTCAGGCGGGACAGAAGCCTCATTCTTGGTAAGAATATCAGCAAAGTCGGGCCTGCCAAAAGTTGTCTTGTTCCGCAGTCCTGTCAGTGACGACAGGACATATTTACTTTCAAATCCCAGCATTCTTGTTGTCGGCAATTCGTTGCGGTCTATCAAAACGGAAAAGATATAATCTGTGATCGAATTCTGCTTTGAAGTCAGATATGTGTTGACTTTGACTCCAGGCTTCTCTATAGTGGCAGTATTGAGCAAGGTCGCGAACCAAGAGAATACAGAGGCGTCCCGTGCTATCCAGTGGAAATCGACTGATTGCGCCGTCATGACGAGCTGAGGGATCTTCGAGCTTATACTACCTGCTCCCTTGGTCGAGTCGTTTGACAGAACTCCTATATATGGCGTGATTCCAATCTAAACTCGGTCAACACTTTCATCTGTGACTTTGAATATGGAAGCATTACTCCTGTACCGATTACAATGGTACGAGCAAAATCGAAGAACTTTTCTGCGGGAGATCCGAAAGGTCCATCGACCAGGACCCTATCAAAGATTGTAATGGCTACTTTCGAAGTCCATCCACCACTTGTAGTGCGTATGTGTATTCTAATCTCATGATCTGAGAACGAACTAACTGTGAATGGATGCCATTGCAGAAGTGAGATTGCGGGAATACAAAGCAGAATATATTGTCCTGGCTTAACCTTCCACGGCTTCTTGCGTGTTAGCACGAGCATAACCACATCCGAGCGCTGCGGGACTGACACCGCATGTACTGGTACCAAATAAGAAATAATGCGCAGACTACGTTCTCCAATTATCAGAAGGGCAGGTAGTGCCAGCCAGTATCCAAGCATTGGTGCTTGGAGCCATCCTCGTGTCCCATGAATCACCAGCATGCCAATGAAAGGATACACTAGAAGATGAATAGCCTGAAACACTTCAAAATGTTTACGTCGAACTATTGGAATACTGGTCAGGGCGGTAATGAGGAGAATAGCGACAGCAATGATGCCGGTCAAACCCGGCAGTGATTTCAACAAGTCAACGTAGCCTGGTCTCTGCAGATGAAAATTATGCATAGTTCTCGCAGCTTGTCCAGGAGCAGATCTGGTGATGTTCACAAAAGTGCCTCCCAGATGTGCGACAATGTGCAGTATGCTGAAGAACAAGGCCGTGATGGCCATTTGTGTATGAAACACTTGTGACAGATCCCAATTCACAAATTTCGACAAGAAAGTGGATTTTCGAAGCCACGTTCCCAGTGTGCGCGAGGACGACAATAATAAGAGGGCCAAAGTTGGATATAGCACACCGGCAGATGTCTTCGCCACGACCAGACCCCAACCAAGAAGGTCAAGCAGTGCGCGGTCTCTCAGCTCGCGCACAAGTAGCCATGTCCCCAAGGCAGTTTGCAAGGTCACGACGAGCATCACGAAAGTGCTTTGCGGGCCCTCTATTGACCAATGCGCTCGTAGTCGACGTCCAATTGGCAATGTCGCTTCGTACAATTTCGACTTTTCATCAATTTTGTGTGCGACACTCTTTAGTGAAGGTACTTGCCACGTCTTGACCATGTCTGCAAACTGGGCCCGATTGTAGCCTGATTGTATGGCATTGAGCGGAATGTACCGCTTGTTGTTGGGCATATACCACCGACCATCGTCGAGTTGATGTGTCTCCATTTCATCTGGAAGCAGCTCATTACGAAAGTCCGCAAAGAGCGCATCGATGGTATGCTGATATACAAGACCTCGCTCATCAGGACCACATTCGGAGAAAAACTTGTCAATCTCCTCGTCTGACAATGAAGAACTCATGGTGGTTCTCTTTCACGATGATTGGCTCGTCGTTGACATGCTAAGAAATCCTTGTACAAGCCTCGATGGTATATGGAAACTGCAAGTGCATGACTCTGGTCTTGTCTGCTTGTTGGTGGCAGGTCAGACATGATCGTGACAACTTTCACGAGGTTAGGCACAAATGTAGCATGTGTCTTGATGCCAGTGGACACGCAACATTCTGTCACACTTCACAATAACACATGCTGGTGACAACGCGAAGCATTATCTGCGAGATTCGTGGATTCCTCGTACGAAATGCATCTTGCGCGTGCTAGTGGTAGCAGCGTGGAGCAGTGGGCAAAAATCGTAGAAAAATGGAGGGGAACGAATGAAATAGACTCCACCGACACGTTTTCCACAATTAACACGCCCAACATTCGCCATGTCGCAGTATCTCCAATTGATTTGGCCATTACGAGTACTCGGTCATTAAGTTCCCGTGGCGACACTACATTGCATTTCACCAGCATCGCGTCTCTTTCTGCACTTCTGACGGATGAAATTCTGGAAACCCAATCAAGTCAAATCCTCAATCAAGTCAATTGTTGCTTTTGTGCGGAATATAAGTATACATATATATGTATATACAGGACACGCTAAATCTTGCTCTGCGAGCTCGGAAGTGGACCGACTGTATAATTGATTCTCGGGAGTGACATGGTGACGCCGCCACTGGTACGGAGACAGACTTCCGTGTCGTTGAGCGCGAGGAGTCGTCCGACTTGTGGATGACTCTTGCCCGTATCGACGGGCGTGACGGCGACGGTCGCGCCGACGGTCAACTTGAGCGGGTCCGCGTCGTCGTGGGCAAGCACGCGACCGTCGTCGGCACCATCACCACTCAATTTTCCTCTGATGTCTGCAAAAGCGACTTGTTGCGCCTTTTGAACCTTGATGTCCTGCTGGAGACGCTGCAACCATGCAAAGATGGCCGGGTGTGTGTCCTTTGAGACTTCGGGACTGCTGCCCCCGTGTCCGAACAGGACCCACCGCACCACGAATCCGACATGAACATCCGCCATCGTAATCTTATCGTTTCCGCCCAAAGTTCCCCCGTGAGCATCGAGTAGTCGCGTGATGAGGGCGAGGTAGGCGCGAAACTGAGCCAATGCATGTGGTCTCTGACGCACGATACTCTCCTCCGTCCACGGCCGACCCGTCAACTTTGTCCTGTCCGCCAAAAATGCCGGGTCCGCAATGAGTTTATAAGGAATCAACATTGCCGCGTACGGAAACACGTTCTGCCCCAGCGCTTCCGTCGCATTATCGTTCTCCACTCCAGCAAGTCGGCACAGATGGTGGATGATGAGTGAGGAATCGGCATAGAGGTGTCCGTCGATAGAGAGCAGTGGGATGCGGCGGTACGTGATGCCCAGACTCGATAAATCCGGGCGCGGCAACATGCGCGGTTGGGAGCATGTCTTGTACTCTAATCGTAAGAAATTTAGTGCCAGGATTACTTTTTGATAGTACGGCGACGTCGGGTACCCAAACAGGACGATTTCCGGCATTTTTCGTTCTCGATTCTATACTCGTATGATCGTTACTTGTAGTGGAAGAAATTAAAACACGAATCTGAGAAGAAGTGGTAGGGTAGGGTATGGTCTGAATATATGGAGAAACAAGGACGGCGGGCTTCGATACCGAGCGGAGGTCACAAGCTTTTGCGGGGTAAAAGATTGACAAGTTTCGGAAAGTCCCTAAAAATTGGACCCGAGTGCCAAGACTATTTGAGAATGAACTTTTCTTATTGTCTATGAATGATGACGAGTCATAGATTGTCTAAACATCATGAGACAGCTCTCACAGATATGCTTTTGCAGCTATGACGTGCAGGATAATGACGACTGCCTCCGTGCAAATGAGTTCAGGTCCAGGTACATGTCCTGGCTTTTGGATGAAGAAGAATGAACTATTTTTATGATGGACACAAATACGGTCTAGTAGATGCCCGGAATCATCTTGTACTTGACCTTTTCGCAGTACTGGTCCCAGTACTTTCCGTACTTGGCCTTGCACCGATCCTCACTTCGCAGGATTCGGTGGTTGAGCAGGATAAACATGTAAATGATGTAAAAGTACCCGAGCAGTGCGTTTGGTCCGAGGCCGCAGGCCAGACACATGGCCAGACTGATAAGCAAGTCGCCAAAGTAGTTGATCTGATGAGCGAGACCCCACCAGCCGCTGCAGAGCAAGAGACTCTTGTGCGTGACGCCGTCGGAAGTCTTGTAGGTCGTGCGAATGACTTCTGCCTTCCTGCCCCAGATCATGACGTTGCCGTCGTTTGTTCGGACGAGATCCTTTTGATGGTTGGTGGCGCGGAAGATGTAGTACCCGCCAAGTCCGAGACTGATGATGCCAACCACGGCGGCAGTAGGAAGGTCGACCGGGTTGTAGTAGAGGTATTGTGCCTGCAGCGTGTACATCAGTGGCAGCCAGACCAAGTCACCCCAGGCGAGATAGAAGCCCATGTGGTCATGGGCAATATCGATCGTTCGCAAGTACCAGTCTTCGTTCCAGAAAAAGTCTACAACGTAGAGGGCGTGTAGGAACATAACGATCCACATCGAGTTCGTGACATATCCAATCTTGTCGTACTGGGCAGCGGCGAAAGAAATGTCAATGATGGTCCACGCTATGATGCCCGGGCGTCCGTTGAAGAAGAGCTTGAAATCAAACATCTTTCCGATTCGCGGGTTGAACTCGATGCCCATAAAGTAGTCGTAGACGTGCGAGCCGGTGAACTTTCGATCGGCCGGATGGGAAGGAGCGACGTATGCCTTGATCATGCAAAACGCAGTCAGGGCGTATCCACCAATGTTGGCCATGACAAACAAGCCGGTCCAGTTGTCCGCGACGACGGACAATTTGTAAAGGCCGAGATAACTGCCCAGGATGAATGCGGCGTGACTGATAAAGTAGCAAGTCAAACCGTTGACATTGTACGGCAAGACATGACCGGCAGGAGTCGCCTGACCATAGCCAGTCTTCCCAGGGACAAATTGGTACATCAGAGCCTGGAAGGCGAGCCAGCCAAGCCAAATCTGGGCAGCGGTCCTCGTCGTTGTGGGGCACCAAGCGGAGAAGAGAGCCTTGACCTCGTCAAGACTCCTTGATTTGGCAACGGCGAGGGGCATGGCGGTGATGTTGCATTGGTACTGCGTGCAACTGACCAGGAACCAATTGGTTAAGATCGGGCAGAATGCGAGCATGAAGACTGCACCAACAACGGTGCCCCAGTCCATGGTTCCCAATCGTCCCCAATTGTCAGTCGTCTTGTCGTCCACATCACCAGCATGGTTGATTTCCTGTCCGGCAGAGACTGCGTCTAGAAATAAATGTCAGTCTTTCTATTTTGTCTATGCATTGCATGGTTATCATACCGGTACTCGTGACCTGACGCGCATCGGCCTTTTTCCTCTGTGTAGCCATAGGTGACTGACACTACCGCACTGCTCCTCTGATAGAAGATGACCAACCAAGAGACAGACTGGCAAGAGAAGAGGGAATAGAAAGACAAGATTCGCAAATGGGTAAAGGGGAGAACAAGGCAGACCAAAGGGAGGATCAGGCAACTTTGAACACGTAAACTCTAGAACCAAGAATCTCGCGCTAGCGCAGAAGTGGACTGATTAGCTTAGCTGCGACCAGCCAATCAGCAGGGCAACAACTAATTGACGGCCCGCACTTCCCGCTTTCCCGTTTCCCGTGTTGAGGGTTTGTTTGTTTTTCTGCGTTTGTGTGCTTCTCGCTCTTGCTTCCCTTTTGACACGCGTACGGTGGTGCAAGTGATGATGTGTTGCCAATTGCGATAGGTATAGATCTTCTGTACTATACATATATATAAAACCCTGCGCCAAATTGCATCCTCGACAATCATCATGCTCATCAGACCATCATGATCAGCGTGGCGCTTCTGAATCGATAAATTGCAGAGCGTCCTCCTGGGCAATCGCCTTGACCGTGCTGATCTTGTTTTGGAAAAAGACACCGTAAAACTTGTCTGCCGTCTGTATCATCTCTGGCCGGAAGGTGGTGCAGATGAATTGCCCTTCCTCCGACAGTTCGTGCAGCATGGCCGCCACCGCGGTCCGGTACTGGGCGTCGAGGGCAGCGTCCACTTCGTCCATCAGGTAGAACGGCGCGGGATCGCATCGCTGGATGGCAAAGATGAGCGCCAGTGCGCAGAGTGACTTTTGACCTCCGGACAGCTGCTGGATCCGCTGCTGCTCGTCCTCCTTTGAATTGAACGACACACTGATGGCCACACCCACATAGTTCTCCACTGACTTTCGCCTGCGTTCGGCCTCTTCTGCCCCATCCTCGTCATCCTCGGAATCAGCCTGATCATCCTGATCAACCTTGCGCTGAATCACGAGACGGCCCTTGCCTGCCGGCACAAGTTTCTCAAACACTTCCGCAAACGCCTTGGATACTTGCTTGAACGTCCGCTCGATGGCTTCGTCCTTTCTCTGATCGAGTACCTCAATCAAGTCTGCGATGGAACTCTGAGACTCCTTGAGCTCCTCGTGTCGTGTGAGCAACTGATCTCGTTGCTTCGTAAAGTTGTTGTACTGATCAAAGGCCTTCTTGTTGACGTGAGAGTACTTCTTCAGTGCCGTTTGTACTTTGTGCAATTTTCGTACCAGGGCCTCGCTTTGTGTCTTTGTGAACCGCACGAACGCCTCTTCAGGCAAGACTCCCAGATCTCGAATGTTCTTGCTACACTCATCCTTCTTCAAATTCAACAGAGCCTTCTTCTGCATATTCTTCTCCAAGCTTTTCTGCTGTCTGTCAATTACCTTGGCATCCTCTCGGTTGCGCTTCTCTATTTCCTGACGCTCGCGAGTCGTGTTTTGCAGATCCGCTTCAGCATCTTCGATACTCGCATCGAGAGCCTCTATCCTGCCTGCAAGACTGCTAAGTGCCTTGAGGGCTGCGTCCCTCCTGGTCTTTTGCTCTTGCAAATGCTCAGGATTGTCTGCATCGTCATTCTCACCATTGGCCTCGAGCTGATCAAGCTTGAGCTTGAGATTATCTCGAAGCTCAGACTCCATCGTGTCCTTGCGCGTCTCGAGCTCCAGCCGGCGATTGGTCGCCGCCGAGAGATCGCGGGTTAGGGTCTCCGTAACCTGCATTTGTTCTGCAAGCGTTGTTTCTTCTGCAGGAGTGAGATTCTTGCGGAATTCCGACGACTTTTCCGAGCGCAGGCTTTCAATACTTGCAGTCAAGGCTTGACATTCGATGTCAATCTCTTGCAACGACTGGTTCTTTCGGTCGAGCGATTCCTGCATCCCGCTACCGTCCTTCATTTTTTGCATAATAGCACGCTGCAATGGCTCGCGATTGCTCTCAATCATTCTCCGACTAGCTTCAGCTTTCTGTAAATTGGAGATTGCTTGTGTGATCTCCTGCTCTAGAGTGAGAAGCGAGGCGTGAATGTCATCCGATTTGGTCTTTGCCTCCTCGTATATCGTCTGCCACTTTTTGATGTTCTTCGTTGTGTGTAGTCTGGATCGTTTCTGATCGTGATAGCCACCAGTCAGAGCACCTTTTCTGTCCGACTTGTCACCGGTCAATGTGATTGCATTTAGCCCTTCAGCTCGCGCATATCTAGATGCAACCTCGAGATTGGGACAAATTATGCTTTTCCCGAAAACTTGCTCCATGGCCTTTTGATGTATGGGATCATATCTGAGCTTCTGAATCATCGGGACAGCGTCGTTGGCGTCAGGATACTTGGTGCTTTGTGTTCGAAGACGATTGAGCGGAACGAATGTCACACGACCTGCCTTCTCCCGATTCATTGCATCGAGCAACGCTGTCGCGGTGTCATCAGTGTCCACAACGACGTGAAAAAGAGAATTGCCGGCAGTGACTTCCACCGAGGTTCGATAACGGTCATCGACCTCAAATAGTTCATACAAACAGCCATAATAACCACCTAGACCTTTCTCTTCAGCTATTCGCCTTACTGCAGCTAGACCACTGGATGTGGAACGATCCATAGTGCTCTGCAGAGCTCTCTCGGCTTTCTGTAGCTCATCTCTCGATTGATCGAGGACAGCTTGATTTCGCGCCTCGTCTCTCCATAGCTCTTTACGTTTGTCGTTGAGCTCATCTCTGAGGTCGGATGTGTCCTTAATAGTCTTTCCTAGGTCGTGGAGGTTGTCCTTCCTACCCTCAATCTGCGTCCGAACGTCCTCGACTTCAGCCGCATTCTGCGTGACGTCTCGGGTCAAGGCTGTGATATCGGCCGCAATCTCTTCACGACCCGTGCGTCTGGCCTTCAAGCTTGAGTCAAGGTCTCCGATTTCACCATCGAGATGCTTGTTCCTCTCATTTCGATTCCTGAAACGAGCGCTTCGTCCTTGCTTGCTGTACAGCTGAGATACACGGGCCTGCGTCTGTTCAAGCTCAAGTTTGACTCTTCTTTCCTCTTCAAGGGCACTCGAGTAATCTGGCAGAAGAGTATCTAATGCTGCCGTCCTCTCTGATATCTGGTTCTTTGTCTCTTGAATTTCGCGAGCACGCCTCCGTGCACGAGCAGATGTGTTACCAGCTTCCTCTTCGATTGTCGAAATTGTCAGATCAAGCCCTGTCTGCAGCTTGTACTGTTCCCGGCGAGCCTGTTCGAGCTGAGACCTTTCAAGCTTCAAGGCAGAAACTTTCTGCCCCAGTTCTCGAATCTCCGCATCGCGCTCGGCGATCTGTTGTTCACGTTCGATAAAAGCATCGCGACGATCGTCGTTAGAGTTGAGGCCCTCGACCCGACTAGCCTCAAGCTCTTCCAGAGCACTATTAATTTCGTTCTGCTCCCGCGAATATATGGTGTACTCTAAACATCTTCTCTCCTTGTCCTTGTCCTGAAAGTCCCTCAATTCTTCTTTCTCCTCCTCGAGTTCAGCAAGACGTTCTTCAATGTACTTGAGCAAGTCGTCAATCTTGGTACGTTTCTGTGTCGTTTCATCCATAATCTTGAGGGACTCTTTTCGTCTCTGTTCATATACCTGTGTACCAGCCACTTCCTTGAGCAGATTCAAGCGCTCGTTATCCTTTGCGTTGGTCAGAGTGGTGATGCGTCCCTGCGGAACGATATAGTATGGATTGGAACGAGAGAAGCCAGCAGACTCCAGGAGATTCATGACATCGGATTTCGAAGCCGACTTCTTATCGAGCGAATATTCGTCTTTTTTGAGGCCAATCGTCCTACGAAGAATAACTTCCTCGCGACCCGTGGGAAATCGATTGTCCGCGTTGTCAAAAATGATTTCGACATACGCGCTCATCACTGCAGTCCCGCTGCCTTCCTATCCTTGTGAGCATGAATTATCCCGCGAAAAGGATGATCCCACTAACATGCAACAAGGCTTGGCGTTCTTCTCGAGACATGTTGGTATAGGCATCGCTGAGGACGAATCGAATGGCGGCGAAGAAGTTCGACTTGCCAGAACCATTGCGTCCAACAACGACATTATGTTTTGGGGAAAATATCTCAATGACGGTCTGTTCTTTGTATGATTTGAAGCCCTGTATCGTAATTTGCTTTATGTACACCATGACTGGACTGATTCGAAAGAGAACGAGGCGTGCCTACCAGGCAGAGAGCGTTATAGAAGTGGACTTATCGCAATGGACCTTGCAGACGATGTCGCTGATTACAGCGCAAACTATGAGTGTGATTGGCCCGTGGTGACGAAGAAGAACGCAACGATGTGACAACAACGATGATGCCACTCACACACCCTACCACTCAGACCAGAAGGAAGGATGTCCAACAGTGTACACGACACCGAGAACAGAGTAATCAAAGATCTGACAGACGCAGACGAGAAGAGACGAGACGAGACAACGACAGAGAGACCAGCTCCACAAGCCACGAGACGCGTCCAGTCTGCCTGAACCAACTGATCGTGAATCCAATTTGCGCGCGAAAACAAATTCGATGTCAAAGACGCGATCGGACTGCACGTGCTTGGATCTGATCAACTGATCAAATTTTTGTTGTCGTATTCACCAGATCCATATACGATTAGTGGCTGACATGAAGAGAACTGATTGGTGAGACAGTGGGACGCGCGAGTGGTTCGGTTTCGTGGTGGGTGCGGAGAGTCGCTTGCCTGCTTTCTCTGCGACGCTGGAGGCATGCCTAAGCTTCTTGATGGGCAAGCCATATCCGTCCGCGCGCAATTCATGAACGCATCTCTCCTTCTGCTCTAGTCACGGTTGTCCTGCAGTAGGATCATATTCGCTGTACTGCATTTCATCTCGCGACGCACGCAAGCTACAGCAGTCCTTGAGCAGTGCTCAATAAGATGCGTGTCACCACTGTACTCTAAATCTTGTGTGCTGTCGCATTTGGTAGCATCCACTCGTGTTGTTCTTGCAATCTGCCTAATCCCCTCTTCTTGCCAGCGTTTCGGAAGGTCTCAGCATCTTCTTCAGTCGAGCACAACTTCCTGATCGATAAAATGTCAGACGAGGATCATGATGGGATTGCAGCAACGGCACATGACGCACAGCAAATTCCATATCGAAGGAAATACACGGAACGTCAGAGGACCAGCCAGGCCTGCAAAAAGTGTCGCAGCCTGAAGCGCAAGTGCACAGGGGATCGACCAAAGTGCCAGAATTGTCAAGGCTATGGTAGGGCAGCAATTCTCTCGAGCATGCTGACACAGCATCTAACTATTCTGTAGGCTTTGATTGTCAATACAGCGACACCTATCGTGGCAAACGAGTCAAGAGCGATGCGAGCGATGCAGAGACAGGCAGTCCCGCTCGCATAGACTTTCCCTCCCATGTCCTGCCAGAGGCCCTGTTCGATCTGGAGGCCTTCCTGCGGGAGATACAACCACAACTGGATGAACACGCCCAACGCACGGCTGATCACTATGCGCGAACACTTGCAGACCTCAGCTCGAGAAGGCCGCATTCTAGACGCTCGACGAGCTTTCCTCCCATTCCACGGCTGAGCGAGCCTCCCTCAACAATCGCAACGAACGGTCTTGAGCTGCCGCCGCTCAAGATTCGGCCCTCTGGAATTCTAGACAGGTCTTCTGATCTTGCGTTTGTCAAGTTTGTCAAAGACCAGGCTCTGCGAGATACGGGTGATTCGTCTGCACAAAACATCACATACTTCTTGGACGAACAGGAAATTGCCAAGCCACATTTTCAGTCTGTCGAAGATCTCTTCCGATATCCTGCTCGGGAGGAAGCAGACAAATTGCTCGATGCTTACTTCTCAACCCTGCATATTGCGTACCCATTTCTCTGTGAGAGATGGGTGCGTCAAACTTTGTACAAAGTTTACGACGGTTTCACACTCTGGTCGGATCTGGATCGACAGACGTTAAGTATGATGAACTTCTTGTTTGCGCTTGGGAGTTATTGGTGCAACTGGCCTTTTGACGACCACTGCATGTACTTTGCCAGGGGTCGGCAGCTCTTCTTTGACATTTTCAAGAACTCGACCATCGAACTAGTTCAGTGTCAGATGCTGGCCTGCTTCTATCTATTGATCATCAACAAACCTGCACGAAGTTGGAATGTCTTGGGATTGGTCATCAGGAGCTGCCAAAATCTCGGTCTCGTGACCGACACCGAAGGGTCGGCGAGCACCGCCGTTGACCTAGAGATGAACCGTCGTTTGTGGTACTCGGCATATGTCTTGGAACACCTCATTGCCCTGCAGCTTGGTCGACAGCCAAATATGCGCGATGAGGACTTCTTGGTCGGTCTGCCCAAAGAGATCTCTGATTGGAGGTATCTTGATGATGGCACGATCGATCCAAAACCTCATGAGCGAGACGCAGTCATGCCGTATTTCAAGGCTTTGATTTCGTTCTCCAGAATAATTGGCATTGCGCAGCGCGAGCTCTTCTTCTTGAATAAGCCATCCATGACATGGGAACGCACGATCCAAGTGATAGCAAACATCGATCAGATGCTAACCGAGTGGAAGTCTAGCCTGAATAAAGAGCTCGATTTCGAGCGTCCGTCGTCGTTCGAGACCATGACAGCACTCCGCCGGCAACGAAATTTCTTTGCCATGAAGTACCATAATCTACGAAGCATCATACATCGTCCTCACATCACATTGGCCATCATGCGACATTCCAAGAGCATAAAACGGGATACACAAGCTAACATACGGGAACAGGATATCTGTCTCAACGAAGCACGAGAAACGATCCGCCTTCTTGATCATATTGAATCTGAGCGGACCTTGCAATGGGACTTTCCCCTTTGGCAACTCATACCGTGTCTCATGAGTGCTGCAACAATTCTGGTAGTCGGTCAAAAGTTAATCACAGATGATGTACAGAGGAACTTGGACATCAATGCTGATATCAACACTTGTTTGACCATATTCGATTCCTTGCAGAAGAACTCTGCGGCTCAAAAGTGTGCTGCCCTGATCCGCAGTCTTATCACATTACACCTGAAGGACATTGCGCCACCAGTTACGAACGTTCCAACAGAGGCAAATTCTCCATGTGGCAGTCTAGAGCAACAATATGATCAAAACTTTGCACTAGACTTGGACTATCTCAAGACTCTAGAAATGCAATTGGCAGCAGGAGGCGTGGGTACCGTCGGCGATACCATGTTTGATTGGGGTGAGAACAACTTTTTTGGCTATGGCGAATCGAAATGATCTCCAACACCAAGTCACTGTGTCACTATAGAGTTGCAAGTCCTTCGATGGTCCAAAGAGCTGTAAGGTCGGTATGACACAGTTATGGGATTTGCCGTTGTATCGTCCTTCTCTGTCTGTGGGTGTCTCCTATATATCTGACACAAGCCGACAATTTTAGAGTGCTTCGTAATTACCAGATTCAGCTCAGCCTTTCCACTGATCTTACGAAAGGAGAACTACGTGACTTACCCTCCTGGTCGACCACTCCGGACCTTCGACCTATTCAGGAGCATCCATAACACGGATGCTATTCCAAGACGTCGACGTTCTTCATTGCTCTTGTACGAGAGATCGATGAGGCTATGCATTCTTAGTAGCCTGCTACTGCTCGTCTGTGCCAGCGACACAACCGCGGAAACACGACATGGTCAGTAGCAGCCTTATTTGAACGATTGGAAGTTTGACTCATTCAGACAGTGCAATGCAAGGAGTACAAACACTGCAGTCCGGCCGATTGCCCGCCGAGACCAGGTGGATATCCCCCGACCTATAGGACGGAGGTTGTTTTCGATTACAACCTTCGACCTCCAATTTCTTGCAACGGAGTCGAGCTTCCTCGTGTGAAGGACGATCCCGAGGAGGTAGAGCCTGCGAAGGCTGCAAGTACCCCAAAGTCCTCGGCGATATCATCACAGAGCAAATCGGCTGCGTCAAAACATACGGACGTCAATCCAGTCAAAGCTCAACCTGGCGATAGTGGAAGCAACCATACGATGCAGAGCAATCACACAACAACAGTCAAGAACGAGTCCAGCACGCATCGGCAGAATTCCATTGCGCCAGCTTCGGGCAAGACGAAGCATACTTCCGATGCTTTCTCATTACAGCGCGACGGGCTTAAGCTATTCACGGGGTTCATCATGTTCTTCGTCCTCTTGATCTAGCAGGAGAGATCAACGTGAGCACCACCGGCAAGCCAGTTCGTAGTTTGTGCTCGTGCATGGCTCATACAGCAGCCTGGAGCTGTCATTGATGCCGTTAGGCACGACTACATCAACTGACATATTATATGATTATTATATAATTACTTTTTCATGGTCTTGAAACGCGTGCCAGCAATTCTGTGTGTTCCCGCTAGGAGAATTCGAAGCCTGGCGGCAGTAAGGGTGTGGCGCGCACAAAATTGTTCCAAGGTTTCCTTTACGTTTGAACACCTTTGCCGACCTCCTCCATCTACGTCTGTGCCATCATCTGCCCTTTGCATCTATCAGCGGTTCTTTAGTCGTTCAAAATTTAGTCAGTCGCGTGTTGCTCATCGTCAATCATGGGTTGGTTTTGGGCAGATCGAAGCAGCGAAACACCGGTTGTGCATGCGTCTCTCGCATCGCAAAGGACGGGTCGGCCGTCGTCGTCATCCGAGGCACAGTGTCCGGTCATGCACACTGCGCCGTCATCACAGCCCGGGGCAAGCGGTCGCTGTCCCGTGGACCATTCGGGCGGCAAGTCGGAGGGCGGTAGCATCAACCCGCTAAACATGATGCCGAGTAAGTTGTCGCAGAGCAGGATTTCAGAGGCGCAGGCGGTCCACTTGCCCACGGACAGGGAAATATCGACCATTCCAAAGTCGAGCAAGGGGGACAAGTGGGAGTACCCGTCCGCGCAACAGCTCTACAATGCCATGGTGCGCAAGGGGTACAGTCAGTCCGGGGAACACGTCGAGTCGATGCTCTCGGTACACAATTTTCTGAATGAGGGCGCGTGGAAGGAGATTCTGGAGTGGGAGTCGCGGGCGGCACCGACGTCGGAACCGTCCCTGATGCGCTTCACAGGTCGTCCAAACACACTGTCGCCGAAAGCGTACCTCTACACGACACTCTGGGGCGGTCAGGCGCCCTTTGACCGACACGACTGGTTCGTCGATCGGGGCAACGGCCGCGGCGAAGTCCGGTACGTGATTGATTACTACGAGGCGCCGAACGACGAGCACGGCGAGCCCGTCTTCTTTCTCGATATCAGACCTGCACTCGATTCCCCCGGTGCCGTCTTTCAGAGGATTACGCGGTGGACGGAGGAGACGTGGACAAAGGCTGCTGGACGTGGGGGAGTGTCTTCTTGAGTGGAACGGAATGGAATCGATTCTTTACGATGGCTACATAAGCTTGTAAAGTTCAGGTTGTTTGTTGCTGTTGCGGAAATTAGCTAGTGGCCAAATCATTATGCGTTGTACGTCTAGTAGATCACTTCTTTTGTCGTATGTCTGGTGTGCAAGTGCCCATAAAGGATATGCAAAGGTACGTGTGCATCTGTGTGTTCAGCGTCGTCTGCGTCGTACCGGCGCTAATGACTGAATTGCTCCACACCACCACATTTTTTTGACTTTATTCTGCCTGAAGCGACACAACATTACATCTGCAGGTGCTACGCTCAGAAGGTCAGTCAGTCCATCGTGCCAAGCTCTTGATGCCGAGAGATCTTGAGCCATCTCATGTGGAATCGCAGTTCGTGCTCGAAGCTCTTGAGGAACAACTTCGTCTGGACTTTCGTGGTGCGAGCGACTTTCGAAAACTGTCTCTGAGCTTCGGTCCGGAGTATGGTCTTGTGGAGGTACTCTTGGGAGAGACTCGAGTGCTGTGTCGAGTTACGGCGTCGATTGTCAAGCCGTTCGAAGATCGCCCATTCGATGGGCAATTTATCGTCAATACCGAAATGTCGGCATTCGTGGGACAGTCCCGTGGGTCGGGACAGAGTGAAGAGGAATTGACGATTTCACGCATCTTGGAAAAGAGTGTCAGGCGGTCGAGGGCACTGGACACGGAGAGTCTCTGTGTCGTCGCGGGTAAACAGTGTTGGCAAATTCGTGCAGACATCCACTTTTTGAACAATGAAGGCAATTTATTGGACGCTGCATGTCTGGCCTTGACGACGAGTCTGCTGCACTTTCGACGGCCAGATACAAAAGTCTCGGGGGAGCAAGTCACCGTGTACACGCTGAAACAGAGGGTGCCTGTACCGTTACAGCTTACGCACCTGCCAATCTGTCTTACCTTTAGTTTTTTCTCAAACGGCAAAATCGTACTCGTCGATGCCTCTCGTCAGGAGGAAATCCTGCGCTCCGGAGAAATGTCAATCACACTCAATAAAGCCAAAGAGTTGAGTCAGATCAGTAAGGCTGGTGGAGTGGCCATCACACCGGATGTGCTCATGAAATGTCTCAACATTGCTGTGGTCAAGACGCAGGAACTGACCAAGATTGTCGAAGAGGCAGTCAAGAATGATTTGCGAAACAAGGAGGAACAATTTATTGGCGGACAGGCAGAGAGTGAACGTATACAAGGAGTCGACGATCGACCTGGAGTCTAGGACGGGGTGATTCTAAACGTGACGAATGAACCCCAGACTCGGCAGAGATTGCGTCATACTTGGCTTCCAATCTATACTCGTACAGCGTTTCGAATGCTGCGGCTCGTTCAGGAAGATGTTTCGATGTGATTGAAACGCCAACAGTCGCAACGTGTTATGCTTCTAAATGACGTCTTGTACGAATCTGACGGCATTCGCTAAACAAGCTCGTCTTGACAAGTATAAGAACTGCAAGCTCCTCTATCCTCGAAGCTTGGTACAGACACACATATATGCCATCAATGGTCGACTGCATACCAGTCCTCAATACAAACGACAGCGATCGAGGCTCCATCGTGGCCATATTGAACTCTCACGAGATTCCAGTCAACATCCCAACCATACAACATGAACAATCACTCGCCGCAGACGAGATTATGCCTGTAGAGTCTGCAATCACAAGATCAAAGTCGCAAGAAGCACGGGATGCCACGCATCTAGAGATATTGCCAGCACCTACAGTGCCACAAGAGTCGGAAACGAACCGGCACGTCAGGTTTGTCAGACTCCGATCATACTTTAAGCGTTCCAGACCTACCTGGAGAGTGCAAAGGACTCAAAAGTCGTAATGGCAATACGAGAATTGTGTGAAGAAATTCTTACTCACACCCATGCAGCACGACCATGAGACAGAACATGAACGATACACCCCTTGGCGCGTCAAGTGCTCATCAAACTTTCGTGCATCGACATAACCGGCACCTCATCTGACGTTGCTCGATCGACCCCGAGCCCAATTCGTATAATACACGTACACATGCCCTTACAGAATGTATACATACACATATCTGTACAATAAATCCAATGCTTGAATGACTCAAACAGACTTGCAGCTTGCTCTCTTCTTTCATGAGTTTTTGAGTACAAGAACCATTCACAAGATGTGATTGGCTGCACTAAACCTTGGAAGCGGGAAGGCGGAGCGCCACTGTTTTTGTGGCAACGGGTTGCGATCAACACGGAAATTCGCGCTCACGCCGCTGGTCCTGCTTGACTGCCCGTCGTCTTGTGTGCATCATGTCCTTTCCCTAGTCATGGTCGTGCTATGGCGCAGATATAGGGCTCGTCGCTTGATTTTCGTTGTTCAGAGTCGTGAATGTTCTCAAAGAGGCGCCATCCAAAGGCCGTGTATGGTCGGGCAAAGACAGTCAAGCAATCCGATCTGTTATGGAACGAAGCCATGACGGCTTCACCCATCAGGAAGCAAGCGGTCTTGCCTGATGCAGATACATCAGGCGCTGTCAGTGAGTCAATTACTGAGGAGGTCAACGAGGACGCTGTTCTGGGTTCAATCGATTCCAACAAGTTGAATGTAGGCGCGAAGAGAGATGCGACGAAAAAGTGTGCCCCTCGAATAGTTGACGAGTCATCGAACGAGCACAGTGACGAAGAACTTCTCGAGAAAGTCAATGTGGATGAAGAGACCAAACAAGAAACCCCGGTCAAATTAGAACCAATCTTGAGTCCTTTGACGGCATCGACGCCTATGGACAAACGCACAATTGACATCTCGAGCAACCTGACTCGCTCGCACATCCGCTTCAGTTCTCGAGAAAGCACGCCCGCCCTCTCCGAGAGTTCAATCTCCACATTGGAATCAAGTGATCTTTCAAGCATTGCCTCCACTGATGGCTTACAACAGTTGACGGAAGCTTTTGAAGATCTCACAACAATTGGACGACCGAGTCTCGGCAATGAGAGCAGTGTCGCGAGCGAAAAGGATCTCCAGGATATACAAAGCTTGCTAAGTCTGTGTCATCAGCTCGAGGCCGAGGATTTTGTAGATTACATGACAACACTGTCCGGCACGTCCATAATCCGCAAACTGGGAGAAGCCTCGTTCAGTGAAGTCTACGCCGGGACTTCTAGGCAGAATGATGCAGAAGAAACTGTTTACAAGGTCATTCCATTTGGCGACGGCAAAGAGGAAGTTCCCATACACGATGTGATACAAGAGCTGCGAATTTCAAGTGCTATGGCAGATATACCAGGGTACGTCAGGATACGTGGCATGCGCATAGTACGCGGCGAGTATCCACAGGAATTGTTGACTGCCTGGGATGTGTGGAACGAGATTCACGAGTCCGAAAGCGATCGACCGGATTGGTACAAGGACACGCAGCGATACTGCATCGTTGCTTTGGAAAATGGTGGAACAGATCTAGAGCACTATGCCATCACTTCGTGGTCGGAAGCGCTTCAGTTGCTCAAGGAGATTGTCAATACGCTAGCTCTGGGAGAGAAGGAGCGAGAGTTCGAGCACCGCGATTTGCACTGGGGCAATATTCTCGTCAAGCAGGACCAAGTGAGTGGCATGCCAGCAGTGACGATAATAGATTATACCCTGTCGAGAGCGAGGGTCTCGGATCAATTGTCTGAAATTGCCTTCTACGGCTTCACGGACCGCGCGATTTTTGAGGCTGAGGGCGAAGACTATCAATTCGACATATATCGACTCATGAGAGCATCGATCACGCAAGACGAAGACTCGGAGCGTCAAGAGAATTGGATCGACTTTCACCCGACCACGAATGCGCTGTGGATACACTACCTGGTGGACAAGCTACTCTACCACAAAGGTCTCAAGAAGCCGGCACTGCGCACGAGTAAACGCCATCCGGTCCTACAAGAAGCAGAGATTGCAGCTTGGCGTGCACTCGAGTCGGCGTGGAAGTTGTTGAATCCTCGGCGCAAGTACAAGCCGAACGAGGTGGCCATCGATTCTGCCGGTCGTGTGTCGCAACTGATCTGTTGAGATATCATCATTTCTACAGTATATGCACTCTGGTAATGTAGTGATCGGGCAGCGACTCATGAAGCTCTGTACAGAATATTTCATATTAATGCTTAATGCTTGTACATAACTAACTAAGCTCCACGATTTCGTAGATCTGCGCGGCTCCATAAACGCCGCCCTCTGCCGGAGATGTCACTTTTTGTTTCCTTGACTCATTCTTCACCCCATAACTATAGCTATTGTACTAATGAAGTGGCGTTCGTGTATTGTGTAGCATTGGACGATTCAATGTTAGTTCGTCCCGCGTTGCATTTTTGTAGCAGGTTCCTACACAAGCAAATCGCAACGCCGTATCGGCTCCTTCGAGTCCGATACAATTCCAGCACGGCGGGGGCCGCGGCACAACTACCTTCGGAGCAGGAGAGCTCTCGATCACGACTGAGCAAGGCCATCTCTTCGCGTGGGGACAAGTTGCAGACGTCCTTGTTATTCGCCGGGCAACGACTGAATGACTTGACGGGATACTCGGGCATCGAGCGACTGAAGCACCAGATTGAAGCGCAGGAACGACACGTGTCCGATACGCTAGAGAGGGTGCGGGAGGCGAAGAGGGCGTACGAGGAGGCCATCAGGACGCGGTCGGAGAGTCAGCGGGAAGTGAATGAACTGTTGCAGCGGAAGAGTTCGTGGTCGTCGAGCGACCTGGAGCGGTTCACGACACTCTTTCGGAACGACCACTCGAATTCGAGGAATGAGGAGCAGGCACAGCGGGACTTGGGAAGTGCGGAACTCGAGGTGGATCGCGCGCGGACGGCGCTGGGCAATATGATTTTGGCGCGGTACCATGAGGAGCAGATTTGGAGCGACAAGATTCGGCGTGCCTCGACGTGGGGGACGTGGGGTCTCATGGGCTTCAATATTTTCTTGTTTGTCTTGGTGCAGCTCGGCCTGGAGCCGTGGAAGAGGAAGAGGCTGGTGGGCAGTTTTGAGGACAAGGTGCGACAGGTCGTGCAGGAGGAACGAGAGGCGCTACGGGACGGGCAGGGTCTACAGCTGCCGGTGGCTACTGGACGCGACTCTTCGCAAGTACCAGAGGAAAACACTTTTCTCACGGATGCAGATTATGCTGCTACTCCGATAGAGCATCATGTGACTCCTCGAACTGTAGTTGGCAACGAATCGGAATCAGATATATCGCTACATGACACTCAACGAACCAGTTCAAACAGCGATACAGCCATCACAAAAGAATCATCACCATCAACTCTAGCAGGCCGTCCTCGAGCTGGACTCGCGGCATTGCTCTCTACGCCACTATCGGCGGAAGTCCTTAGACACGCAGGACACACCGGCCTGCTAGAACTGCAGCGAATCGGACTACTGCTGGTCACAAGGGCGCGAGACCTGTGGAGGAGTGCCCTGAGTCCGGATCGCAGCCAATTCAGGGTCGAGGACGTCACGAGTGCCTGTTTTGCCAGTGGGCTGTTTGGCATTGCAATAGGCTTGTGCTTTCGCAGGTAGTCCCCGATAATGACTCCAGCATAAGAACTATATTCCCAGCATGGATCTGTGCATAGGAAGCAGTGGGTCAAGCATATATAGATGCCTGCATATACTTCACAACTGCGACTTCTTTCCTTGACGTTACCGCACGACACCGATTTGCAACTGATCAACTGATCGCAACTGATCACTGATCACTCTTTATGATAGCACGTGAGATTTCAGACCAAAAGCGGCAAAACATCCCGCAGAGCAACTCGAAAGCGGCTGTTGCACGCTCCACGAAACGGGCGAATGGAACCAAAACTTGAAGCTCAGGATGCTTTGCGCTTGGTCGGTGCTTGGACATTCGCTGCAGCCATTGGAGTCCGTCCTGACAGTTCTAGGACAGCTGTCTAGCGCTGTCTCGTCGTCTTTGAGATTGTCCTTTCTGCAGATAAAGAAACGTTTGCATCAAATCCTGCTCAGGCTCTCGTGAGATAGCGTCGAAGCGCACTGGGTCAAGGATTGAAATCAGTGCTGGGATCTTCACGACAACCATGGAAGCAACGTCTGGTCCAGCTTCGTCATTCTCTACACCTACACTATCACACTTGACTTTATCTTCAGCATCGGAACCTGCCATCTCTTCGAATTCGTCCATCATGGAGGATGCTGATGCGGACGTCGAAATGACGATGAACAGACCGCCCACGCCAGCACCCTCACCCACACCGAACGACGACGATGCCACGCCCTCGTGGGTGGTTGCCAGTGCTGAGGAGGACTTTGCCTTGCGAAATGTGCGTAAGCACTTTGCCAATCTGAAAACTGATGGTCGACAACGATTCCTCACGGAATTGCTCAACATGTGTACCAGCTACGAACTCGCTAGTGTGGCCGCCTATGTCTCTCCACGGCTAAAGAAGGACTTTTTAAAGTGTCTGCCAGTCGAATTGTCCTTGCGGGTATGCTTCGCCTATCTCTAAAGAGGATGACATGCTGACACTGCCAGGTTCTCACATATATTGATGACCCACAGACGTTGGCGAGAGCTGCTCAAGTGTCCAAGTACTGGCATGGACTACTAAATGATGATTTGACTTGGAAACGACTCTGCAGAATTCATCGATATCGCAGGTTATCTTCCTTGCCTGCACCAATCGCACCAGTTGCCGTCCCAGCCACACCTTCTGTTCTGGCAAACGACGATTCACCATACTTCTCCGCTCCACAAGGTCTGGGCATCATACCGGTCCAAACGAGCACTAGGATCAATGCCATCGGACGCGATCTGCATCGTCCGAGACCGACCACATACAAGTCCCATTTCAAGCAAAGGTACATGATTGATTCTGCATGGCGTCACGGCGGCACGACACTAGCAAGGCACATTACGGACGACTTTGCCACTGTGACGTGGTCATCTCTCACTTCCAAGTACATCATACTAGGTCTCGACAATGCCAAGATTTACGTCTTTGCTCGTGACGGGAGGTTCTTGAGGACCTTGGCCGGCCACGAATCAGGAGTCTGGACACTAGATGTGGACGATGATACACTATGCTCGGGAGGCTGTGACAAAGTGCTGCGCGTCTGGGACCTTCCCACTGGCAAGTGCCTTCACATTATGCGTGGCCATTCTTCTACAGTCAGATGTGTCGAGATTGCCAAGATTCCGGGGGAGTCGCTCATCGTATCTGGCTCACGAGATGCGACCATCCGTGTGTGGGACTACAAGGCAGGCGTCTGTAAGCATGTCTTGATCGGGCACCAGCAATCCGTTCGCTGCCTGAAGGTTCACGGCACCATGGTTGCCAGTGGCAGCTATGACATGACTTGCCGCTTGTGGTCCATCACCGATGGTACTTGCATCCGGGTCTTTTCCGGGCATCATTCGCAGATTTACAGCATTGGTTTCAATGGTTCAGTCATTGCCACTGGCTCACTTGATGCAACCATTCGTGTCTGGAATGCCGCCACCGGCGTGTGTTATGGCAAGTTGACGGGACACACCAATCTCGTGGGTCAATTGCAGCTGCGGTACCCGATGCTCGTCACAGGTGGTCCGGACGGATCGATCCGGGTCTGGAACGTGGAGACGATGAAGTGTATCCACCACCTCGCGGGCCACGACAATTCCGTGACGACGCTACAATTTGACGACACGCGCATCATCAGTGGTTCATCGGACGGGCTGACCAAGTTGTGGGACCTCGAGTCCGGTCGATTCCTGCGGGAATTGACGGAACAGAGCCAGCAAGTCTGGCGCGTCATGTTTGAGGACGACGTCGCGGTGGTGATGAGTATGAAGGAGGACCGATCGTGTCTCGAAGTCATCAGCTTCTTTCCCGACCACCAAGTCCCTCGTGCTTCTTCTTCCGTCGCAGTCGCCGCGATCGCCACACCTGAAGGTGGTAGCACGCCGCTGCAGGAGCGGGAACAGGTGCAGTGGATGGAGGTCGAGTGATTTGTACATACGAGGTTGATAGGCGCGGCGTGTATACTGTTTTTCTCGTTGTGCTTTAGAATTCTTTGGGGGCGATTAGCGATGGTAAACACGTATCAAGATTATTCATGTTTTGTCTATGCAGAATCATGGTTTGCACATTTACAGGTGTCTGTCTTTGTCTGTGCTTTGTCAAAGTGCTTTATCAATTTGACGATTGACAATCATGGTTGTAGTAGGCAGAGCGCGGAGGATGAAGAAACTACTTTTTGGAAATACAAGTAAATAATACTCGAGACACGCCTAAGCCGATACGTCACAAAAAGTCATTTTCACAATATGTAACAGGGGATGTTCATGAGCGATGGCTGTGCAGTAGATTATTCATCGCCAGCACCGTCCTCTTCCTCCTGATTTCTGTCGGCAGCGACATCATCCAGTCCGAGGGCTTGCTTGATGTGTCCTCCAGGTCCCTTCAAATGTCTCGCAAACGGCATCACGCCCGGTTCTTTGCCTTCCCTCTCACCGCCGGCATCGTCGTCGTCGTCGTCGTCGTCGTCGTCGTCATCTTCACCAGTATCGACGCGTTGTTGGCGTTCCAGGTCCCGGTGTCGGTCGCGCGAGCGATGGGCCTTGGAGTGTTGTCCCATGTGAAACTGTAATTCGTCATTCGAAGACCCGGATCGATCGCGGGGACGACTCGGACGACCGTGAGATTTTTCGTCCGGCAACGGCGGCGGCTGTGGATACAATTTATTTGGCGAGGTGGAGGTGGTGGTCTTGGTGGACGAGACGGGATGGGAAAAGTACGATGTCGCGTCGTCGTCGTCGTCGTCGTGACCATTCTTGGAGCTCGAGTCGGAGGTGTGGCGACGGGAGAGTTTTCGTCGCCATGCTGGTGGAGATTCGAGGCCGGCGACGTGCGATTCGTCGCGGATGCGGCGCTCGAATAGTCGTTGTTCCTCGCCCTCCAAGTTCTGCATCGCACTGGCTGTCGCCAGGAATGCGGCAAATTGTCTGCGATAATTGTCAATTTCCGTTGATACTTGTACCTCGTGGAATTGCTGCACGAAATTTTCATAGTCGTAGTTTGTGTTGCGTAATTGGACCAAGGTATCGGCCTTGAGCAGCAGTTTCGGCTTTCCCTCGAGGCAAGTCGACAGGATCTTGCGGGTGGAAAGGTCCATCTTGAGGACGGCATTGATGAGGTGCGTCTCTACCTTTTGTCGATGCGTCAACTGTGCCAAATCAGCCTCTGCCTCATCCAAGAGTGCGTGATGGGTGATGGGCGCCTGCTTCGGACCGGCGGATGATTTTCGACGGAGAAAGTTCCGCTCGGAGAGCAGAGACATTGCCCTCGTGATGGACTGCACCGCAAAGGACGTCATGATCGGTACAGCGAGTAAAGCATAGACAATAAAGATCACTCGGCCGGGCGCCGAGGACGGGCTATAGTCACCGTACCCCAGTGTGAGGAAGAAGACGTAGCAGAAATACAAACCATTGCCGTATGTCCAGCCTTCAGTCTTGGAGAACACCAAGGCACCAATGAACCACAGACAGAAGAAGGAAAGGAGCGAGTACACGAGACTAATCATCTCGGTGCGATCGTCTTGTTCCTTCTCCGACTTCTCCAGCAGTTTCAGTTCTTCGTTGAGGTCAATCGTGTCCTGTGACATCTCCTTGCGAAGCCGCTCTCGCTCGATATGATGCTTGGTCGCTATGGTCAGATCCAGCGACTTTTGAGAGAAAAAGTCAATGATCTCACTGACGAGGACTGCCAATTGCGCGATACCAATAATCACCAAAGGAAACAAGAGTATTTTGCCGGCGGTCGTGGTCGGAGAGAAATCACCAAAGCCTACAGTCAAGACTGACACTGTCGAAAAGTATAGACTGTCAAGGTACGTCCAGTGCTCGATCCTGCTGAAAATGAGTCCTTGAATACCGATTGATATCATGAAAAATGTGACATTGATCATGAAACCACGACCACGCAATCTGACTTCGTTATTTCTCAACGCTATTCGCGCGTCGAACTCATAAAAGTAGTGAATCAGTAACATGAGCGTGCTCAGACAAGCCAGAAAGCAGGAAACAATGGCGCACCAGAAGCCCTCAAGATAGCTATATCCAGGACTGTTGTTATGATAGACTCCGAAGATTATCAGGTTCACCATTGCGATCGCAGCTTTCAATAGCCAGAATATCATCGACACTCTCGTGACGATAGTGTAGCCTCTTCGATTCGCAATGGTAAATCTCGAGAACAATAGCACGTTTGCGACAAGATTGCAGAAGAGCGACAGAGCAGAGAGTATCAGGGATGTCTTCTCATCCGTCAATGTCTGACTTTCATAGCCGTACCATGGTTGACTCAAGGCGGGTATATCGAGCAGTACTGAGAGAGGCGCAATGAGACAGGCGATGAGGGGAAACATGCGAAACGTACTATGCACGGTCTGTAGCCACTGCTCTCGCGAGAAAAAGTCATTACGTAGAATCTTTCGAGTTTCCTGACTTTTGAGGTCGGACATTGGATGAGTCGTATATACACTATCGGGTCATGTCCTTAGACGTTGTCGATGAAGATGATTGAGCGATCTCAATGCAAAGTGGTTCGATACAAGACCATATACTATCTGCAAGACCGCCCAGGCATGTACACGACCAGACGCGCGAGTGTGCTGCTTGAAGTAACACAGCTGAAAAGATGTCATTCCCTTGGAGGCGAAGAGCTTCGAGGCAAGTCTGAGCGACCGGCAAATGGAGAAAGTCTTGGCGCATCTCATCGGCTGCCTCGTATTACAGTGTCTCCGCAGCGCTTCACGATTTCGATTCATTTTCATCCATTTTCCATCGAACCGGCAGTTCTTTTCGTGGGCAACTCGTCACAAATTAGAATAATGGAGAGCTGCTAGTCTTGATATGATGGTAGACAGATTTGCAACGATCCCTCGGACATGTGTTGACCTGGATTTGCACTTCAATACTGAGGAAACGAACGTCACTCTCGTGTATGCATGACGCGAACATAGAGCTCTATCGAGGTGGTTGTAGCTGAAGCGGCACAATGGAAGTAGACTATCGTGGAACCGTAAATTTGAAATGAGATAAGCCTCATGTACATGTCTAACCTGAAACAAGAAACGGCGATCATCCCAGGATGTCTTCAACTCGATACGAAAACAACGTCCACCATCAAATGAATCGTCTGCATCACGGACGAGTCAGAATAGCGTCTCATCGAGTGCGAGAGCAACAAAGATAGTTCAACGCTTCCCAGAAGTAGACTGTGATATGCTGGAAGTTTCCAAGCTGAGCATATCTCCGCCTCAGAACGACGATACTATGAGAAGCTCTACGCGAGGACAATCACCATCATCATTGGTCGCTGGTGCAACTGACGGACATGAAGCTATGGAGTGTGATGCCTCTGTCGCATTGCCTGCAATTACCTCACAAACGGGACGGTACAAGCTCGTCATGGGGTTTCGAGCAGACTGCGAGAAATGTAGAATGAGGGTGCCGGGACACTATAACCATTTACAAGCAGTATAATATACAATCACAACCGACGTACAACAAGCCATTCTGCCATTTCGCTAAACCATAGAGTGTCAACCATGTAGCTTGATCCACGTATTGCAGCCTTGGTATGGCAGATTCGAGGCTGATGAAAAATGACTTGTTGCGCACGGCACAAGACCAAACACAACAACGTTGGTGCAAGACAGATGATTTTAGAACGATGATGTGTTTTGAGTGCACTGCTATGAAGAAGATACAAAACAGATCAGACTTTTAGAACATCGAGTCTATGATGTAGATGTGATGTGTATGAATGAAGTAATTAAACCGCTATATATATGTATTACATTTGTTCGTATCATGTCGTCTTCGTAGCTCAGCTGGTTAGAGCGTTCGACTGTTAATCGAGAGGTCCACAGTTCAATCCTGTGCGAGGACGGTTTTTGCTTTCTTCTACACACAGAAGTGTCAAGACAGGTTAAGTCCGAATGCAGACACCAAACAACCTTCCTGCTTCGTATTTCACGTTATATGAACTTCACTAGTCTCATCATATCATGGTGCTGTATGTCTACAGGACAGGATTCAAACGACATTTTATTGTGGAGTAGCTGTTGAGTGCGAAAGTCGACAACGACGTCACAGCATGACCTCGCTTCTCAACTTTGCAATTGCCGAGACCCGAATGACTACCTAATGCGCCAGAACCCCACAGCTAGCGCTCCGAGGACAAAGGCCAACTAGTGACGGTATATAGTCACGCAGACGTCCTCCGACTCTTCTGATCATACATGCTGATAGCGTCCCTGGAGCGCTCAGCTAGACAAAGACTTACACAGCTATCTCGACAGGTAGTCCCAACAACTACCACTCACGCACGAAGCAACACGACCATGTCTCGACCTGATCTCACACTCTACACGTTCGGCACACCGAATGGACACAAGGCTAGTGTCACTTTGGAAGAGCTCGGGCTCAAGTACAAGTGCGAGTCTGTAGACATCAGCAAGAATGTCCAGAAGGAGGATTGGTTTCTGAAGATCAAGTGAGTGTCAACAGGGCGAGACTCCCCATATGAGTTAATTCTGATCGTGTACAGTCCGAACGGCAGGATTCCGGCACTGAAGGACGGTGACTTGCGCGTGTTTGAGACGGGTGCCATCATGGCGTACTTGACGGACAAGTACGACACGGAAAACAAGATTTCCTTCCAATTCGGCACGGACGACTACTACGAGTGTCTCTCGTGGATCAATTGGCAGATGGGCGGGTTGGGTCCGATGCAAGGACAGGCGAACCACTTCCGTCTGATGGCGGGCGCTCGCTCGGACTATGGCATCAAGCGATACATTGACGAGACGAAGCGGCTGCTGGGCGTGCTGGAGTCGCAGCTGAGCAAGACGGAGTACTTGGTGGCCAACAAGTACTCCATCGCCGACATTGCCTCTTACTGCTGGGCCTGCAAGGCAAAATTCCTCGAGATTGACGTGACCCAATTCCCCGGCGTGCAAAAGTGGATCGACACAATCTCGAAGCGCGAGGCCGTGGTCAAGGGCAAGGCGCAACCCTCGGGAGCCAAGTCCGATGAGGAACTCGGAGAAATGTTTGGCAATATGGCCAAGAAGATTGATGCCATGACCGACGAGGACAAACACTAAAAAGAAATTTACGAAGAGACTTATACTAGTAACGATTGCTTGTCAACATGTCCTTCCGTGTCTGTCTTCAATTGGTACATTTTGAACTTGGGCGATCGTTTTGCGGATCCTATCTATTCATCAATGTCTGGAAAAAGCAGATCTCGTTTGTGATGACAAGCCGTGCTATGTACTCTGCCACAAATGAGGTCTAGTGAATGGTATGCAGAATATTTGGCCGTACAATCACAGCTTTACCTCATTGACCACAATCTGGACGACTACCAGTTACATGCCTTTCGTGATGTCAAAGACAATCAAGTACGGAGATTTTCCACTTCAATGCGGTCAATCATGCATGTCCAGGTAGGCGCATTGGCAGAGGGTACCGTGCCAGCGTAGAAACAGACTTCCTCCACACCTGGACTGAATGGATTACCGGCTGCTGGAGTAGGCATGACCATGCTCATGCTGTCGGCGTGAATCTGTCCGTAGAAATGGCCCCAAAACTGATACTCGCACCGCAACTCGCGGTGTGGCCGGATACACCAGTTGTGGTGGTAGATGCCCTGAAACAAGATGGGCGACCAGCCGCCGGAAAGCGTGTTGGTGAAGTAGTCGACGTTTTGGCCTGGTTCGTAGCGGACTTTTACTTCTGCCAGGGCGTCGTAGCGTACTTTCCATGAGAATTTCTTGGTGTGAAGACCGCCTGCGCGCGGACACGCGTAGTGCCAGGTCGCTTCGAGACCCACTGCCCGACCCGGTCCGTCACGATCGCTGACAGAGATCCTTCCATCGTGATGCCATGTGCCTGAGTCACTCGATGATTGACTGTCCTTGATTGATTCGTCCACGACATCCATGTGCCGGCCACTCCACTTGTCACTGACCGGTGTACATTCGGCAGGTTGATTCACAGCCTCGACAAATTCGACATGTATCGTCAAGGTGCAGAGCAAGAACTTCAGGCACAAGCCAAGCATGTTCTTCTTGCACATATACGTGCAGTTGTGAGAGCTGAACTGAACGCGGCAGAGGATCAGAGACAATCACTCATTTTGGAGAGGGCAACTCTCGCCAGCCATGGTTGAAAACTTTGTTTGTCAAATTTGCAGATGTTCTTGCTTGTCACGATACTGGCGGGCTGCTGTAGTTGCCGCAGTGATGATGAAGCATATGTTGGTTCGTTCATGTCAGCATTGATCAGCATGTTTGCTCGATAGATTGGTGTCTTCTTGTCAACCAGTATATTCATCCGCAATGAGGGATTGAGATTGGACGAGGCCGGCAGCGTCGATACGAGCCACTTCATACTCTATGAGGTTCGAGATACCACTGCTGATGTGGCCTTTGATACCCTGAATCAATCCACGAGCCCAGACCGTACGGTCGTCGGCTGGTGGACAGAGGATACTAAACGTCTCGAAGAGTGACAAGAGTGCCACAGCGAGCCACGAGAGATTCCCTGGAAATTCATACGTCAACAGAAACAAGACGAACCGCGCGCACCGATCGGCACGATACATGATCAGTGTCTTTTCCTCTTTGGTGAATGCCAACATGGTCATTTGCAGTCTCAGAGTGGCCACCTCACAGTACATGTACAGGGATGAAGTAGTGCGGGTATCGCGTACCGTCGCTTCAGCAATGTAGAGAGCGCTATTGAAAGGTTGTGCATCGGGGCACAAGTCAGCATGACTGATTGTTGGGATAGAGCTCTGGAGAGGTTTATGTGCCCATGACGCCGTGAGTAGTTTCTGTTCGATCTGAGCGAGCACGAGCGCCTTGGCTTCATCCGGCAACGCATAGCCGTCACCTGTAAGGTAGTGCACCGACCACATGAGCTGCTCGTCATCACAATGTGCTTCATACAAGTGATTCTGTGGTAACAACTCATGGTAGTCCTCTGCCGAAATGGCCGGCGGTATGCGCAGCAACGCGATCCGTACACATTCGATCCGTCGGAATTCCGCGACGAGTAAATGTGAGATGGCCGCCTGTGCCGCACTCATACCAGACAGCGCTCGTGAGCGGCGTGATATCGGCACCACTTCCTTTAGCAGATTTGCTATTCCATCGAAGTGTGTCTGAAATGCCTCGATCGTGCCACCAGGAACCGAGGTTTCGTATATGAAGAGGAACATGACCACGAGACAAATCTTTAGCACACTTGAGATATCACGAACTGTGGCAGCCGACAGGTTTCGCAGTCGCTGCAAGCAGTGGCAGTAATACATGGAAGCGTGTGTCGCATGACCGACGTACAGCGCTCCACAGGCTCGTACCGAAGCATTGACCAGAGTATCATTCTCCATATCCAAAATGTCCAACCACTCGCGCGGTCTGGCAAAGAATGTCGACGGAGACTGAATCCTCGATGTGAATGCTGATGTATACACAATCTCGAAGGATGGCCACGAAGAAGGTCGCATGTTGAGACCAGGTATGGGCCATGCAGAATTCGTCACATGTTGCTGCACATCATGCGTCGCACAAGGGTCCAAGTCGTGCAGTACTTCGTGCGGCGAATTCGCACTGTTTCGTTTGATGGGAACAGTCGTTTCGGGACTGGCGCTTGTCGGCAATTCAAGTAAGTCTGAGTTGTCTGTAATCTTGTTGACCAAAGTAGGCTCTGGTTTGACATCAATCCCAGCTTCTACAACCCTTGACGCCAAGGAAACAGGAAAGTCATCGTAAATGCCTGTTTTCGTGTCAGTTGTCGTAAAGACGATTAAGTCTTTGCAGGCTCACATGGTCTGTCTCGTCGTGTGCACCTTTTGCAGCTAGGCTGCAGCATATCGCACTTGACCTTTCGTTCCTTGCATTGTCGGCAGTACGGTTTGCGCGGTGCACGCCGCTGCTTCACTTTTTGTTCTTCCACCATCCAACAGAATTATATCTCCGTAGTATGAGCGGGGCCTCACGAAGCCTTCTGACCCATGTCGCCTGGATCTCAGGACGACATGACACACACTTATCGATCCGTCAACAACTCTTCAGTCGACACGAATTTTGTAGCAACGAAATTGTGGCGCTCGCTTCATATTTGCGGGGGAGAACGAATACGACGCGGTACGAATAGAGATCTACACAAGACTTTCCCGTTCAGGAAATCGAGTTGTTGTCCCGTGAAATCAAGCTTTTCCACGATCGATCGATCGATCGATTTCCGAAGCCATATACGTAGATATGCATAGATGGCATGGATGAGTTTAGTATGTACGTATATCTTTATGTAGGAAGGGGCTTTTTGACAGGACTTGATTTCTCAACCGAATCTCTAACATAATTCCGTACAGTCCCGGTCGATCGTTGTTGGCGCAATACAAAATGCTAGCTCGTGCTTAGTCTATATACAAACCCAGTGCTATACTTGTATGCAAGTCTTTGTCTCTTACGCAATCTCGGGAAACAGGACTTTACAATTAGTGGCATTCGCACGGATTGCGGCATAAGTGAGGGGTGCACTGTTGTTTGCACCAAACACATTGAGTGAAGTTCCATTTAGTGCATAACGCTTGAGGCCGTAGCGAAGCAGGCCCTCTGCAGGGTCTTGGGCAAAGGCTGCCCAAGCGCCTTGCATGACCCGTGATGTTTGAACCTGAAAATTTGTGACCGGAGCGATTGTAGACTTGTTGTATGTACCAAAGACCATTGGTATTTCACTACTGTGGTATGTGCCTAGAGCTGGAATACTGTTGATGTTTGGGAAGAATCCTTCATACTCGTATACATAGGAAGGTACTGATGAATTCAGTCGAGACTGTGCCACAGATGTCGCGGGACATGCAAAACCGAAGAGAGTGATGAGATCGGCCGGTAGACCCAAGCTAGACGTAAATGTAGCGCCTTCGTCCTTGTTGTACCCAACAAAGACCGGAATGGCTGCAAAATCGCCGGTCTGGCGACGCCTCGTGTATTCTGCGGCACTGTAGAGAGTCGTGTTTTCCACAACGGCAGAAAAAGAAGATGCCAAAGTCGTATTGCTCACTGCCTTCTCCAAGAGCGCTGATGGAATGCTCTGCAAACACTGAAACTGCGAGTCGCTGTCGCCGCCGAAAGTCGAGTTCGAGGAGCAATTGACTACGGTAGCAATGTCTTGCCAAGCTAGGGCTGCTTGCGTCACATTTGCGCCTCCGGTAGAGCTAAAGACAGTCTCAGTCCCCGACTCTAGAATGATGCCCTTTATAATTGGATCCCACTGATAATTGTATGGCCATAACGCGACCGCACCAGCTCCAGCACTTTCGCCAAACAATACGATACGTTCGGGATCACCACCGAAAGCACGAATATTGTTGTAGACCCATTCCACAGCCATTCGCTGGTCCAGCAGACCGAGGTTGGTCTCATGTTCCGGCACCGGTGGTACAGCCCCAATGGGCTGACCCCACATGCTTAGTCTATAATTGATTGAGACCACGGTCAAATTTGGTTCATTGCGCACAAAGTTTTCGCCATCATAGAATGGCACTGCAGAGCCACCAAATTGTGAACTGCCTCCATAGATCCAGACTAAGACGGCATTACCGTTGACATTCGATCTGTTGCGACTAGGGGACCAGATATTGAGGTTCAGACAATCGTCACCAGTAGAGAAGTTACCGATCGAGTTTATCCCGCCAACACCCAACTGATATGTGTAGTCTATGCCTTTATTTTGGGAACACCCTAGCCCGAACTGTGTCGCATTGAAGATCTGATCGTTCGGCACGACATCAGCTCTTTGAGGCGGCCGAAATCGCCGGCTCCCATTTGTAGACTGTCCAAAAGGAATTCCGAGCCAAGTACGGACTCCGGCGGCGGACTCGAACCCTTGAAAGGCACCGACATTGGTATGGACAAGTTGCTGGTCTGCTCTAGTGTTTGGCGCAGCCACACAAGATTGAAACACCAAACTTGCAAGGACGAAGACGTATTTTTGCAAGGGCATTGTGACGGGCGACACGGATAGTGCTTGCGAGCCCCCCAGAGTTATGTAGCCGGAGCCCTAGGACGTCCGTGTTACTCCGAGGACTTTTTCGAGTTTGTGGCGTGGCTCCATAGCGAATGATCTCGGGCACTGCACTAGTACTAGCATACCTACGTTTACATCTGACGTGTGCGTGCATCGCTCTGCAGCCGCAGATCCGGACAAACGCAGAAGATGAAAGCTAAGCATTTCGTACGACAAAGCTTACAGCCACGACAGCGGAGTCACAGGCCGTTGCGTGCAGGCTCGAGATGTTGTACTCAGCCTCGAAGGACAGCATTATAGGCGCAAGTTCGTCCAATGAAAGATGTGTTCGGAGGAAAAGACCAATCGGAGTGCTGCATCTGCGGGACATCAGTGGTTCGACTTTGTGGCTTCATTTGTGGATCTGAATGCAGCTTCGCGGGGTAAGCCACCGGAAATAGACGTTAAGGTGTTTTTGCAGGACCTCATCAAACGCAGCCGGGGAACATATAAGTGGTGTCCTGAACCGTAGACAAACCTTCGTCACAGCGACAAGCTCTGCCGGTAAGAAGTGTATCCTTCCTCACGCTCTCACACTTCTGAGGGCTCTCTGATCTGTCTACCTTTCTGAACCGACCAGAAGTACCCTCTATCGCGAAACTCACAAGATGGTGATGACACTCTGGCTCTTGGCAGCAGCGGTCACGAGCGTCTCTGCTCAACGTTACATCAACGAAAGTGCCTTTACAGACATTGCAACGTTCAAAACCCGCACAGACTTGATTGGTAATTTGGGCCTCCGCTCGACCGGTAGTGCGCGTCAATATGCACTCATCGAATACCTCGACAGGTATCTGCAAGGTGTGCCTGACGTGTCGCTCGAGTACAACTATTTCGACTTGTATAGATGGCAGACCGACAATGACGACACGCTCTTCGAGGCCGGTAAGCTTGCGGTACAGATGGCCGATGGAAGTTTGTCGAATGTTCCGATAGCTGGAGTCATTCCTCTTTCTCTTCCCGCTCCCGTGCCGGTCGTTGGACAGCTCGTCTATTATCCCACCTCAGTCAACCTCTCCACTGTCAACTTGACCGGCAAGGTTGTCATTCGAGATTTCGACTACCAGTCGCACGCGCTACCGTACTCCCTCGTCAAATTGCTCGCTTACTACGCCACTCCAGACACAACCGCTCTGACAAATAGCACAAGTCTTTACGAGAGACCATACCTGGGAGACATCAACCAAGATTTAATTGATGCAGGATTGAGTGGCGCCACGGGCTACATCTCGGCGTGGGACGTCCCTCGACAGTCTGTGCAGTCGTACTTTGATCCTCATCAGGGTACCCATTATACAGTGCCAGCACACTACGTCGGCTCGGTGGAAGCTCAACTGCTGAAACAAGGAGCACTTGCGAATGCCAGTGTATCAATGTCCACTGCCGCCTCTGCTGGAACTGCCATGACCAAGGAAATCTTTGCTACCTTGCCCGGCATGACGAACGACACAGTATACGTCATTACACACACCGACGGCAATACCTGGGTCCAGGATGATGGAGTTGCTGCGGCCCTCGCGATTGTTGACTACTTTGCTGCCCAGCCAATGACTTCGCGAAATAAGACACTCAAGTTTGCTTTCAACTCGGGCCATCTCTCATATGCTAGAGAGGGCAATGTTGCTTTGGCACGAAAATTGAATTCCACATACGATACTGATGGCACATCGCTGGTCATTGCGTTGGAACATATGGGAACACGAGAGATCTTGCCAACCAATCGCACGGATGGTCAACCAGGACGAGTCTTGAACTTCACTGGACTAGGTGAACCCATGCTCTGGAGTGTCGGACCAATCCAACCAGTTATAGATGCGGTCACTGCCATTATCAAGTATCGCAAGCTTGATCGAACTTTCCTGGCGCGAGGTCTATCAGTTCCATCTGCTACTGGTGTGCCTCAGATCGCTTCACAAGGGGGCATTGGCACCTACTACAACGAGCATCTGCTGCCGACGACGGCCATCATTTCCGGTCCGTGGTCGCTGTGGGCACCGAGCTTCCAAGGAAGTGCCATCAACCTGACGCGGCTCAGAGACCAGACAATGGCATTTGCCGACCTCATCCTCAGTGTTGATAGATACAGCAAGCTCGAGCTGGCCGGAAACTACACCATCGATCGAGAAATGTTGGCTAATGGTAGTGCGACATCAAACTCGCCCTCGTCCAACATTCCCTCTGAGTTCGCTCCAGGTTACTTCACCAGCAAGCAAAGTTATTAGGTTGACGTGCCCGTGTTAACACATGTCCGAAGCACAGTAGAAAGTCTATCCTCAATAGTGTCATGTGGAAATGTGTAGACATATATCTGTGCGTCATGAGTGCACGATCCCTGCAGTCAATCGCGCGGCCAGCGAAAATGATGGCGCCGTATAGTGCGATAAAAAACATGTATACCTCATCAGTGGTTGTCTCTTGGAGTGCCAAACTTTTGCACAATCCGTTGATATTTGGTAGCCTGCTTCATTACCATGCCCTGTGCCAATTGATCCACACCTTCACGGAACATCTCTTGCCAAGGCGTCTGACTCTCAGGAAATCGTGGTTTGTTCTGCGATGCCAGCTCCGCATGGCGTTTCGCCATGCTTACTTGATCAAGAAGCAAGTCCACCCTACAGGTATTGAGATCAATCTTGATCCTGTCACCCGTCTTGACGATACTAAGACCAGACCCAGCGACTGCTGATTCCGGCGATGCATTCAGAATGGATGGTGTTCCACTAGTGCCAGACTGTCGTCCGTCACCGATGCATGGCATGGACGAGACGCCCTTTTTGAGTAGTCGACCAGGAGGCTGCATGTTGACGACTTCTGCAGCTCCGGGATAACCGAGAGGTCCTGCTCCGCGCATGATCAGGATCGTGTATTCGTCGATTTCTGGGATGGTGTCTATGCTCTTATGATAGTCCTCTGGACCGTCGAAAACGACACAATGACCTTCGAACACATTTGGAGAGGCCGGGTTCGATAAATATCTGTCCCTGAACTCCTGCGAAATGACACAAGTCTTCATAATTGCACTGTCGAACAGCGTGCCCTGCAGATTCAAAAATCCGGCATTTGTCATCAGTGGGTCTTCGTATGGGAAAATCACCTTGCGATCACGAGATTTTGCACCTGTATTTTCTCCAATTGTCTTTCCATTTACAGTCATGGCATCTAGGTGCAGCTTGCCAGCACCTTTTAGCTCGGCCAATATGGCGGGCAGACCTCCTGCACGATGATACTCTTCTCCAAGATATTGCCCGGCAGGCTGCATATTTAAGAGCAGTGGGATCTTGTGGCCAAACTTTTGCCAATCATTCATGCCCAATTCAACACCAATATGTGCGGCAATAGCATTGATGTGAATTGGTGCGTTCGTGCTACCACCAATCGCAGCATTGACAACGATGGCATTCTCAAATGCTTGCCTTGTGAGAATTTCAGAAGGCCTCAGATCTTCTCGGACCATTTCCACCGCTCGCAGTCCTGTGCGATATGCCATTTGACCGCGCTCTCGATAAGGTGCTGGAATGGCTGATGAGCCTGGCAAGGCCATACCGAGTGCCTCCGCCAAAGCATTCAGTGTCGAGGCAGTGCCCATCGTGTTGCAATGGCCGACACTTGGTGCTGATGAGCCGACGATGTCCATAAATTGCTGATAGTCTATATCACCTCGGGCGTGACGTTCTCGAGACTTCCAGATGATAGTGCCAGAACCTGTCAACTCGTTCTCCCAATAGCCATTCAACATTCTATGTAATCAGCAGAAGCAATCTTTGCAATTGAATTACTTACGGTCCCACGTTGAGTACTATAGCAGGGATATTCACAGTGGCTGCAGCCATGAGCAGTGCCGGAGTAGTCTTGTCACACCCCGTAAGCAGCACTACCCCGTCCAAAGGATATCCATAAAGGACCTCAACCAGAGAAAGATATGCAAGATTTCGATCCAGAGATGCCGTGGGTCTTTTCCCGGTCTCCTGTATCGGGTGACACGGGAACTCAAATGCTATACCACCAGCCTCTCTGATGCCTTCTCGCACTCTTTCAGCAAGCACTTGGTGATGTCTGTTACATGGACTCAAGTCCGAGCCCGTCTGCGCAATACCAATGATTGGCTTGTTCGATTGTAATTCTCCGACCGTCAGACCATAGTTGAGGTATCTTTCGACATACAATGCTGTCATCGCGGGGTTTTGCTTATTGTTGAACCACTCTGAGCTTCGAAGTTGAGGTGCCGGTTTACCGTTTTGTGTTGCTGAGCCTTCGGACTTGCTTTCGGTTGACGTCGAATTCGCTAGAGCCTCATTGAGCAAAGCTTCCAATTTCGCAGCACGTTCGTTCGCAGCCTGTAACTCTGCTCGCATAATTGGTAAACTTTCAATGTCGTTCGCGGTACCATCGGTCTTTGGGCATGCACAACCTTCGCATCTGCCCGAGCACGTCATACTTAGCAGTCTATCGACCCTAATTTGTTTCCCTGAGAAAGTCTATCAGGATCAGATCGATCCGAATTGACAGTCGTCAATCTGCGTGGGTATACACGTAGCGTGGTTTTCTGGGCACGAAAGCAAGAGCATCACCCCGCACCAAGAATGGAAGCGCGGGAGGGTAATTATTCAGGCTGAATGGAACTACAATCCAGAAGCAAATTCCGATCGAGCGCCGGCCGCGACCGCTGCATAAATTCAATAAAAATATATATGTATATGTCGCTGAGGCAGCTATCTTCATTCTATCAAGCAGGCTGAGTGATCTCAGTGATATCGCAATTTGAAAGGTGTGAACGTATCAATCAGCCAGGTCTGTGCTCAGACAACGCGGCACCCAAGCTTGAGGACACTCGCTCGCCTACCAAGGAGGGTTGTTTTGGTTGCTGTTTGTCCCTTTGATGTTCACAGGTCTCGCCGATGCAAGAGACTCCTCTGTAGAGCCCACCTTCCGTCGATAGCAGCACGAATGCTCATCTTGATGTATATGTGACAATTTGCAATCGAGCATTGTAGAATGATTCACGATGCTTATGATGCAGACTTCAGTATGGTTGACTACGAACTCGTAGCAGAATCAAGAGGGAGCTAGGTCGTCAACCTATTACGATCTTCAGTGTTGTCCCCACGGCAAGTCCTGAACAGCCTCTCTAGATTGGGAATCTCAGCCTTGCCAGCATGATTTCCAGGCATCAACTGCCCCAAGACAGACAATTAACATGTCCTGTGCCATGCAGAATTGATCTAGTAATTACCGTTCTGGTGAACTACAAGTGGATCGGCCATACCAATTAGGACTTCCACATTTGTTTTGTTGTGCGACCCCTTTCCTGTACCAGACACAAATATGACCGAAATTGACTGTAATGAAAAGACGAACTAAAATTGCAAACAAAAAGAAGGAATGGCCAAAATTTTGTCTCTACTGTGTCCACAAAACATTCGATGAGGTGGTCTATGATCATTAAATTGGTCCTGCACACCTATGTCAACGTCATTTCATTCGTACTTACGAAGACGTCGAGATGGACATCGAAAACTGCCGGCGTACCTATGAACGCTACCGAGGAAGGATATCCTTACGATCTGAGCACACAAAACAGCAAGCGGCAGACGACTATTGGCAGGTATAACCGCATCACTTACTTTTATGATTGCCCCGTGGGCAGAACAGCAACCAGGAGTTTCGACCTCGGAGTCGAATGCACTCCAACGGATGAGGATCCCATTGAATGGAAGAGATACGAGAATGTCGACTACTTTGCGTACAGATGGCACCATGACCACAATCCCATGGTTGCTGGTGCGGTATTCTTTCATGATGTCTGCCCGCAAGAACAGCCGATCAATAAACGATGCTCCTACCATTTCGAAGGCACACTTGTCGCTCAGTTTCGCAGGTACAGTGCAAGCTTGGAAGTGATACAGACAGTAGAGGAGAACGATCTACGAGCACCCGTCGTAAGAGAATCTTGCACTGATCTCAGCCGTAGCCCACACGAACGTCGATGTTTTGATGATCATTCTGTCCTTTGTATTCTGCTGGACATAGAAATGACTCGGTTTGTCCCGCCAGAACATCGGCGACCACCGCCTCCACCACCACATCGATAGAGAGTACCGCACATACCTTACTAAAAAGGCATTTCAGACCAATGGTGATTCCCATGCGAGAGACACTTCACGTTCTGTTTACAGAGTCAACGACTTCCCTGATAAGCACGCAAAATTAATATCGACGTTGTACTTAATGTAACTTAATAACCTCCACAGTCAGTAGCCTTGCCCGCATTGCCAGCTTTCTCGTGGCGATCCAAAGATCAAGGTGATTGTCGCGATGCAAAGATTTAGTACATTGTCCTTGAGGTAAGGACATTCAAATGAGACCCGACCCGGAACTTGTTGCCTGTCTGGCTCTGAGCATTGATCCAAATCAGATAATATTGACCTCGCATTCAGTCATCCTGTCTTGCCGACACGCATGTGAGCGCGATGACTCTTGCCATTCCGTCGGGTGGCATGCGGAACGTATGGACATAGCAGACATGACTTTCTTCCGTGGCCGTTGTTGTACAAATCTGTAATTAATACATCGTACTCGAGTATATCTTAAACTCGCGCTGGCCGGCTCCACCTCGCGATGCTCAAACGTGGAGCTACAAGTAATTTCGTAACTGAATGACACGTCATAACTTTGTTCTTCTGCGTCCACCGCGGTGCAGAATCATCCTCTGCAGACATCCATAATTGAGCCAGGGAGCACAGATCTTGATCAAACAAACTTCCGAGACGATACCAACAGACAATGAGCAGTTCGGAAACGACGCAGCACAACCAATATCTCCCCGGCCACAACAAGAATGCTACGAAAGCTCACGAATGGCGCAATGCTGTCAATAGTGCTGCTCACCTACTTCCACGACTTGAAGAACAGGCCAGACGTGATCCTGAGCTGTCCTTACTAGATGTCGGTGCAGGTTCTGGCACCATCACCGCGTCGCTGGCCAAATATATGCCGCGCGGTCGCGTTGTGGCTCTGGATCTCAGCAAAGATGTTTTGCTCAGAGCCGCGCAATATGCACAATCTCAAGCAGTTCATAATGTCGAGACGCAACAGGGAACTGTCTATGAATTACCGTTCGAAGACTCCACGTTTGACATCATCCATGCGAGCATGGTTCTGACACACCTGGACGACCCGGCGAAGGCTATCAGCGAGATGGCGAGAGTAGTGAAGAAGCCAGGAGGCACTATAGCGCTGAGCGAAAGTATTTTGAACTCATTCAAGTACTATCCGGAATCTCCGAGTCTCCTGACATTCTCGAAGATGCTCTGCAGTGTGCATAGTGCGAACGGAGCCCACATCGATACTGGTGCACAGCTCGTCAAATTCGCCATGAAAGCCGGTGTCCCAAGAGCGCAAATCGAAGCAGGTGCAAGCGCATGGTGTTATTCCACATCCGAAGAACGAGCCATGTGGAGCTCGGCAATGATTGACAGGATCGAGCACGGTCAAGTCACTAAGAAGGCGTTAGAGAGTGGTCTGGTCACCGAAGATGCAATACAGGAAATGGTACATGACTTCAATAAGTGGAACGATGCCGAGGATGGCTGGGTTGCTTGTCTGAATGGGACTCTCATCATCACATTCTGATGAGTTGCCGCTTGCGCTAAAAAAGTGGCAGCCATGTAGGCAGTCCCGATGCGGCAGGTGAGATGATGTTAATTCCTTAAGATTCAGTCTCGGTTGTGTCCACAACCGATGGATGTCCACTCAATCAAGCGATTCGGCGGAGCGGCTGTACCGTAGCCGTAGCCCCGCAAAAAACGTCAAGCTCATTCAATTGTGGGGAAGTCGGACTTTTACATTCCACAAGTTTCGTCTTGTTCCTCTGCTATATCTTCTTCTCTTGTGCGGCAGATCTGTGTATTTGCCCGACATATATGTGCGAACTGCAATACAGACATTCATGCTGAGTGTTATTCTACTACCTTTCATTACGTCTTCAACTCTTGCGCAGAGTACGTACGGAGCTGTCAATGGCAGTGATACTCTAATCAACACTTTATATGGTCCTGTGCAGGGACAATCGATCAGTACGGGTGTCCGTCAGTGGGCAGGCATTCCGTATGCTGCACCGCCTGTTGGTTCGCTCAGGTGGAAACCTCCGGTACACTACTCCTGGACCAACACGATTGATGCCTCTCAATACGGCGACACCTGCATCAACGTCCTAGCTACCGAGCTCTTCTTCGTCAACGTTGGGCTCGTGGATGCACCACCGAGTAACCAGACATCTGAAGATTGTCTCAACCTCAACATATGGGCGCCTTCTTCAAGTCGGCTGTCAGCGTCATCGAACTCTAGTGGCACGAGCAATTCGTCCAGTTCAGGAGGCGCCGCAGTTCTATTGTGGATTTATGGTGGGGGTTTCCAATTCGGAAGCTCGAGCACGTCCTTTGACTATTACAATGGGTCTAGCATTGTCGAGAATAACGACGATATAATGGTTGTAACGTTCAACTACAGGGTTAATATGTTTGGATTTCCGAATGCACCATATCTTAAAGTCGGCAAGCAGAACGTCGGTCTCTTAGATCAACGTGCCGCAGTACAGTGGGTCTATGAGAATATCGGACTCTTCGGTGGTGATAAGAATAGAATCACCATTTTCGGGGAATCGGCTGGAGGAGCGTCCGTTGATTACTACAGCTACGCATATCCAGACGATCCGATTGTGGCTGGACTCATAATGGAATCTGGCAATGCACAAACCAGCACGATTGCTGGCGCACTGGACACGACCTATGCTGCATGGAACACCATTTCCGAGGCGGTCGGATGTGGAACATACAACAGCTCTTCATCCGTGGCTGTCTTGGATCAAAACTTTGCTTGCATGCAAAATGTAAGTACTGCAAGATTGTTCAACGCCCTCAATCAAACAACAGCCCCCAGCTTCAATCCAATTGCGGACGATGTCACTCTTGCATCGAACTCTTCAGACGCTGCCAATCGAGGACTCTTTGCAAAAATTCCGACGCTCGTGGGTAACAACAAGTCCGTGACCGAAACTACTATATGTCTCAACACACGCTGACCTACATCTAGTCGAGAAGCGAGCATTTTCGTGCAACCATTCTCCACACGATTTGGCGCCTCCGCCACTGCTGAACAGATCACGCTCATCGGATTCACTTGCCCATCGGCAGTGACAGCCCGAACAAGGGCTCTCTATGATGTCCCTGTCTGGCGATATCGCTACAACGGTGTCTGGCCGAATCTCACGCCCTATAATCAGACCTCGGGCACGAATTATTCTGTATATTTGGGTGCCTATCATTCGTAACTGCTTGAATGTACGTCGCATGACTCTGACTGATCGACTTTAGCTCCGAAATTCCTATGGTGTTTGGGACATATAACAATTCTCCGGCAGGAGTGGCCACAACGCCACTGGAAGGTCAACTATCGAGCTACATCCAAGAAGCCTGGGTTGCGTTTGCTCGAAATCCAAGCGCCGGACTGAGCCAATATGGTTGGCCGGAATATCAACCTCTGGGTAATGCACTCGTGACACTAGGCAACAATGCAACGTCCAATTCTAGTGCTATTGTCAACTCGACAACCTACGATGGTGGCTGCGCGGCATTCTTTTCAGGATTCAATAATTACAATCCAGCTATCTATTGAACCAATATAAACGCGTCTTAGCTATACTTTTCTTCGGTATACGGGTTGCGAGCTTGTAATGTAACTAGTTGTAGTCATGTCGTACAAGGACAATTTTTCTCCTATAGATGCTTCCACGTCCGTCCAAAATTCGCTGAAATTCGAGAACAGAGTGATATTACGCTGCGTGTGATTCATTCCGAACACCATACCAACAGCAATAAAGCCTTCACCATCTTCACGCGGACGTATGACCACGCCGCCTGAATCGCCGTGATCTACTGAACCAGAACTGCCCACTAACACCTGAGTAACGAACTCAGTCTCTTCATTGAACCAGACCTCGGCTGGTTGTGTATTGACTTGGCCGATTAGACGTCTTATCTGTCACGGCTCCGATCTCCATAAGTGTTTCACCCTCGGAAAACTGTCCCTTGAGCTTCAGTCCGGCAATTGTAGAAGAACCTGAGATAGTTGGCCAAGTTATGGGGGATTGTGCTAAGTCCTCATGCAGTATCTCTATAGTATTGCCCACAGGTCTGCAAAGACTATCATGTTCCTAGAGACCAAATAGACACCAGGCATGGCGCCGATTATCCTGGTTCTCGAGGATACCGGCTCAACGTGTGGCTGTCTCAGTGTCTTTCTCGAATTGACAATAGCGAGGGCAGATTTGACGTTCTGCTGAGCTCAGAATTGTATATCAAATTTGTCCTCTTTTGCCTTTTTTGGCGAGGAGCGACTTCGTCGAATTCCAGAATTTCAGAAAAGACATGGCCACAAGTCACGCCGGGTCGTCCTCAGGCGCTCGTGCAGTCTAACTTTGGTAAAGCATCTTCAGAATACAGCCTTTCCGGCGAGAGATGTATAGCTAGAGCCCATGAAAGATTGAGTTAGAAACGAGCCAATCTGAGGTTGACGACTTTAGGGATAATTACGACGTCGAAAACGGCCTTGCACCATACTAGAAATTCGTCAAAACATGTCGGACGAGTCGACGATATAGTGACAACAGATGCGATTACCAAACTAGCAGCATTTGGTACTTATGCCCTGACAAATGTAGAGGCCGCTTGCCGGGCGGCAAAAGTATGCTTATCGTATTGTCTGAGCGTCCTGCCTGGCAACTGAATTGAGAAGCCAGTATTGCGCAAGACCGTTTGTGACATTGCAAATTAGTCTTTTTAAACAGAACTGTTGAGAATTCAACCGTTGTTGACGTTGATACGCTCACCTTCATCTTTGTTGATACAGAACTCAGGGATAGTGACAAGCACTGCGCATGTGGGATCTGTTCTGCGCAGGCATTTGCAATTGCCTTTATCGCTCGACCATTCTCGCGCTAATTTTTGGACTTTGTTCTCGTCTAGTGGTCGGTTGCAATTGGTGCTAACACTCCTGTATCCGGTGAGCTTCGTGATCAAGTAAGGCTTGTACAACTTACGATGCCTTGCAGCTGGGAGTTGTGACCGCTTTGTTGATGTGGCATCGACAAGCATTTCGCTGAAGGATACACGAATTTGACGTCAACAACGATATATATAGGTCAGAGGCAGCCTCTTACCTTTACAATCACCAGCTGTAGCGCGTCCTACCCCAGCCTTCCGGTTTCTGGTGAATAAATCCTTTCGAAAGGTTGAATAGCCAAAGCCTGTCCATTGTAGTACCTCTGGTCGAGAATTTTGAGGCTGGAAAGTAGATCTCTTGCTCATAGAGCAGAAAACTCTTCGTTGATGACGTTAAAACGCTCAGATTGAGGTGTAGTGACGCAGAAAGCTGATATCGTGACGCTGAACCCATGAATAAGGGTAAAGCCATGAAAACAGCGACATGTGGGACAGCGACGACAGCGAGGTACCTGCTCTAAGATGCACGAAATCATACAAACTTAAAGTCAACGACGACACATGTAGATAAAAGGGGTCATTTATAATCACGCGAATTTATACAATGTGAAGTTGGCTCAAATTTGCTGAAATAGGCACGACACTGGCTCAAATTTATACATTTTTGCAAAGCTGGCTCAAATTAGCTAGTCCAGTATCTTGTATATAAACCTGGCAACCAAACCGTACTCTCGGTCGTAAGTCCCGTAAGTTACAGTGGTCCCATACCGGACTGGACCCGTAACTTTGGTGCCACATGCCAGACCAGACCGTACAGTGACCAAACCCGTAACAGAACCGTGCCGTGACTTGTAGAAGTTTGAGCCCTACCCCTATTACGAATTCAATATTGTCAGGCAAAATTTTGAAACCTCAGCTGCTGATTGACTAAAACAACCCGTATAACTCATATTTTTATTAATGGTGGGATTGCAAACGGATTGTCTGGCAATTTGAAACTCAGCTCCCCCTATTCTCATGTACTACCCCTATTCTCAGACGGATTGTCTGGCAAAATTTTGAAAACTCAGCCGCTGATTAGTCCAAACGCCCCGTATTACCCGTACTCTTATCTGTCATAAACCGCTGCAACGCTCCTCTCAAGCTACGCTCCTACCAACGCCCGCCTAAAGTTTCCCACGCTTTAAACTAAGCAACACGGCCAGGGTCTAAAGTCCGTAGGACTCTGCACGGTTTCTATGCGCTATAAAATCATTGCGTGTTTCAGTACTTCCTGGTATCTTAGTAAACTTATAGTCAATTGTCAGTCCCAATCTGACGGATCCATTGTTCTAGCCTAAGAGTACTTACTAAGACACGTAAGTACATTGCCAGATCGCGTTTGCCAATCCCCTTTGACAGCACGTCCCTGACATTTTACTAAGACCATTCATTGGCCTATGCAATGACGTCTCAACAAGACCAACAATCCATCCCCGCGGCAGGCTTTGATCGAGCCACGTCTGAATAGCTCGTAGCTGAGCTAGCAAGACTGCAAGACAAGGTCGATGCCCAGGCCGCAGCGGACACAAGCGCAGGTTTTACCCCCAAATTGTTGGCTACAATAGCAGCAGCAGTAGCCGCAGCTACCCCAGCGCAATCAAACGGGCCCGTAAGCAAGAAAGGAATCAAGTTGAAGGACCCCAAGACCTTCAAGGCTGGTTGTAAAGACCTCAAGCGTTTCATGGCCGCCCTCCTCCTCAAATTCTCTGCCAAACGACACCGTTTCCCAGATGATCACGCAAAGATTGCGTACGCCATGTCACTGCTTTGTGGTGACGCGTTCAAAATTGTACAGAACCAGATTGTTAAAGACGTCAACAATCTTGGCACGTCCAGAACTTTAAGGACTCCATGGAAAAGGCATTTGGAGACCCGGACTCCGCGCAGACTGCCATGCTCAAACTTGAGAACCTCAAACAGCAAGGCAGTATCGTGAAGTACAATGCCGAGTTCCACCAACTCGAGCGGATCCTCCAATTGAATGATACTGCTAAGCTGGCCTTTTACCGTAAAGGCGTGTCTGACCACATCAAGAACATCCTATTGGAGAAGCTTGAAAGATACGACACCTTCGATGCGTTTGAAAAGGCCATGACCCAGCTGAATACCAACCTATACATCCAAAAACAGGACCAGAAGCATTCCGGGAAAAACACCGCGGGCCCTACTTGCGATCATGGGTATAGCACGGGTTTGCGCGTAAACATGGCTATTGGGCCATAAAGTCACGGCCCGGTACGGTTGTCTCACCGTTCCGGGCCGTACTGTTACAGTAAGCTAACCAAACCGTGCCGTGACCTCACGGTACATGTGTATGTAAATAAACAATCATTGCGGCCCGACCCCAGTCCGGTCAATTGGTTGCACCGGCTACCGACCGTATCTGACCGGCGTCGTGGTCGGGTAAATATACCTGCCAGTCATAACCACTCCTTATGCATAGTCTACAAGCTATACGGGCATATCAGCATGCGCACACGCAACTATCAGAGAACGCTAACTATGGTATTGGCACAATCGTTACTATCTATTGGCAATCAATTGAGGCTCAGCGGCAATCACTGATCTTACAACGTTGGTAATCGCTTGTCATACCGCTGTGGTCGGCTAAATAGGTTACCGCGTCATTGCCAGTAGTACGGATATACTACCATGGGACTTCAGCAAATACTCACGGACTATCACTGGAAGGATTCCACAATCAACGGACGCATTACCAGACTACGGGAACATCACCGGCAATTACCAATGGACTGGGCTAACACCCAATGCCACCTCTGGGCGCCATATCTGGGGAGTTCCAAAATCTGGGCATAAGCGCCCAGAGCGCTTACAGTGTACCCAGAATATAGGCGTTTGTACCCAGACACATCTGGGTGAAAACACCGCTTTTACTGGGAACGGACCACCAGACCGGACAAAATGCACTACGTTCTGGTATACAGCTTAAGGCTCACAAAAGGACTCAGGGATGAATATAAAAGGAGGCATATCCTTCACATTCTCTTAGACTTTTTCTTCATCAACTTCTATAGTAATTGATTCTTCGGGAACAGTTTCACTACTATAACAAACTTGCGGCCATCAGTTGAAGTGTACTGATCGCGGTTGGAAGCAGCAAGGAAGTTGGTCAACGACAAACAAAAGCACTAACCCGTCACAGAGAGGCTACCAGGACCTTATCTAGTGGCCGTTGCACTACTAGGATCAGGGTAGTAGGCGACGACATCTGGCAATAGAAGGAACGTACAGGTGTACAAAGACCGCAGAGACTGTAAGTCATCAGAGAACGGCAAGACTAATATCACTACAGGTATATTAGTGCACGACAGGACCTGGATTGTGAACACCATACTCCTACGCAGAGACAGGCTCTACTAGGAGAGGCTATGTTGGTAACAGCGGGCACAACAACACCCTACTAACACTTAGAGAATTGACACACCTACAATTTCCGGTACTACCTTAGACAGGACAGTACCACACCAGCGGAACAGGAGAGCAACAACTACAGCAACTACACGTTTACAGCCCTTATTCAGACACACTAGCAGTGAGCTAGCACGTACCAAGTTGGTAAGAGAGGCCTTACAACCCTCACCGCTTGCAGCTTGAAGGCCTCAACATTGAACTATAGGCAAAGCCTACAAAGAGAGACTCCAGACACAACACACGAGCACCCTTGGCAGTTGCACATCACACGACGCCTGCCGGGCCCTCCACACTGCTTACATTATCTAGACTCGATCCATAGTGTACTGGCAAGATCTGACAACGCAGCTTACGCACACATAACTAGGACCTGCGCAAATCAGCTTCAAGTATACAGGAATAGCGCGAGAACATTCTGTCAACAACAGGCTATGCGCAAATCATACAACAGCGCTTCTATAAGTGTCTACAACACAACTTGGACGTGGTTAAGGCTCAATCAGATGACCTAGCATGCACAAATTAGGGCACAGTAGTGCAGACATGCGCATACACATAACTCACTTGCGTCGTGTTTGCATATGCGATCAAGACTAGAGAAAGTATGCGTTTCTCAAAGATAAAAGGACCCCAAATCCTGTCGTTATCATAACTTTTAGATCATCAACCTCAATTAGCAAATAGTCTCAACAAGCTATTACTACACTTAAAACCTGTGGCCATCAGTTACAGTGCACTGATTGCGGTTGCAA